>JAGDYQ010000141.1:661946-906946 GCA_021962125.1 Bulinus truncatus
TATACCCACCCCCATCATGTGGTCATACAGGTCACTGTGATTATCTTGGTGTGATGAGTACTAGTAGTTTGATACTTACTTCACTCCCATCATGTGGTCATACAGGTCACTGTGATTATCTTGGTGTGATGAGTACTAGTAGTTTGATACTTACTTCACTCCCATCATGTGGTCATACAGGTCACTGTGATTATCTTGGTGTGATGAGTACTAGTAGTTTGATACTTATACCCACCCCCATCATGTGGTCATACAGGTCACTGTGATTATCTTGGTGTGATGAGTACTAGTAGTTTGATACTTATACCCACCCCCATCATGTGGTCATACAGGTCACTGTGATTATCTTGGTGTGATGAGTACTAGTAGTTTGATACTTACTTCACTCCCATCATGTGGTCATACAGGTCACTGTGATTATCTTGGTGTGATGAGTACTAGTAGTTTGATACTTACTTCACTCCCATCATGTGGTCATACAGGTCACTGTGATTATCTTGGTGTGATGAGTACTAGTAGTTTGATACTTACTTCACTCCCATCATGTGGTCATACAGGTCACTGTGATTATCTTGGTGTGATGAGTACTAGTAGTTTGATACTTACTTCACTCCCATCATGTGGTCATACAGGTCACTGTGATTATCTTGGTGTGATGAGTACTAGTAGTTTGATACTTACTTCACTCCCATCATGTGGTCATACAGGTCACTGTGATTATCTTGGTGTGATGAGTACTAGTAGTTTGATACTTACTTCACTCCCATCATGTGGTCATACAGGTCACTGTGATTATCTTGGTGTGATGAGTACTAGTAGTTTGATACTTACTTCACTCCCATCATGTGGTCATACAGGTCACTGTGATTATCTTGGTGTGATGAGTACTAGTAGTTTGATACTTACTTACTCCCATCATGTGGTCATCAGGTCACTGTGATTATCTTGGTGTGATGAGTACTAGTAGTTTGATACTTACTTCACCCCATCATGTGGTCATACAGGTCACTGTGATTATCTTGGTGTGATGAGTACTAGTAGTTTGATACTTACTTCACTCCCATCATGTGGTCATACAGGTCACTGTGATTATCTTGGTGTGATGAGTACTAGTAGTTTGATACTTACTTCACTCCCATCATGTGGTCATACAGGTCACTGTGATTATCTTGGTGTGATGAGTACTAGTAGTTTGATACTTACTTCACTCCCATCATGTGGTCATACAGGTCACTGTGATTATCTTGGTGTGATGAGTACTAGTAGTTTGATACTTACTTCACTCCCATCATGTGGTCATACAGGTCACTGTGATTATCTTGGTGTGATGAGTACTAGTAGTTTGATACTTACTTCACTCCCATCATGTGGTCATACAGGTCACTGTGATTATCTTGGTGTGATGAGTACTAGTAGTTTGATACTTACTTCACTCCCATCATGTGGTCATACAGGTCACTGTGATTATCTTGGTGTGATGAGTACTAGTAGTTTGATACTTATACTTCCACTCCCATCATGTGGTCATACAGGTCACTGTGATTATCTTGGTGTGATGAGTACTAGTAGTTTGATACTTACTTCACTCCCATCATGTGGTCATACAGGTCACTGTGATTATCTTGGTGTGATGAGTACTAGTAGTTTGATACTTACTTCACCCCCATCATGTGGTCATACAGGTCACTGTGATTATCTTGGTGTGATGAGTACTAGTAGTTTGATACTTACTTCACTCCCATCATGTGGTCATACAGGTCACTGTGATTATCTTGGTGTGATGAGTACTAGTAGTTTGATACTTACTTCACCCCATCATGTGGTCATACAGGTCACTGTGATTATCTTGGTGTGATGAGTACTAGTAGTTTGATACTTACTTCACTCCCATCATGTGGTCATACAGGTCACTGTGATTATCTTGGTGTGATGAGTACTAGTAGTTTGATACTTACTTCACTCCCATCATGTGGTCATACAGGTCACTGTGATTATCTTGGTGTGATGAGTACTAGTAGTTTGATACTTACTTCACTCCCATCATGTGGTCATACAGGTCACTGTGATTATCTTGGTGTGATGAGTACTAGTAGTTTGATACTTACTTCACTCCCATCATGTGGTCATACAGGTCACTGTGATTATCTTGGTGTGATGAGTACTAGTAGTTTGATACTTACTTCACTCCCATCATGTGGTCATACAGGTCACTGTGATTATCTTGGTGTGATGAGTACTAGTAGTTTGATTATCTTATACTAGTAGTTTGACTTCACTCCCATCATGTGGTCATACAGGTCACTGTGATTATCTTGGTGTGATGAGTACTAGTAGTTTGATACTTACTTCACTCCCATCATGTGGTCATACAGGTCACTGTGATTATCTTGGTGTGATGAGTACTAGTAGTTTGATACTTACTTCACTCCCATCATGTGGTCATACAGGTCACTGTGATTATCTTGGTGTGATGAGTACTAGTAGTTTGATACTTATACCCACCCCCATCATGTGGTCATACAGGTCACTGTGATTATCTTGGTGTGATGAGTACTAGTAGTTTGATACTTACTTCACCCCCATCATGTGGTCATACAGGTCACTGTGATTATCTTGGTGTGATGAGTACTAGTAGTTTGATACTTACTTCACTCCCATCATGTGGTCATACAGGTCACTGTGATTATCTTGGTGTGATGAGTACTAGTAGTTTGATACTTACTACACTCCCATCATGTGGTCATACAGGTCACTGTGATTATCTTGGTGTGATGAGTACTAGTAGTTTGATACTTATACCCACCCCCATCATGTGGTCATACAGGTCACTGTGATTATCTTGGTGTGATGAGTACTAGTAGTTTGATACTTATACCCACCCCCATCATGTGGTCATACAGGTCACTGTGATTATCTTGGTGTGATGAGTACTAGTAGTTTGATACTTACTTCCCACCCCCATCATGTGGTCATACAGGTCACTGTGATTATCTTGGTGTGATGAGTACTAGTAGTTTGATACTTACTTCACTCCCATCATGTGGTCATACAGGTCACTGTGATTATCTTGGTGTGATGAGTACTAGTAGTTTGATACTTACTACCACTCCCATCATGTGGTCATACAGGTCACTGTGATTATCTTGGTGTGATGAGTACTAGTAGTTTGATACTTATACTTCACTCCCATCATGTGGTCATACAGGTCACTGTGATTATCTTGGTGTGATGAGTACTAGTAGTTTGATACTTACTTCACTCCCATCATGTGGTCATACAGGTCACTGTGATTATCTTGGTGTGATGAGTACTAGTAGTTTGATACTTACTTCACTCCCATCATGTGGTCATACAGGTCACTGTGATTATCTTGGTGTGATGAGTACTAGTAGTTTGATACTTACTTCACTCCCATCATGTGGTCATACAGGTCACTGTGATTATCTTGGTGTGATGAGTACTAGTAGTTTGATACTTACTTCACTCCCATCATGTGGTCATACAGGTCACTGTGATTATCTTGGTGTGATGAGTACTAGTAGTTTGATACTTACTTCACTCCCATCATGTGGTCATACAGGTCACTGTGATTATCTTGGTGTGATGAGTACTAGTAGTTTGATACTTACTTCACTCCCATCATGTGGTCATACAGGTCACTGTGATTATCTTGGTGTGATGAGTACTAGTAGTTTGATACTTACTTCACTCCCATCATGTGGTCATACAGGTCACTGTGATTATCTTGGTGTGATGAGTACTAGTAGTTTGATACTTACTTCACTCCCATCATGTGGTCATACAGGTCACTGTGATTATCTTGGTGTGATGAGTACTAGTAGTTTGATACTTACTTCACTCCCATCATGTGGTCATACAGGTCACTGTGATTATCTTGGTGTGATGAGTACTAGTAGTTTGATACTTACTTCACTCCCATCATGTGGTCATACAGGTCACTGTGATTATCTTGGTGTGATGAGTACTAGTAGTTTGATACTTACTCATCATGGTCATACTCCCATCATGTGGTCATACAGGTCACTGTGATTATCTTGGTGTGATGAGTACTAGTAGTTTGATACTTACTTCACTCCCATCATGTGGTCATACAGGTCACTGTGATTATCTTGGTGTGATGAGTACTAGTAGTTTGATACTTACTTCACTCCCATCATGTGGTCATACAGGTCACTGTGATTATCTTGGTGTGATGAGTACTAGTAGTTTGATACTTACTTCACTCCCATCATGTGGTCATACAGGTCACTGTGATTATCTTGGTGTGATGAGTACTAGTAGTTTGATACTTACTTCACTCCCATCATGTGGTCATACAGGTCACTGTGATTATCTTGGTGTGATGAGTACTAGTAGTTTGATACTTACTTCACTCCCATCATGTGGTCATACAGGTCACTGTGATTATCTTGGTGTGATGAGTACTAGTAGTTTGATACTTACTTCCACTCCCATCATGTGGTCATACAGGTCACTGTGATTATCTTGGTGTGATGAGTACTAGTAGTTTGATACTTACTTCACTCCCATCATGTGGTCATACAGGTCACTGTGATTATCTTGGTGTGATGAGTACTAGTAGTTTGATACTTACTTCACTCCCATCATGTGGTCATACAGGTCACTGTGATTATCTTGGTGTGATGAGTACTAGTAGTTTGATACTTACTTCACTCCCATCATGTGGTCATACAGGTCACTGTGATTATCTTGGTGTGATGAGTACTAGTAGTTTGATACTTACTTCACTCCCATCATGTGGTCATACAGGTCACTGTGATTATCTTGGTGTGATGAGTACTAGTAGTTTGATACTTACTTCACTCCCATCATGTGGTCATACAGGTCACTGTGATTATCTTGGTGTGATGAGTACTAGTAGTTTGATACTTACTTCACTCCCATCATGTGGTCATACAGGTCACTGTGATTATCTTGGTGTGATGAGTACTAGTAGTTTGATACTTACTTCACCCCCATCATGTGGTCATACATACTGTGATTATCTTGGTGTGATATAGTAGTTTGATACTTTACTTGTCATCATGTGGTCATTAGGTCACTGTGATTATCTTGGTGTGATGAGTACTAGTAGTTTGATACTTACTTCACTCCCATCATGTGGTCATACAGGTCACTGTGATTATCTTGGTGTGATGAGTACTAGTAGTTTGATACTTACTTCCACTCCCATCATGTGGTCATACAGGTCACTGTGATTATCTTGGTGTGATGAGTACTAGTAGTTTGATACTTATACCCACCCCCATCATGTGGTCATACAGGTCACTGTGATTATCTTGGTGTGATGAGTACTAGTAGTTTGATACTTACTTCCCTCCCATCATGTGGTCATACAGGTCACTGTGATTATCTTGGTGTGATGAGTACTAGTAGTTTGATACTTACTTCCCACTCCCATCATGTGGTCATACAGGTCACTGTGATTATCTTGGTGTGATGAGTACTAGTAGTTTGATACTTACTTCACTCCCATCATGTGGTCATACAGGTCACTGTGATTATCTTGGTGTGATGAGTACTAGTAGTTTGATACTTACTTCACTCCCATCATGTGGTCATACAGGTCACTGTGATTATCTTGGTGTGATGAGTACTAGTAGTTTGATACTTACTTCACTCCCATCATGTGGTCATACAGGTCACTGTGATTATCTTGGTGTGATGAGTACTAGTAGTTTGATACTTACTTCACTCCCATCATGTGGTCATACAGGTCACTGTGATTATCTTGGTGTGATGAGTACTAGTAGTTTGATACTTACTTCACTCCCATCATGTGGTCATACAGGTCACTGTGATTATCTTGGTGTGATGAGTACTAGTAGTTTGATACTTACTTCACTCCCATCATGTGGTCATACAGGTCACTGTGATTATCTTGGTGTGATGAGTACTAGTAGTTTGATACTTACTTCACTCCCATCATGTGGTCATACAGGTCACTGTGATTATCTTGGTGTGATGAGTACTAGTAGTTTGATACTTACTTCACTCCCATCATGTGGTCATACAGGTCACTGTGATTATCTTGGTGTGATGAGTACTAGTAGTTTGATACTTACTTCACTCCCATCATGTGGTCATACAGGTCACTGTGATTATCTTGGTGTGATGAGTACTAGTAGTTTGATACTTACTTCACTCCCATCATGTGGTCATACAGGTCACTGTGATTATCTTGGTGTGATGAGTACTAGTAGTTTGATACTTACTTCACCCCCATCATGTGGTCATACAGGTCACTGTGATTATCTTGGTGTGATGAGTACTAGTAGTTTGATACTTACTTCACTCCCATCATGTGGTCATACAGGTCACTGTGATTATCTTGGTGTGATGAGTACTAGTAGTTTGATACTTACTTCACTCCCATCATGTGGTCATACAGGTCACTGTGATTATCTTGGTGTGATGAGTACTTAGTAGTTTGATACTTACTTCACTCCCATCATGTGGTCATACAGGTCACTGTGATTATCTTGGTGTGATGAGTACTAGTAGTTTGATACTTACTTCACTCCCATCATGTGGTCATACAGGTCACTGTGATTATCTTGGTGTGATGAGTACTAGTAGTTTGATACTTACTTCACTCCCATCATGTGGTCATACAGGTCACTGTGATTATCTTGGTGTGATGAGTACTAGTAGTTTGATACTTACTTCACTCCCATCATGTGGTCATACAGGTCACTGTGATTATCTTGGTGTGATGAGTACTTGTAGTTTGATACTTACTTCACTCCCATCATGTGGTCATACAGGTCACTGTGATTATCTTGGTGTGATGAGTACTAGTAGTTTGATACTTACTTCACTCCCCATCATGTGGTCATACAGGTCACTGTGATTATCTTGGTGTGATGAGTACTTGTAGTTTGATACTTACTTCACTCCCATCATGTGGTCATACAGGTCACTGTGATTATCTTGGTGTGATGAGTACTAGTAGTTTGATACTTACTTCACTCCCATCATGTGGTCATACAGGTCACTGTGATTATCTTGGTGTGATGAGTACTAGTAGTTTGATACTTACTTCACTCCCATCATGTGGTCATACAGGTCACTGTGATTATCTTGGTGTGATGAGTACTTGTAGTTTGATACTTACTTCACTCCCATCATGTGGTCATACAGGTCACTGTGATTATCTTGGTGCGATGAGTACTTGTAGTTTGATACTTACTTCACTCCCATCATGTGGTCATACAGGTCACTGTGATTATCTTGGTGTGATGAGTCACTAGTAGTTTGATACTTACTTCACTTCCCATCATGTGGTCATACAGGTCACTGTGATTATCTTGGTGTGATGAGTACTTGTAGTTTGATACTTACTTCACTCCCATCATGTGGTCATACAGGTCACTGTGATTATCTTGGTGTGATGAGTACTAGTAGTTTGATACTTACTTCACTCCCATCATGTGGTCATACGGGTCACTGTGATTATCTTGGTGTGATGAGTACTTGTAGTTTGATACTTACTTCACTCCCATCATGTGGTCATACAGGTCACTGTGATTATCTTGGTGTGATGAGTACTTGTAGTTTGATACTTACTTCACTCCCATCATGTGGTCATACAGGTCACTGTGATTATCTTGGTGTGATGAGTACTAGTAGTTTGATACTTACTTCACCTGCCCCCATCATGTGGTCATACAGGTCACTGTGATTATCCTTGGTGTGATGAGTACTAGTAGTTTGATACTTACTTCACTCCCATCATGTGGTCATACAGGTCACTGTGATTATCTTGGTGTGATGAGTACTAGTAGTTTGATACTTACTTCACCCCCATCATGTGGTCATACAGGTCACTGTGATTATCTTGGTGTGATGAGTACTTGTAGTTTGATACTTACTTCACTCCCATCATGTGGTCATACAGGTCACTGTGATTATCTTGGTGTGATGAGTACTAGTAGTTTGATACTTACTTCACTCCCATCATGTGGTCATACAGGTCACTGTGATTATCTTGGTGTGATGAGTACTTGTAGTTTGATACTTACTTCACTCCCATCATGTGGTCCATACAGGTCACTGTGATTATCTTGGTGTGATGAGTACTTGTAGTTTGATACTTACTTCACTCCCATCATGTGGTCATACAGGTCACTGTGATTATCTTGGTGTGATGAGTACTTGTAGTTTGATACTTACTTCACTCCCATCATGTGGTCATACAGGTCACTGTGATTATCTTGGTGTGATGAGTACTTGTAGTTTGATACTTACTTCACTCCCATCATGTGGTCATACAGGTCACTGTGATTATCTTGGTGTGATGAGTACTTGTAGTTTGATACTTACTTCACTCCCATCATGTGGTCATACAGGTCACTGTGATTATCTTGGTGTGATGAGTACTTGTAGTTTGATACTTACTTCACTCCCATCATGTGGTCATACAGGTCACTGTGATTATCTTGGTGTGATGAGTACTTGTAGTTTGATACTTACTTCACTCCCATCATGTGGTCATACAGGTCACTGTGATTATCTTGGTGTGATGAGTACTTGTAGTTTGATACTTACTTCAACTCCCATCATGTGGTCATACAGGTCACTGTGATTATCTTGGTGTGATGAGTACTTGTAGTTTGATACTTACTTCACTCCCATCATGTGGTCATACAGGTCACTGTGATTATCTTGGTGTGATGAGTACTTGTAGTTTGATACTTACTTCACTCCCATCATGTGGTCATACAGGTCACTGTGATTATCTTGGTGTGATGAGTACTTGTAGTTTGATACTTACTTCACTCCCATCATGTGGTCATACAGGTCACTGTGATTATCTTGGTGTGATGAGTATGTAGTTTAGATACTTACTTCACTCCCATCATGTAGTCATACAGGTCACTGTGATTATCTTGGTGTGATGAGTACTAGTAGTTTGATACTTACTTCACTCCCATCATGTGGTCATACAGGTCACTGTGATTATCTTGGTGTGATGAGTACTAGTAGTTTGATACTTACTTCACTCCCATCATGTGGTCATACAGGTCACTGTGATTATCTTGGTGTGATGAGTACTTGTAGTTTGATACTTACTTCACAGGTCCCATCATGTGGTCATACAGGTCACTGTGATTATCTTGGTGTGATGAGTACTTGTAGTTTGATACTTACTTCACTCCCATCATGTGGTCATACAGGTCACTGTGATTATCTTGGTGTGATGAGTACTAGTAGTTTGATACTTACTTCACTCCCATCATGTGGTCATACAGGTCACTGTGATTATCTTGGTGTGATGAGTACTTGTAGTTTGATACTTACTTCACTCCCATCATGTGGTCATACAGGTCACTGTGATTATCTTGGTGTGATGAGTACTTGTAGTTTGATACTTACTTCACTCCCATCATGTGGTCATACAGGTCACTGTGATTATCTTGGTGTGATGAGTACTTGTAGTTTGATATACTTCACTCCCATCATGTGGTCATACAGGTCACTGTGATTATCTTGGTGTGATGAGTACTTGTAGTTTGATACTTACTTCACTCCCATCATGTGGTCATACAGGTCACTGTGATTATCTTGGTGTGATGAGTACTTGTAGTTTGATACTTACTTCACTCCCATCATGTGGTCATACAGGGTCACTGTGATTATCTTGGTGTGATCGAGTACTTGTAGTTTGATACTTACTTCACTCCCATCATGTGGTCATACAGGTCACTGTGATTATCTTGGTGTGATGAGTACTTGTAGTTTGATACTTACTTCACTCCCATCATGTGGTCATACAGGTCACTGTGATTATCTTGGTGTGATGAGTACTTGTAGTTTGATACTTACTTCACTCCCATCCCATCATGTGGTCATACAGGTCACTGTGATTATCTTGGTGTGATGAGTACTTGTAGTTTGATATGGTCATGCAGTTACTTCACTACCACCCATCATGTGGTCATACAGGTCACTGTGATTATCTTGGTGTGATGAGTACTTGTAGTTTGATACTTACTTCACTCCCATCATGTGGTCATACAGGTCACTGTGATTATCTTGGTGTGATGAGTACTTGTAGTTTGATACTTACTTCACTCCCATCATGTGGTCATACAGGTCACTGTGATTATCTTGGTGTGATGAGTACTTGTAGTTTGATACTTACTTCACTCCCATCATGTGGTCATACAGGTCACTGTGATTATCCTTGGTGTGATGAGTACTTGTAGTTTGATACTTACTTCACTCTGTCATGTGGTCATACGGGTCACTGTGATTATCTTGGTGTGATGAGTGCCCTTGGTTTGATACTTGCTCTCCCATCATGTGGTCATACAGGTCACTGTGATTATCTTGGTGTGATGAGTACTTGTAGTTTGATACTTACTTCACTCCCATCATGTGGTCATACAGGTCACTGTGATTATCTTGGTGTGATGAGTACTTGTAGTTTGATACTTACTTCACTCCCATCATGTGGTCATACAGGTCCCTGTGATTATCTTGGTGTGATGAGTACTTGTAGTTTGATACTTACTTCACTCCCATCATGTGGTCATACGGGTCACTGTGATTATCTTGGTGTGATGAGTACTTGTAGTTTGATACTTACTTCACTCCCATCATGTGGTCATACAGGTCACTGTGATTATCTTGGTGTGATGAGTACTTGTAGTTTGATACTTACTTCACTCCCATCATGTGGTCATACAGGTCACTGTGATTATCTTGGTGTGATGAGTACTTGTAGTTTGATACTTACTTCACTCCCATCATGTGGTCATACAGGTCACTGTGATTATCTTGGTGTGATGAGTACTTGTAGTTTGATACTTACTTCACTCCCATCATGTGGTCATACAGGTCACTGTGATTATCTTGGTGTGATGAGTACTTGTAGTTTGATACTTACTTCACTCCCATCATGTGGTCATACAGGTCACTGTGATTATCTTGGTGTGATGAGTACTTGTAGTTTGATACTTACTTCACTCCCATCATGTGGTCATACAGGTCACTGTGATTATCTTGGTGTGATGAGTACTTGTAGTTTGATACTTACTTCACTCCCATCATGTGGTCATACAGGTCACTGTGATTATCTTGGTGTGATGAGTACTAGTAGTTTGATACTTACTTCACTCCCATCATGTGGTCATACAGGTCACTGTGATTATCTTGGTGTGATGAGTACTTGTAGTTTGATACTTACTTCACTCCCATCATGTGGTCATACAGGTCACTGTGATTATCTTGGTGTGATGAGTACTAGTAGTTTGATACTTACTTCACTCCCATCATGTGGTCATACAGGTCACTGTGATTATCTTGGTGTGATGAGTACTTGTAGTTTGATACTTACTCACTCCCATCATGTGGTCATACAGGTCACTGTGATTATCTTGGTGTGATGAGTACTTGTAGTTTGATACTTACTTCACTCCCATCATGTGGTCATACAGGTCACTGTGATTATCTTGGTGTGATGAGTACTAGTAGTTTGATACTTACTTCACTCCCATCATGTGGTCATACAGGTCACTGTGATTATCTTGGTGTGATGAGTACTTGTAGTTTGATACTTACTTCACTCCCATCATGTGGTCATACAGGTCACTGTGATTATCTTGGTGTGATGAGTACTAGTAGTTTGATACTTACTTCACTCCCATCATGTGGTCATACAGGTCACTGTGATTATCTTGGTGTGATGAGTACTTGTAGTTTGATACTTACTTCACTCCCATCATGTGGTCATACAGGTCACTGTGATTATCTTGGTGTGATGAGTACTAGTAGTTTGATACTTACTTCACTCCCATCATGTGGTCATACAGGTCACTGTGATTATCTTGGTGTGATGAGTACTTGTAGTTTGATACTTACTTCACTCCCATCATGTGGTCATACAGGTCACTGTGATTATCTTGGTGTGATGAGTACTAGTAGTTTGATACTTACTTCACTCCCATCATGTGGTCATACAGGTCACTGTGATTATCTTGGTGTGATGAGTACTAGTAGTTTGATACTTACTTCACTCCCATCATGTGGTCATACAGGTCACTGTGATTATCTTGGTGTGATGAGTACTTGTAGTTTGATACTTACTTCACTCCCATCATGTGGTCATACAGGTCACTGTGATTATCTTGGTGTGATGAGTACTAGTAGTTTGATACTTACTTCACTCCCATCATGTGGTCATACAGGTCACTGTGATTATCTTGGTGTGATGAGTACTTGTAGTTTGATACTTACTTCACTCCCATCATGTGGTCATACAGGTCACTGTGATTATCTTGGTGTGATGAGTACTTGTAGTTTGATACTTACTTCACTCCCATCATGTGGTCATACAGGTCACTGTGATTATCTTGGTGTGATGAGTACTTGTAGTTTGATACTTACTTCACTCCCATCATGTGGTCATACAGGTCACTGTGATTATCTTGGTGTGATGAGTACTAGTAGTTTGATACTTACTTCACCCCCATCATGTGGTCATACAGGTCACTGTGATTATCTTGGTGTGATGAGTACTAGTAGTTTGATACTTACTTCACTCCCATCATGTGGTCATACAGGTCACTGTGATTATCTTGGTGTGATGAGTACTTGTAGTTTGATACTTACTTCACTCCCATCATGTGGTCATACAGGTCACTGTGATTATCTTGGTGTGATGAGTACTAGTAGTTTGATACTTACTTCACCTGTGTGGTGCCTGGAGTGCCCCATCATGTGGTCATACAGGTCACTGTGATTATCTTGGTGTGATGAGTACTTGTAGTTTGATACTTACTTCACTCCCATCATGTGGTCATACAGGTCACTGTGATTATCTTGGTGTGATGAGTACTAGTAGTTTGATACTTACTTCACTCCCATCATGTGGTCATACAGGTCACTGTGATTATCTTGGTGTGATGAGTACTAGTAGTTTGATACTTACTTCACTCCCATCATGTGGTCATACAGGTCACTGTGATTATCTTGGTGTGATGAGTACTAGTAGTTTGATACTTACTTCACTCCCATCATGTGGTCATACAGGTCACTGTGATTATCTTGGTGTGATGAGTACTAGTAGTTTGATACTTACTTCACTCCCATCATGTGGTCATACAGGTCACTGTGATTATCTTGGTGTGATGAGTACTAGTAGTTTGATACTTACTTCACTCCCATCATGTGGTCATACAGGTCACTGTGATTATCTTGGTGTGATGAGTACTAGTAGTTTGATACTTACTTCACTCCCATCATGTGGTCATACAGGTCACTGTGATTATCTTGGTGTGATGAGTACTAGTAGTTTGATACTTACTTCACTCCCATCATGTGGTCATACAGGTCACTGTGATTATCTTGGTGTGATGAGTACTCGTAGTTTGATACTTACTTCACTCCCATCATGTGGTCATACAGGTCACTGTGATTATCTTGGTGTGATGAGTACTAGTAGTTTGATACTTACTTCACTCCCATCATGTGGTCATACAGGTCACTGTGATTATCTTGGTGTGATGAGTACTAGTAGTTTGATACTTACTTCACTCCCATCATGTGGTCATACAGGTCACTGTGATTATCTTGGTGTGATGAGTACTAGTAGTTTGATACTTACTTCACTCCCATCATGTGGTCATACAGGTCACTGTGATTATCTTGGTGTGATGAGTACTAGTAGTTTGATACTTACTTCACTCCCATCATGTGGTCATACAGGTCACTGTGATTATCTTGGTGTGATGAGTACTAGTAGTTTGATACTTACTTCACTCCCATCATGTGGTCATACAGGTCACTGTGATTATCTTGGTGTGATGAGTACTAGTAGTTTGATACTTACTTCACTCCCATCATGTGGTCATACAGGTCACTGTGATTATCTTGGTGTGATGAGTACTAGTAGTTTGATACTTACTTCACTCCCATCATGTGGTCATACAGGTCACTGTGATTATCTTGGTGTGATGAGTACTAGTAGTTTGATACTTACTTCACTCCCATCATGTGGTCATACAGGTCACTGTGATTATCTTGGTGTGATGAGTACTAGTAGTTTGATACTTACTTCACTCCCATCATGTGGTCATACAGGTCACTGTGATTATCTTGGTGTGATGAGTACTAGTAGTTTGATACTTACTTCACTCCCATCATGTGGTCATACAGGTCACTGTGATTATCTTGGTGTGATGAGTACTAGTAGTTTGATACTTACTTCACTCCCATCATGTGGTCATACAGGTCACTGTGATTATCTTGGTGTGATGAGTACTAGTAGTTTGATACTTACTTCACTCCCATCATGTGGTCATACAGGTCACTGTGATTATCTTGGTGTGATGAGTACTAGTAGTTTGATACTTACTTCACTCCCATCATGTGGTCATACAGGTCACTGTGATTATCTTGGTGTGATGAGTACTAGTAGTTTGATACTTACTTCACTCCCATCATGTGGTCATACAGGTCACTGTGATTATCTTGGTGTGATGAGTACTAGTAGTTTGATACTTACTTCACTCCCATCATGTGGTCATACAGGTCACTGTGATTATCTTGGTGTGATGAGTACTAGTAGTTTTTGATACCTACTTCACTCCCATCATGTGGTCATACAGGTCACTGTGATTATCTTGGTGTGATGAGTACTAGTAGTTTGATACTTACTTCACTCCCATCATGTGGTCATACAGGTCACTGTGATTATCTTGGTGTGATGAGTACTAGTAGTTTGATACTTACTTCACTCCCATCATGTGGTCATACAGGTCACTGTGATTATCTTGGTGTGATGAGTACTAGTAGTTTGATACTTACTTCACTCCCATCATGTGGTCATACAGGTCACTGTGATTATCTTGGTGTGATGAGTACTAGTAGTTTGATACTTACTTCACTCCATCATGTGGTCATACAGGTCACTGTGATTATCTTGGTGTGATGAGTACTAGTAGTTTGATACTTACTTCACTCCCATCATGTGGTCATACAGGTCACTGTGATTATCTTGGTGTGATGAGTACTAGTAGTTTGATACTTACTTCACTCCCATCATGTGGTCATACAGGTCACTGTGATTATCTTGGTGTGATGAGTACTAGTAGTTTGATACTTACTTCACTCCCATCATGTGGTCATACAGGTCACTGTGATTATCTTGGTGTGATGAGTACTAGTAGTTTGATACTTACTTCACTCCCATCATGTGGTCATACAGGTCACTGTGATTATCTTGGTGTGATGAGTACTAGTAGTTTGATACTTACTTCACTCCCATCATGTGGTCATACAGGTCACTGTGATTATCTTGGTGTGATGAGTACTAGTAGTTTGATACTTACTTCACTCCCATCATGTGGTCATACAGGTCACTGTGATTATCTTGGTGTGATGAGTACTAGTAGTTTGATACTTACTTCACTCCCATCATGTGGTCATACAGGTCACTGTGATTATCTTGGTGTGATGAGTACTAGTAGTTTGATACTTACTTCACTCCCATCATGTGGTCATACAGGTCACTGTGATTATCTTGGTGTGATGAGTACTAGTAGTTTGATACTTACTTCACTCCCATCATGTGGTCATACAGGTCACTGTGATTATCTTGGTGTGATGAGTACTAGTAGTTTGATACTTACTTCACTCCCATCATGTGGTCATACAGGTCACTGTGATTATCTTGGTGTGATGAGTACTAGTAGTTTGATACTTACTTCACTCCCATCATGTGGTCATACAGGTCACTGTGATTATCTTGGTGTGATGAGTACTAGTAGTTTGATACTTACTTCACTCCCATCATGTGGTCATACAGGTCACTGTGATTATCTTGGTGTGATGAGTACTAGTAGTTTGATACTTACTTCACTCCCATCATGTGGTCATACAGGTCACTGTGATTATCTTGGTGTGATGAGTACTAGTAGTTTGATACTTACTTCACTCCCATCATGTGGTCATACAGGTCACTGTGATTATCTTGGTGTGATGAGTACTAGTAGTTTGATACTTACTTCACTCCCATCATGTGGTCATACAGGTCACTGTGATTATCTTGGTGTGATGAGTACTAGTAGTTTGATACTTACTTCACTCCCATCATGTGGTCATACAGGTCACTGTGATTATCTTGGTGTGATGAGTACTAGTTTGATACTACTTCACTCCCATAACCATGTGGTCACTACAGGTCACTTTGATACTTACTTCACTTACTTCACTCCCATCATGTGGTCATACAGGTCACTGTGATTATCTTGGTGTGATGAGTACTAGTAGTTTGATACTTACTTCACTCCCATCATGTGGTCATACAGGTCACTGTGATTATCTTGGTGTGATGAGTACTAGTAGTTTGATACTTACTTCACTCCCATCATGTGGTCATACAGGTCACTGTGATTATCTTGGTGTGATGAGTACTAGTAGTTTGATACTTACTTCACTCCCATCATGTGGTCATACAGGTCACTGTGATTATCTTGGTGTGATGAGTACTAGTAGTTTGATACTTACTTCACTCCCATCATGTGGTCATACAGGTCACTGTGATTATCTTGGTGTGATGAGTACTAGTAGTTTGATACTTACTTCACTCCCATCATGTGGTCATACAGGTCACTGTGATTATCTTGGTGTGATGAGTACTAGTAGTTTGATGCTTACTTCACTCCCATCATGTGGTCATACAGGTCACTGTGATTATCTTGGTGTGATGAGTACTAGTAGTTTGATACTTACTTCACTCCCATCATGTGGTCATACAGGTCACTGTGATTATCTTGGTGTGATGAGTACTAGTAGTTTGATACTTACTTCACTCCCATCATGTGGTCATACAGGTCACTGTGATTATCTTGGTGTGATGAGTACTAGTAGTTTGATACTTACTTCACTCCCATCATGTGGTCATACAGGTCACTGTGATTATCTTGGTGTGATGAGTACTAGTAGTTTGATACTTACTTCACTCCCATCATGTGGTCATACAGGTCACTGTGATTATCTTGGTGTGATGAGTACTAGTAGTTTGATACTTACTTCACTCCCATCATGTGGTCATACAGGTCACTGTGATTATCTTGGTGTGATGAGTACTAGTAGTTTGATACTTACTTCACTCCCATCATGTGGTCATACAGGTCACTGTGATTATCTTGGTGTGATGAGTACTAGTAGTTTGATACTTACTTCACTCCCATCATGTGGTCATACAGGTCACTGTGATTATCTTGGTGTGATGAGTACTAGTAGTTTGATACTTACTTCACTCCCATCATGTGGTCATACAGGTCACTGTGATTATCTTGGTGTGATGAGTACTAGTAGTTTGATACTTACTTCACTCCCATCATGTGGTCATACAGGTCACTGTGATTATCTTGGTGTGATGAGTACTAGTAGTTTGATACTTACTTCACTCCCATCATGTGGTCATACAGGTCACTGTGATTATCTTGGTGTGATGAGTACTAGTAGTTTGATACTTACTTCACTCCCATCATGTGGTCATACAGGTCACTGTGATTATCTTGGTGTGATGAGTACTAGTAGTTTGATACTTACTTCACTCCCATCATGTGGTCATACAGGTCACTGTGATTATCTTGGTGTGATGAGTACTAGTAGTTTGATACTTACTTCACTCCCATCATGTGGTCATACAGGTCACTGTGATTATCTTGGTGTGATGAGTACTAGTAGTTTGATACTTACTTCACTCCCATCATGTGGTCATACAGGTCACTGTGATTATCTTGGTGTGATGAGTACTAGTAGTTTGATACTTACTTCACTCCCATCATGTGGTCATACAGGTCACTGTGATTATCTTGGTGTGATGAGTACTAGTAGTTTGATACTTACTTCACTCCCATCATGTGGTCATACAGGTCACTGTGATTATCTTGGTGTGATGAGTACTAGTAGTTTGATACTTACTTCACTCCCATCATGTGGTCATACAGGTCACTGTGATTATCTTGGTGTGATGAGTACTAGTAGTTTGATACTTACTTCACTCCCATCATGTGGTCATACAGGTCACTGTGATTATCTTGGTGTGATGAGTACTAGTAGTTTGATACTTACTTCACTCCCATCATGTGGTCATACAGGTCACTGTGATTATCTTGGTGTGATGAGTACTAGTAGTTTGATACTTACTTCACTCCCATCATGTGGTCATACAGGTCACTGTGATTATCTTGGTGTGATGAGTACTAGTAGTTTGATACTTACTTCACTCCCATCATGTGGTCATACAGGTCACTGTGATTATCTTGGTGTGATGAGTACTAGTAGTTTGATACTTACTTCACTCCCATCATGTGGTCATACAGGTCACTGTGATTATCTTGGTGTGATGAGTACTAGTAGTTTGATACTTACTTCACTCCCATCATGTGGTCATACAGGTCACTGTGATTATCTTGGTGTGATGAGTACTAGTAGTTTGATACTTACTTCACTCCCATCATGTGGTCATACAGGTCACTGTGATTATCTTGGTGTGATGAGTACTAGTAGTTTGATACTTACTTCACTCCCATCATGTGGTCATACAGGTCACTGTGATTATCTTGGTGTGATGAGTACTAGTAGATACTTACTTCACTCCCATTTGACTGTGATTATCTTGTGTGATTACTAGTAGTTTGATACTCCCATCATGTGGTCATACAGGTCACTGTGATTATCTTGGTGTGATGAGTACTAGTAGTTTGATACTTACTTCACTCCCATCATGTGGTCATACAGGTCACTGTGATTATCTTGGTGTGATGAGTACTAGTAGTTTGATACTTACTTCACTCCCATCATGTGGTCATACAGGTCACTGTGATTATCTTGGTGTGATGAGTACTAGTAGTTTGATACTTACTTCACTCCCATCATGTGGTCATACAGGTCACTGTGATTATCTTGGTGTGATGAGTACTAGTAGTTTGATACTTACTTCACTCCCATCATGTGGTCATACAGGTCACTGTGATTATCTTGGTGTGATGAGTACTAGTAGTTTGATACTTACTTCACTCCCATCATGTGGTCATACAGGTCACTGTGATTATCTTGGTGTGATGAGTACTAGTAGTTTGATACTTACTTCACTCCCATCATGTGGTCATACAGGTCACTGTGATTATCTTGGTGTGATGAGTACTAGTAGTTTGATACTTACTTCACTCCCATCATGTGGTCATACAGGTCACTGTGATTATCTTGGTGTGATGAGTACTAGTAGTTTGATACTTACTTCACTCCCATCATGTGGTCATACAGGTCACTGTGATTATCTTGGTGTGATGAGTACTAGTAGTTTGATACTTACTTCACTCCCATCATGTGGTCATACAGGTCACTGTGATTATCTTGGTGTGATGAGTACTAGTAGTTTGATACTTACTTCACTCCCATCATGTGGTCATACAGGTCACTGTGATTATCTTGGTGTGATGAGTACTAGTAGTTTGATACTTACTTCACTCCCATCATGTGGTCATACAGGTCACTGTGATTATCTTGGTGTGATGAGTACTAGTAGTTTGATACTTACTTCACTCCCATCATGTGGTCATACAGGTCACTGTGATTATCTTGGTGTGATGAGTACTAGTAGTTTGATACTTACTTCACTCCCATCATGTGGTCATACAGGTCACTGTGATTATCTTGGTGTGATGAGTACTAGTAGTTTGATACTTACTTCACTCCCATCATGTGGTCATACAGGTCACTGTGATTATCTTGGTGTGATGAGTACTAGTAGTTTGATACTTACTTCACTCCCATCATGTGGTCATACAGGTCACTGTGATTATCTTGGTGTGATGAGTACTAGTAGTTTGATACTTACTTCACTCCCATCATGTGGTCATACAGGTCACTGTGATTATCTTGGTGTGATGAGTACTAGTAGTTTGATACTTACTTCACTCCCATCATGTGGTCATACAGGTCACTGTGATTATCTTGGTGTGATGAGTACTAGTAGTTTGATACTTACTTCACTCCCATCATGTGGTCATACAGGTCACTGTGATTATCTTGGTGTGATGAGTACTAGTAGTTTGATACTTACTTCACTCCCATCATGTGGTCATACAGGTCACTGTGATTATCTTGGTGTGATGAGTACTAGTAGTTTGATACTTACTTCACTCCCATCATGTGGTCATACAGGTCACTGTGATTATCTTGGTGTGATGAGTACTAGTAGTTTGATACTTACTTCACTCCCATCATGTGGTCATACAGGTCACTGTGATTATCTTGGTGTGATGAGTACTAGTAGTTTGATACTTACTTCACTCCCATCATGTGGTCATACAGGTCACTGTGATTATCTTGGTGTGATGAGTACTAGTAGTTTGATACTTACTTCACTCCCATCATGTGGTCATACAGGTCACTGTGATTATCTTGGTGTGATGAGTACTAGTAGTTTGATACTTACTTCACTCCCATCATGTGGTCATACAGGTCACTGTGATTATCTTGGTGTGATGAGTACTAGTAGTTTGATACTTACTTCACTCCCATCATGTGGTCATACAGGTCACTGTGATTATCTTGGTGTGATGAGTACTAGTAGTTTGATACTTACTTCACTCCCATCATGTGGTCATACAGGTCACTGTGATTATCTTGGTGTGATGAGTACTAGTAGTTTGATACTTACTTCACTCCCATCATGTGGTCATACAGGTCACTGTGATTATCTTGGTGTGATGAGTACTAGTAGTTTGATACTTACTTCACTCCCATCATGTGGTCATACAGGTCACTGTGATTATCTTGGTGTGATGAGTACTAGTAGTTTGATACTTACTTCACTCCCATCATGTGGTCATACAGGTCACTGTGATTATCTTGGTGTGATGAGTACTAGTAGTTTGATACTTACTTCACTCCCATCATGTGGTCATACAGGTCACTGTGATTATCTTGGTGTGATGAGTACTAGTAGTTTGATACTTACTTCACTCCCATCATGTGGTCATACAGGTCACTGTGATTATCTTGGTGTGATGAGTACTAGTAGTTTGATACTTACTTCACTCCCATCATGTGGTCATACAGGTCACTGTGATTATCTTGGTGTGATGAGTACTAGTAGTTTGATACTTACTTCACTCCCATCATGTGGTCATACAGGTCACTGTGATTATCTTGGTGTGATGAGTACTAGTAGTTTGATACTTACTTCACTCCCATCATGTGGTCATACAGGTCACTGTGATTATCTTGGTGTGATGAGTACTAGTAGTTTGATACTTACTTCACCCCCATCATGTGGTCATACAGGTCACTGTGATTATCTTGGTGTGATGAGTACTAGTAGTTTGATACTTACTTCACTCCCATCATGTGGTCATACAGGTCACTGTGATTATCTTGGTGTGATGAGTACTAGTAGTTTGATACTTACTTCACTCCCATCATGTGGTCATACAGGTCACTGTGATTATCTTGGTGTGATGAGTACTAGTAGTTTGATACTTACTTCACTCCCATCATGTGGTCATACAGGTCACTGTGATTATCTTGGTGTGATGAGTACTAGTAGTTTGATACTTACTTCACTCCCATCATGTGGTCATACAGGTCACTGTGATTATCTTGGTGTGATGAGTACTAGTAGTTTGATACTTACTTCACCCCCATCATGTGGTCATACAGGTCACTGTGATTATCTTGGTGTGATGAGTACTAGTAGTTTGATACTTACTTCACCCCCATCATGTGGTCATACAGGTCACTGTGATTATCTTGGTGTGATGAGTACTAGTAGTTTGATACTTATACCCACCCCCCCCCACCCCCATTCGTCTAGTCAACAAGGTCGAGCCGCTAGACCGTGACCTTTATTCCAATTTGCAGACTGTACATCTTGTTTGACAGACAGATGCAGTGGGGCCTTTTTTTTTTTCAAACAAGTCCGTATCCACTGTCACAACATATGGCGTATTTAAAATAAATACCTTGTGGATGTCGCAAACCAGGTCGCTGCCGTGGGGGGAGGGGTGGTGAGAAGGGGAATTAAGGCTTAGTGCTCAAAGATTCAATTAATCATAAATATGAAAATCAGCAAGAGAAGAGTCTAAGGGGGGTTTGAAATAAAAACAACACATTCGGCGAAACCCGTAAAATAAAATATGACCCCGGTAGTTTATGTGTCGGGTGTCCTCCCATTACATCGTAGCCGGTACAGTAGCCACAACAACAGGGATAACTTACTGTGGGGAGGGTTAACACAGGGAGGTGGCGGGGGGTGGTGGAAGGTTTCATTATTGAAATTAGCATCTGTTCAAGTGGATTGTCTGGACCTCACATGGTTTACTGTGGAGAGGAGACGAGTGAAAAAAAAAAAGGACATCCGTTAATTCTCTCCCCTTGTCAGAAGATAGTTGTGTCCCTTGCTGTCATCAAAGTTTTACAAGATTGACTGCAGACAGCCAACCCCCTCCCCCCCCACCTACCCTTCAATGAGTGTGTCTTTAAACTGACAATGTTTAATGATGTACAGTTTATTTATAGCCTGCTTTGTTCTCCTTTGTTTTTGGTCATTATATCGACATTAATACAAAATACGGGTTGGTCAATATTACATTTCAATCAATCGTACATAAAACATAAAACAAATCAGACCAGAAACATTTTTTTTGTGTCGATGTGTATCTCTTTATACACAAAGTATTTTTATTCGTTAAATAAAATTATTTTATGGTTAAGAAAAATCCAGTTAAAATGTTTGTAGTGGTCATTTCATTACAAATATCAATTTTATGTTATTTTTCACAGCGAGTCTGTATTTAATAATCAGTCTTCAGTTGCATAGATTGGATGTCTATTGTTTATAGATTGTGATGTCTATTGTTTATAGATTGTGATGTATATTGTTTATAGATTGTGATGTCTATTGTTTATAGATTGTGATATATGTTGTTTATAGATTGTGATGTCTATTGTTTATAGATTGTGATGTCTATTGTTTATAGATTGTGGTGTCTATTGTTTATAGATTGTGGTGTCTATTGTTTATAGATTGTGATGTCTATTGTTTATAGATTGTGATGTCTATTGTTTATAGATTGTGATGTCTATTGTTTATAGATTGTGATATATGTTGTTTATAGATTGTGATGTCTATTGTTTATAGATTGTGTGTCTATTGTTTATAGATTGTGGTGTCTATTGTTTATAGATTGTGATGTCTATTGTTTATAGATTGTGGTATATGTTGTTTATAGATTGTGATGTCTATTGTTTATAGATTGTGATGTCTTTTTTTTATAGATTGTCATATCTATTGTTTATAAATTGATATGTCTATTGTTTTATACTCTATCCAATCAGGAGAAAGTATTTGAAGCTTTTTACCCCCCCCCCCCCAAAAAAATGGAAAACAATAGTGCTACAAAAGCTATTTATAAGGCAGCAGCCAATGAAAAAGGCCGAAGAATGGACCAAAAAGCAGATGGAGGAAGTGTAGAAAGACCTAAAAGCCATAGGAGTGAGAGAGTGGTGGAAGAAAACCACGGATCGGGAAAAGTGAAGAAGAGTAGTACTGTAGGCCAGCGTCTTAAATGGGCTGTAGAACCAAAGGGAGAAAAAGAAGATCTCAAAATGTGCTCGTTATACCCTTTGAGATATCATTATGGTGTTCAATTTGTGATATTAAGTTTAGCGAAACTAATGATCATTGCTTGTAAGAGAGGGATAAGGGCGGATAGTCGTAGGGAATTAAAACTCGACTGTCTAGGGTTCGACCCTCATTGAGAGAACCGGGAATTTATCAGGTCATTTGGTGTGATCCCAATCCATCCTGATTAAATGGGTACGTGCCGATTATGCGTGGGAGTTTTGCAAGTTATATAAGTATGTATCCCGTGTAACCTCCACGACCGTTGCACTCCCAGCTATGTTGGGGATTGAGTAGGGCGTAAAAGGAACCGAGGGATTATCATAACTGTGACTACGCACACACATACACACACACACACAGATTCCCATCATACGCTTCCTAATTGAGCGGGAATTAAACAATCGTGGAATACTCAACAAATAAATCACCACAATGATACTTTTTTTGAACATACTTTCCTCCTAGGGTACAAAAGACTATAGGTACTTCTCAGTGTCTTTATAATAAAACTTTATCTCTTTTTTTTACTCTTTAATTCAGTTGGTTTTTTTCTGGCGGTTCATGTCTGTCGTCGTGTATTGGGGAATGGGAGAAATCATTTATCATTTGCTTCTCGAGGTTAGATCGACCTGAAATTTCGGACTCTCGCGTACACTTTCTGAAAACTGTCCAATCTAGGAATTAAAATCTCGTAGACAACGAAGAGTATTCCTTTTACAAGCTGTACCCTGCAAAACCTTTGCATAGAGTTATATTCCCTTAGGTTTGATCAGTGTAGGCTAGGTTATTTTTGGTTTCGGACATATCCGATTTTTTCATGATTTTTATTACTATTGTTTATGTTTGACGATTTTCAAACTGGTATACTGTTGTATTAACTGTTTACTTTCGATTTAAGCAGAACCCACACCGCTATTATTTATATAGATAAAAATAAAAAGACTACATTATTTTAGTGATGAAGATTCTGATGACGTGTTACTCCACGTAAAAAAAAAAGACCTTATTGGTTTTTTTAAATGGGTATGTGAAGTGTACACAAAATGTAAACCATTAAGGTGGTAACAAGAATAATGATAAAAAACACAATGACCGGAGTGTCCCTACCCTGCTATGATTAGTTTCTATACATTACATAAGGGTAGCATGTATGTTTAAATATATCACTATGACGAATGAAAGAGGATTTTCACAATCAAACGTATAAAAAAAAATGAAAAAAAATTTAAAAAACACGCATTTAGAAAACAAAAAGTTGACTAAATCTTAAGATGAAACAAATATTTGTAAAAAATTGAAAAAAACTAAAGAAAAGTAAAGCATGGGCGCCATATGGAAATTGTAATTAATGACATGACATAATTAAAACTTTAAATATTCAGGACTAAGTCCCTCTCCAAAACTCATTTCATTGGCAAAGCGAACGACATACACTCAAAGTAACATTCCCTTAAATGTCATTCCATCTATAAATTGCCAAAATAAAGGGATGCAGTTGATATTGGTGCCCACCCTACAGGTTGCAGATCACAACAGTAGCACAGCGAGACTCGTAAATGCAACGTTCCTTCTAATTTGCCGAAAGCTGTGAGCGGCTAAATATGTTGACCAGTGTAAACTTAGGACATAACACTTGCCTGGATCATTAGGCCTTGAACAATATTACTAGCAGGGCCGCAGCAAAGGAAGAGGGTGGGTCACACGAAAACTTTTCTGGATCATCGAGCTTTAAACTTCATCACTTTGGAAATTTATCATTTCATTTATTTTTTGCAAGAGTTTTATCATGGCTCCAGATTACATTGCGGCGTCCATGACTCAAGGTAGAGACTTTTAGAGCCAGATTTGATTTGTACTAGGATAGTAGGCGCCTCAAGCCAACCTTTCCATTACAAAAAAAAAAAAACGAATATATTAATCAAGGATGGTGAACTGTACGGATGGTGAACTCAACGGATGGTGAACTCAACGTATGGTGAAACCAACGGATAGTGAGCTCTAAGGATGGTGAACTCAACGGATGGTGAACTCAACGGATGGTGAACTCAACGGTTGGTGAAATCAACGGATGGTGAAATCAACGGATGGTGAGCTCTAAGGATGGTGAACTCAATGGATGGTGAACTCACCGGATGGTGAACTCACCGAATGGTGAACTCAACGGATGGTGAACTCAGTGGATTGGCTCTAAGGATGGTGTACTCAATGGATCATGAGCTCATCGGATGGTGAACTCATCGGATGGTGAACTCAACGGATGGTGAACTCTAAGGATGGTGTACTCAATGGATGGTGAACTCAACGGATGGTGAACTCTAGCGATGGTGAACACTAATGATGGTGAAATCTAAGGATGATGAACTCTAAGGATTGTGAATTCTAAAGATGGTGAACCGAATATCCATGGAAAAATAAAATCCCTCCTTTCCTGTATAGCATGCTTCCCTCCGCTGAGGTAATGAAATCATCTTCACCGCAGCACCGCCCCACCCCCCTCTCTCTCTCTCACACACAAACACAGACACAACTCACCAACTCATTAAACTAATTAATTGCCCAAATTTACTGTCGATAACAATCCCGCCAATCAAACGATAAACCAGGGGAGGGTGCGGATGGAAAAAGGGGGGGGGGTATGACCACTCAGCGTCTCCCCTCTTCCCCCCCCCCCAAATTTTTCCCAAGCGGGCAGTGAATGAGTTAATGGATCACTTTACACCAGTGGCGTGACCGGCGATGGCGTCATTACGTACATTTAGTTATTTCACCTCGTCCTGGTTTTTCTTTTTCTTTTTATTTCATTTAATCTTATTTATTGCCATGTTTTATTATTATTATTAAATTTCCACATACCTTTTGAAATCATTTATTGACTAATTAATTCACAATGATGTATGTTGGTAATAACAACATGTTCGTTGTATTCTTTTATTGTGAGACATTTGCTCAGGGATAGATAACTTACCCAGAAGATACTAAGCAGTGAATGAATGAATATATCCCCCTTTAATATTTAATCACTATCTTCATTTTCAAATAAAGTTACCGGACCTGATGTATATCAGCGGACCCTACAAGGAAATCCAACATTTGTATTTAATGATTAAATATTTTTTTCCCAACTTTTTTTTTTTTAGAAAAATGTTTATTTGTATATATTTTTTTAAATTTATTATTTATTTATTACTATGTTTGCTTTATTATTACTTTAATAGCATTCTTATTATTATTTTATAATCCTACTATATTGAACATGGTCAAACAAAATGAACTAAACGTCCCAACACATGAGAATGATGTGCTTTTCATTTATCGATCTGCTGATCGTATATTTTTATGACCTAATTATTTGTTGTCTTACTTCAGTAATTTAGACTTTTCTTACTTAATGTCATCCTGTTCTCATTTTTTTTGAAAGCAAATATACACAAATACATTTGTCAAGTCACTGGTAGGCATTTTATTATTTCATAGGATTCGTACAACCTTAGCCATCGATAATAGAACAACATCAACAACAACATGTTGGTAAATAATCCATAATATAGCAGACGACTAATTTGTACACAATTTGTACAACATTTGAACGTATGTATTACAATATCACATGCGAACATAGATATTTTAATATCTAATATGAATATATAATACAATTTCACATATGGATATATACTTTACAATGTCACATTTAAACATATATTTCACAAAAGTGCATCGAAAGATATATTTTACAGATTCTATCGTTTAATTAGCTATTTCTATGTTATTTCTTATCTGTTCAAGCTCTAAATGATCCTATCTATAAGTAACTAGATAGCTGTAAAATATCACACACCTATCTATATGTAACGAGATAGCTGTAACATAGCACCATCCTATCTATAAATAATTAGATAGCCGTAACATAGCACTCTCCTATCTATAAGTAACGAGATGGCTGTAACATATCATCATATCATACGTTCGAAAAAAAAATTACCAATCAAGTTTTAAAACAACATTTATTACATAGATTTAATTTAACTTTTATTGAATCTAGAGAGCTATGTTCCCGGACAAGTCATATGTATCCTGAGCTATGTTCCCGGAGAAGTCGATATGTATCCAGATCTATGTTCCCGGAGAAGTCGATATGTATCCAGATCTATGTTCCCGGAGAAGTCGATATGTATCCAGATCTATGTTCCCGGAGAAGTCGATATGTATCCAGAGCTATGTTCCCGGAGAAGGCCATGTGTATCCAGAGCTATGTTCCCAGAGAAGGCCATGTGTAACCAGAGCCATGTTTCCGGAGAAGGCCATGTGTATCAAGAGCTATGTTCCCGGAGAAGTCGATATGTATCCAGATATATGTTCCCGGAGAAGTCGATATGTATCCAGAGCTATGTTCCCGGAGAAGTCGATATGTATCCAGAGCTATGTTCCCCGAGAAGGCCATGTGTATCCAGAGCCATGTTCCCGGAGAAGTGCATGTGTATCAAGAGCTATGTTCCCGGAGAAGTCGATATGTATCCAGAGCTATGTTCCCGGAGAAGTCGATATGTATCCAGATCTATGTTCCCGGAGAAGTCGATATGTATCCTGAGCTATGTTCCCGGTGAAGTCGATATGTATCCAGAGCTATGTTCCCGGAGAAGGCCATGTGTATCCAGAGCTATGTTCCCGGAGAAGGCCATGTGTAACCAGAGCCATGTTTCCGGAGAAGGCCATGTGTATCAAGAGCTATGTTCCCGGAGAAGTCGATATGTATTCAGATCTATTTTCCCGGAGAAGTCGATATGTATCCAGAGCTTTGTTCCCGGAGAAGTCGATATGTATCCAGAGCTATGTTCCCCGAGAAGTCGATATGTATCCAGAGCTATGTTCCCGGAGAAGGCCATGTGTATCCAGAGCTATGTTCCCGGAGAAGGCCATGTGTAACCAGAGCCATGTTTCCGGAGAAGGCCATGTGTATCAAAAGCTATGTTCCCGGAGAAGTCGATATGTATCCAGATCTATGTTCCCGGAGAAGTCGATATGTATCCAGAGCTTTGTTCCCGGAGAAGTCGATATGTATCCAGAGCTATGTTCCCCGAGAAGGCCATGTGTATCCAGAGCCATGTTCCCGGAGAAGTGCATGTGTATCAAGAGCTATGTTCCCGGAGAAGTCGATATGTATCCAGATCTATGTTTCCGGAGAAGTCGATATGTATCCAGAGCTATGTTCCCGGAGAAGTCGATATGTATCCAGAGCTATGTTCCCGGAGAAGTCTATGTATCCAGAGCTATGTTCCCGGAGAAGTCGATATGTATCCCGAGCTATGTTCCCGGAGAAGGCCATGTGTAACCAGAGCCATGTTTCCGGAGAAGGCCATGTGTAACCAGAGCCATGTTTCCGGAGAAGGCCATGTGTATCAAGAGCTATGTTCCCGGAGAAGTCGATATGTATCCAGATCTATGTTCCCGGAGAAGTCGATATGTATCCAGAGCTTTGTTCCCGGAGAAGTCGATATGTATCCAGAGCTATGTTCCCCGAGAAGGCCATGTGTATCCAGAGCCATGTTCCCGGCGAAGTGCATGTGTATCAAGAGCTATGTTCCCGGAGAAATCGATATGTATCCAGAGCTATGTTCCCGGAGAAGGCCATGTGTAACCAGAGCCATGTTTCCGGAGAAGGCCATGTGTATCAAGAGCTATGTTCCCGGAGAAGTCGATATGTATCCAGAGCTTTGTTCCCGGAGAAGTCGATATGTATCCAGAGCTATGTTCCCCGAGAAGGCCATGTGTATCCAGAGCCATGTTCCCGGCGAAGTGCATGTGTATCAAGAGCTATGTTCCCGGAGAAATCGATATGTATCCAGAGCTATGTTCCCGGAGAAGGCCATGTGTAACCAGAGCCATGTTTCCGGAGAAGGCCATGTGTATCAAGAGCTATGTTCCCGGAGAAGTCGATATGTATCCAGATCTATGTTCCCGGAGAAGTCGATATGTATCCAGAGCTTTGTTCCCGGAGAAGTCGATATGTATCCAGAGCTATGTTTCCCGAGAAGGCCATGTGTATCCAGAGCCATGTTCCCGGAGAAGTGCATGTGTATCAAGAGCTATGTTCCCGGAGAAGTCGATATGTATCCAGATCTATGTTTCCGGAGAAGTCGATATGTATCCAGAGCTATGTTCCCGGAGAAGTCGATATGTATCCAGAGCTATGTTCCCGGAGAAGGCCATGTGTATCCAGAGCCATGTTCCCGGAGAAGTGCATGTGTATCAAGAGCTATGTTCCCGGAGAAGTCGATGTGTATCCAGAGCTATGTTCCCGGAGAAGTCAATATGTATCCAGAGCTATGTTCCCGGAGAAGGCCATGTGTATCCAGAGCTATGTTCCCGGAGAAGTGCATGTGTATCCAGAGCTATGTTCCCGGAGAAGTCGATGTGTATCCAGAGCTATGTTCTCGGAGAAGTCGATATGTATTCCTAGCTATATTCCCTAGAACGTCGGTATATCCCGAGGAAAAGTTCCCATGGTTGCAAGCATGCATCCTGAGCAATGTTCCCGAAGGAGTCTGTTGGTTCCACGGTATTTTTTCAAAGAGCCAGAGCATTAAAAGATATTGGCTGTGAAAGTTATGACATAGACTTAACTTTTTGTTTTGTGCGCACACTGAACAAAAAATATGATTGTAAGTTTGCGCGCGCACTCACATGCACATGATGGAGGAAACAGTGATCTCGAGTGGCCATTGGCTGAACATCATCAGATTTAAAGCCCCGTCTTGGCTAGCAAAACATATGTCAAGTCCTTATGAGTCATGAAAAAAAAAATATCGATAAAGTGACATCTAACATGATTACGATTACGCTATAGAAATAAGCATTCAAAGTCGATTACTTTATGAAAATATTGAAGTTTTTCAAAAGAAAATACAAGCATTAGGTAAAGTTCAAGTAATTGACGCAATGACGGGTTTTTAAAGATTTACATACAAATAAAACGATTCGATACTGAAATATTAATTATAAGTATTAATCGGTCATATATATAATGTATTTCATAAATACATTCTTATAAATCTTGTAATATACTACACTGACACATTGAAATATAAAATCCCTAAAGAAAACTAAATTAAGCAAAAGCAGTCATTAGGATGAGAGTCTGACCTTTTAGTAACAGTCTGACCTTTAACCTCATCCAAAAAAAAAGTCTTATCATAATACTCGTGTTATCGTCATGTCTTCCTGCTGCGAACAAAATGAAAAACACAATCAACAATTTCTGGACCACACAACAATCTGTAAGTCACCCCCCTACCCCACCCAACCCTTTCCCCAATAGACACACACACAAACATACACATAAAGACAGACAAACTCACACAAGCACACACACACACACAGACAGACATTACAGCAGCCTCCGTTGTACCCTTGAATTTTTTTTTTTTAGATTTAAATTCCATTCTCTTTTATTCTCATAATCGTATTAAGTCAAGACATTAAGAGTTCTTAATGAAGTGCCAATTGTGCACGTATGCACGGGAGGGAGGGAGGGGAGAGGGGGGGTCAACAACTGTTTCATTTACTGCCCCTCCCCCCTTGTCCACTGTTGTTGTTTCTGTGTTGTTTTTTTTTTGTCCAGAGTTTCTCTATTTCGTCAGGAATGGGACATCTTTATTAACGTCATTATCCCTTCAGTGGAGAGAGAAAGAGAGAGAGAGAGAGAGAGAGAGAGAAAATGAATGGGGTGTGGGGGGGGGGAACGTCTTTCTCCATCTTCTCGGTCTCCAACTACTCTCACAGCCTTTTAAACGCACGTGTTTCGCTAACCTTCGACCTATAAATACATTAACGGAGAAAAGGGAGGTGGAGTGGGTCTTCAACAAAGACATGGCCGTTTCTTTCAATCCGAGAAGCTCGGATCACCCGCTTAGTCAATTTGATCATGATTGTGTCCCCTTGTTTGGATACTCTTCTTTATCGGAGATCGAGTTAGCATCACCCAGTTGCCAGCTATGGAAGTCCATTGTGTCATTATTAAAAAAAAAAAATTCCCAAGTTATGTTATGAAGAAAATCAGAAAAAAAAAATTCTATATTTTAAAGTGAATCTTTATACACTGAATATTTATGTTTACAATAATAAGTTAAAGTGAGACAATGATTACTTACTTATACCTGAAAAATGCAAACTAGAAGACTGCATTGGACCGTCACTGACAAAGGGGGCCTAGTCATGTACAGTGGATTCCGCTTAATTGGGACACCGCTTAGTTGGGACAGCCGCTTATTTGGGACAAATCTCAAAGAAACCAAACAAGAAGCCAATAGTAAATTTGTATTTTTAATTTGGACAGCCGCTTAATTGGGACAAAAAGCCTCGGTCCCGATGTGTCCCAATTAAGCGGAATCGACTGTATGAATTATGATCAAATATGAGGATGTAAAGGCCCTATCATTTACTTTTTTTCTAGGGCTAAAGATATTTCTGATCAGCTCTGCCTAGGCACCTACAGACCTATGAAAGGCTCTGCATATATATCAACACATAAAAATATACCCGTGTGTACTAATAGACTTGATATGATAAAATTAATAAACAAATACGTGAAGGATATTTAATCGCATTAATCTTTAAATCATAAATTCTAATAATTAAGTCAGATATAGTTCGAATTCCTATTTAAACAAATAATCAATTCAACTTCATGTTTTATTATTCATGTCATATATTTCAATTACATTTTTTCTTTTGGTCAAACAGTTAGCAAGCCAACACTTTAGCAGGCTATTATATTCAACTTTATTGCATTTCTCAACTAACTTCATTTTCAGTCAATTCTAGATCTTAACATTTCTGTATGGCCCCATTCAACGTATTCATTCGCATTGTACTCAGATACACAAAAAAATATTGACAATGACTTCTCGGTGTTCCGTACACGCTTCGACTCGGGGATTATAACTGGGGTAAAATAAAAACCCTCGAGTAACACACGGTAGTACAATGGGAGTTATAGTTAGAATGTTGATCTTTGTATTTGTACTGTTGTAAGGAATGGGGGGGGGGGGAAGAGAGGGGGTGGGGGGAAAGGCGACCTCCCAGATTTCTGAGACGAGAGCACACGGACGGACAGCACCGAGAAACGTTCCAGGCTACACGAACAAGTGAAACAGTCACACAATTAGTATCAATAGAGTGAGAACGAGAGATAGAATGTATCAATTCAGTCAAGTGAAACTATTCTACAATTATGATTTAGAACTCGGGAGGTTATGAAAACTACCTCACCCCTCTCTCTCCCCCCCCCCCGACCCCGGTCTCCCTGTCCCATCGATTGAGTTAGCGGCGTCTAACCGAAATTTTAATAATAGTTATAATAAAAAAAAAAAGTTTTCTCCCCCTGTCGGGCTGAACTCTCTTCCCTCCCCTTGCCGTATTGTGTCTCCAAGGACGCCACATTGTTCCAACTGCTAGTTTATCTGAAAGCACCTGATTTTAATTTTTATGGCTGCGTATTCAGCGAGTGGTCGCCACTGCGTACAGGAAACAAGAGTCTCTCTTTGTCGATGGCAAAACTGAAGAAATATTTGTTGGTGGGTCTGATGAACGCTGTCTCTGTTTATAGAATAACGTGATTGGAATTGATCTTTAATGAAATTTAGAATAGAGTGTGGATACAGAAGACGTGTTTGGAACGATATTAGATTTGAAATACCTTAAGCAAATCAAAAGACGTAATACATGCAGGATATATTTTTTTTTAAATAGTTATCATATTCAGTCGAGCTGGAATGATGGACATTATATCTATGAAGAATTTTATAGTAAAACCCGGGGGACGCACTGAGGGTACGCACTTTTGGTGCACAGTCGGGGTGCACTCTTGGGGTACACAATTGGGGTACAGTCTTTGGGTACACACTTGAGGTACACAATTGGGGTACTGTCTTTGGGTACACTCTTGGGGTACACAATTGGGGTACTGTCTTTGGGTACACTCTTGGGGTACACAATTGGGGTACTGTCTTTGGGTACACACTTGGGGTACACAATTGGGGTACAGTCTTTGGGTACACTCTTGGGGTACACAATTGGGGTACAGTCTTTGGGTATACTCTTGGGGTACACAATTGGGGTACACTCTTGGTGTACACAATTGGCTACACTCTTGGGGTACATACTTGGGGTACACTCTTGGGGTACATACTTGGGGTACACACTTGGGGTACAGTCTTTGGGTACACTCTTGGGGTACACTCTTGGGTTACACACTTGGGGTACACACTTGGGGTACAGTCTTTGGGTACACTCTTGGGGTACACTCTTGGGTTACACACTTGGGGTACAGTCTTTGGGTACACTCTTGGGGTCCATGCTTGGGGTACACTCTTGTTGTACACTCTTGGGGTACGCACTTGGGGTACACACTTGGGGTACACACTTAAGTACACTCTTTGGGTACACACTTGGGACAAACCTAACAGAAAAAGAATGCGCTGTTCTACAAATAAAAATATTTTTCTACTAAATAAAATGTTGTTCTACAAAATAAAATGTTGTTCTCCAAATAAAAAAAGTTGTACTTCAGTTAGAAGATTATTTTAATCCCCGGCAAACTGACAGGCGACATAAACAAATCAGGAAAACAAAAAAAAATGACATAAATGTCGAATAATTCGTCAGTCATGTTTTTTATGAAAAACACGCGCTGTACATTTGCGCGATACGCGCTCAGTCATAAAGTTTCGTGCGCACTTGTTGTGGATCGCGTAATGCGAAATGTTTTTTTTTTTTGTTTGACAGACAACCAATGTTTCACTATTAGCAACAAATGTCAATATCTGTATTTTGAAACAACAAGAATGTTTGCTGCACAACATTTCTATTATTAACTTGCCGACATTTGCGATGTTTCATACTCCTTGCAACTGTCTCTTGTATTCAATGTTACTCTCACTCTTCCTATTTGTGTACAATAATATATTTTTATCTTCAGACTATGTGGCCCCTGGGGCAGGGGGGGGGGGCAAAGGAGGTCATTGAGAACTACATTTTGGCTTTCACAAAGTAAAAAAAAAAACCCACAAACAGCTGAACCAGAGTCAATTCAACAAGTTTGAGTCAATGTAACAAGTTTGAGTCAATGTAACAAGTTTGAGTCATGAGATAATAAAGAAAATATATTTTTAAAAAAAGTTAAAAAAAAAGGAGAATTTAATAAAAAAAAACCCGATAATAAAATACAATTCGTATATGATACAAATGATATAAATAGAAGCATCGGTGCCAATCTGTAGATATGTATTTTATTTATTTATTGATATTTATCAACTAATATGAAGACATAATTCTTCCATTGTATTGTTTTCAACCGTTTTTATTTATTTAAAAAGATTTTTTTTAATATATTTTTTTTCATTTTATACTTTTTTTTTAGCTTTAAATAAGATAAAATTGATATTTTCTATTGTACACTGTAACATAATTTAGCCAGTCTATTTAGGACTATATTGTTTATTGTACACTGTAACGTAATTTAGCCGGAACTATTTAGGACTATATTGTCTATTGTACACTGTAGCATAATTTAGCCAGTCTATTTAGGACTATATTGTCTATTGTACACTGTAGCATAATTTAGCCAGTCTATTTAGGACTAGAACAAAAAAATCTTTACTACTTTGCACAAATTCGCTCAGGTGCTGAGTTTCATTTGTATTTTAGCATTATAATCTCAGGACAAATTGTTATCATATTATAAACATAAAGAAAAGTAATAACTTCCGCAGTGCTACAAGATTTTAGTTCATATATTTTAATGTAAAATCATATATTGTAATGTAAAATCATATATTGTAATGTAAAATCACATATTGTAATGTAAAATCATATAATGTAATGTAAAATCACATATTGTAATGAGAAATCACATATTGTAATGTAAAATCATATAATGTAATGTAAAATCACATATTGTAACGCAAAATCACATATTGTAATGAGAAATCATATATTGTAATGAGAAATCACATATTGTAATGCAAAATCACATATTGTAATGCAAAATCACATATTGTAATGCAAAATCACATATTGTAATGAGAAATCATATATTGTAATGAGAAATCACATATTGTAATGCAAAATCACACATTGTAATGTAAAATCACATATTGTAATGTAAAATCACACATTGTAATGTAAAATCACATATTGTAATGTAAAATCACACATTGTAATGTAAAATCACATATTGTAATGTAAAATCACATATTGTAATGTAAAATCACATATTGTAATGCAAAATCACATATTGTAATGTAAAATCACATATTGTAATGCAAAATCACATATTGTAATGTAAAATCACATATTGTAATGCAAAATCACATATTGTAATGCAAAATCACATATTGTAATGCAAAATCACATATTGTAATGCAAAATCACATATTGTAATGCAAAATCACATATTGTAATGCAAAATCACATATTGTAATGCAAAATCACATATTGTAATGCAAAATCACATATTGTAATGCAAAATCACATATTGTAATGTAAAATCACATATTGTAATGCAAAATCACATATTGTAATGTAAAATCACATATTGTAATGTAAAATCACATATTGTAATGTAAAATCACATATTGTAATGCAAAATCACATATTGTAATGCAAAATCACATATTGTAATGTAAAATCACATATTGTAATGCAAAATCACATATTGTAATGCAAAATCACATATTGTAATGTAAAATCACATATTGTAATGCAAAATCACATATTGTAATGCAAAATCACATATTGTAATGCAAAATCACATATTGTAATGCAAAATCACATATTGTAATGCAAAATCACATATTGTAATGCAAAATCACATATTGTAATGTAAAATCACATATTGTAATGCAAAATCACATATTGTAATGTAAAATCACATATTGTAATGCAAAATCACATATTGTAATGTAAAATCACATATTGTAATGCAAAATCACATATTGTAATGTAAAATCACATATTGTAATGTAAAATCACATATTGTAATGTAAAATCACATATTGTAATGCAAAATCACATATTGTAATGCAAAATCACATATTGTAATGTAAAATCACATATTGTAATGCAAAATCACATATTGTAATGCAAAATCACATATTGTAATGTAAAATCACATATTGTAATGTAAAATCACATATTGTAATGTAAAATCACATATTGTAATGTAAAATCACATATTGTAATGTAAAATCACATATTGTAATGTAGAATCTAATATGTGTGGGGGGGGGGGAGTCCAAAATTGAATTGCAACGATTACTGACACACCCACATGAAAAATAAAAAGTTTATGAAATAGTATCCACTCCAAATTTAAAACAAAGAACTGCATATTGGCCACCATTGCTTTATAGTCACCACAGTCGGAATTGTAACGACTCAAACTTCACTCCTCCTCACAACCTAATCCCGCCCCCCCCCCCCGCCCCTCCCAGATTGCAAGTTGAAAATGCCAGTTTTTTTTTATTGCCATCAATTTTAAATTATGAAATAACATGAATTAGAGTTACGAGATAATTAACAATCAAGCCGACGTAGACATCTGACATATATACAATTTGTGCACATATCATTTTTTTTTTTAATCTGAACCCACGTGACATTTTTGATCAAAATAGTTTTTTTTTTTAAAGTTAATAATAATTAAAATAATAGCAAGACAATTTATAGTTTTTGATATTACTTTTTCTTCTTTATTTGTAATTAATATTTTTTTAAATATAAATATCATTAGCAATTTTGTTGTTGAGAAAGTGGAATTCATCTATCTAAGCACATAAAAAAAATATTAATTATATTTGAAACGTTAATGTACAACAGATATTTGTTTTGGCCTTTTTTTTATTATTTATTTATTTATTTCTGGTTGGCGCTGGGCGAAAATCTGGCCATCACGTACAGTTACACCGCAGGGCTAACGTTGGCTGTGTAATTAATTCGACCGCCCTTATTCAAGACCTCATTTCCGTACTACAATGAAATCAACCCAACCGCGAACGGATTGAATTCCAATTTGGAGCTCCGCCCCATAATCCTCCTTATCACTTTGGATCTGGCCCCCGAGTTTTTATTTTTTTTCATTCACCCTCTCTCTTCATCCCCCAAATTACGAACAATAACAAACACTCCAATTTGCATTCGCTTTTAATACACAGTTCCTTTTTTTTTTTTATGGACGGGTTTGAACGTCATTCAATGGATTCGCTTCGGGACGTTCTTCCGTTTGAACCAAGTTGGAACGGACGCGTTCATCTCGTACAGTAGTCAATGTCTTCATTGTCTCTTGATAGATTTATGAGGGGGGGGGGGTTTATACTATAGCAACAAAAGTAGATTTATTTGGCGGTGTCTACTTTTTGTTTTGTCTACCGGGCTATATATATATATATCTGTATCTGTCTTTCAAAGCTATCTCAATATTTATTTTTGTATCTGTCTGCCCATCTACCAATCTATAAATTTATCAATCTAATCATTAATCACAGTATGTCAGTCAATTTATCTATCAAATCATACAGCCAGAGCTGTTAATAAACTTAATTTGTTTTTATTCCCGTAAAAGAGGGAAATAGGTAAAGGGGGGGGGGGGTGAGAGATAGGAAGAGAATTACACAATTAAAGCCATCGGAATAACTACTTTTTTTTTAGCCGTATAAGATCGGAATGTGAATGGAATAGGACCTTTGGCTGTCTACTGCCGAGTTTACTTTCCACTAGAACATGATTGATCCAACCTATTAATCAATCAGCAAAGTGTATCGATCCCACAGTCTGTGTTTGACGATATCAATTACAACATATCAGTTCAATATTATTTAATTCTATTATAGCTGATAATTCTTTGTTCAAATTATACATACCAATATTCTTTTTTTTTTTTAATTATTCAGGAGAAATATCTACTTAATATTTGTGATCGATAATTGATCTTCATATTTCGACCACAGCTACTGGTATATAAAATAAACATTCTGTTGGTTAGATTTCTGTGTATATGTACAATTATGTACAAATGATCTTCATATTTCGACCACAGCTACTGGTATATAAAATAAACATTCTGTTGGTTAGATTTCTGTGTATATGTTTTAGGAACAAACATTTTTTTTATTATTATTTACGATACATTATCTATTTCTGTTTATTGGTTAGCACTTGAAAATCAATAATGGCATTATACTTGTGAACACTAAAATTCAAACTCCCCTCTAAACACAGTTCATCTTAACGTCTAATGTCAGGTGTCACTTATCTGTCATGTTTCAATTAGTCTCCCAACAACCAGTCACATGACTAATCAAAAGCAACATTTTGTCCCCCCCCCCCACCACTCAGCCATCATTTAATGATTATCTAAACATTAACCAAAAAAAAAAAACCTTGAGATGGTGTACACACAAAAAAAAATAGAGACTGGCAGAAAAAAAAAAAGAAGAAATAATGTTAGCCTGACCAGAGTTGTCGAAGTTTAATTAAAACCACTTTGGGCGTGATTTTTGTGACTCCCGGGACATCACGTCTCTTTTCAAACCCAGCTTTCACGTGTTTGTCGCCATTTTGTGTCGGCCATGACACACACCGAGCCCGGGCGGTGAATGCGCGTGATGATGTGAAAGTGCCGAGGACCGGAAGGATGGAAAACGGCGCCATTGTTGGAATGAGTCCGATCGCGCAGGCTGACATAATTTCCCCATCAGGACCGGGACAAAAAGCGGTCTGCAGATCGGGAAATCGCGTCTGTTTCTACCTCTGGGCGGGGTCGCCTGTACGGCTGGGTGCATAGCAATGGGGAGGCCGAGCAGCTTATTAATTCAGGCGCATGCTAGGATTGTATCAATACGCATTAGCTACAAAATCGCAGAATATCCTCAAATTAGTCCAAAGCTTTCAGTGTAGAAGGGAAGGGGAAAAAAAAGAGCTGAGTCTGTGAGATGGCCATGACGAAGTTTATTATTGACTAGGTGGACAGTCCTAGTGATTGGATAATATTAGAAGAGTGGGAGAATGCCAGATGAATTAAGTGTTAGATGACTTTCTTAAAGAATGCATGTTATGTCATGTTTTGTTTGATCGATTTTTGTTTGTTTTTCTGAAATAAAGACAGGAAAATATAATCTGATTTGTATTCAATTCTAGACAGTTAAAATTTATAAAAATTAAATGCTAGGGAATTTCAGTTGTTTAAACCTTTTTCTAGAGGGTACATGCCATGTATCTGGAAATAATTTAATAATAGCGATTCGGGTTCTGCGTTAAATCGAAAGTAAAGAATTAATACAACATTATTCCTAATTCAAATACAATTATGGAAAAATCGTATCTGCCCAAAACCAAAAATAATCTAGCCTACTGATCTAGCCTAACGGGATACAACTCTATGCAAAGGTTTTGCAGGGTACAGCTAGTAGTAATTAATTATTCACTTTTCGCTCCGGTGCGCACATGTCGATTAAAATACTTTAAATTCCCATAATCGAATGACTTAATTACCATTTTTGTAGACTTCATGAGTTAATCGCCCTTGTTCAGAAGAGGGGAACCAACAGAAGGAGAAAAGAAACTTTATTTTGTACTCACTTCTGCAGTTTTATGTTTAATCCATTATCTGCAAACTAGGAACTCTTCTAGTTCAACAGGATCATGTTTGAATACTTGATTATTATTGTACGTAGAAACAAGTATCCATATAAATATTAGAGGTCTCACGTCTGCGTTATATGTCAATTATAAATTCTAAATTCAAAATGGCGTCTTGCCGGCTTCTCATTTCGATAAATGTTTTTAAAAGAATACATTATTCATTAAGAAATATGAAAGTACTTTAAAGATTATACTATACATTAAGAAATATGAAGTGCTTTAAAGATTATACTATACATTAAGAAATAAGAAGTGCTTTAAAGCAGTATACAATATATTAAGAAATACGATAGTCATAAATAACATTTGAAAAATATCCATTGCCCAAGAAACACTAAAATTTGTGTTGCACATACACACACTTTATAATGACGCACACACAAACATACAAATATTTATATACACAGAAATATTAATACAAACATACAAAAACAAACAGATACAAGAACTCACACACAGACCTACTCGAACACAGAAACACAGCACACATTGACACATAGCACACACAGACACACACCCATACATACACATAGCACACACAGATACATAGCACACACAGACACACACCCACACATACACATAGCCCATACAGACACATACACAGACACACTCTCACACAAAAACACACCCCACACAGATACATAGCACACACAGACACACAGACACACACTCACTCAGACACATAGCTTACAAAGACACACAACCACTGAGACACATACATAGAATTCGACCAAGTTATGTCACTCGAGTACAATTTGAGATGTAAATTGCCCCTTTGAAACGTAACATCTCCTCAGAGAGATTCTCCTTACCGCAACACCAGGAAATAAGAGAATCGAATACGGCCACACGTTTTAAAGGTTGGAATAGCTCTCCCTATCATCTTCTAATAAATAGCGAGCTTGATTCGATTACGGCAATACTCGGGCAGGAGCGAGAGCCGTGACGAAAACCCGCTTAAGCCATCAAATAGGGTCTTTGTAAGCACCCACTAAATTTCAACTCATTACTTCTCTGAGGCTTCAATCCAATTCACTTTTCGAAGTTTCCTTGTCCAGTTCCATTGGAAATGTTCGAGTGGGTGTGTGTGGGGGGGGGGAGAGAGGGGGCCCGAAGACCGTGATTCAGCTCTGATGACACCCCCCCATGCTTTTGCTTTTTTCTAGTTAAAACTCGCTTTGCTCCGGCTTGTTAGTCAAATCCAAGAGCCACCAGAAACTCTGCATTCCATTTTAGGCCACATAATGATTCCAGACTATCAAGTAGACAGCGAAGTCTTTTCTTGGCTTTTTTTTTATTCCATCTACACTCTCTCTCTCTCTCTCTCTCTCTCTCTCTCTCTCTCTCTCTCTCTCTCTCTCTCTCTCTCTCTCTCTCTCTCTCTCTCTTAAGCATTCGCTCTTTCTCATCCCGTTCATCAGTTATCTTTACATTCATTCCACCTCCAAACTGTTACTCCAAGCAACCATTCGTTTACCTGATTAGATTAACTCCCTTTCCTAATGAGAAATGTTGGCAACAAAAAAAATAAATTGTTAAGGCAAAAAGGGGAGACAATTTGTACAATGATTCTTAAACAACACTTGGCGCGGAATAAGGGGGAGCTCAATTATCTTTTGTCTTGTGTGGTGAAATCAATTTGAAAGATAGGCACTTGATTTGTGGGAACTGTTCGAATCATACAAGGACCTAGGGATGGGGGGTGTGATAATTAAACACAGATTTGGAATGATTGGTATTTGAGTGATTGGCATTTAATTGATTTGATTGGGATGCTGGATGATCGGATTACAAGATCTTTTAAATGACTTTCATAGTATTTTTTTTTAAATTGTATTTTTTTCCTGACAATGTCCTGTCTGTCCGTAGGCCCTTTCTGCTCGCATGCCCTGTCTGCCCGTAGGCCCTGTCTGCCCGTAGGTCCTGTCTGCCCGTAGGCCCTGTCTTCTCGTAGGCCCTATCTGCTCGTAGGCCCTGTCTGCTCGCAGGCTCTGTCTGCCCGTAGGCCCTGTCTGCCCGTAGGCCCTGTTTTCTCGTAGGCCCTATCTGCTCGAGACTCTGTCTGCTCGTATGTCCTGTCTGCTCGTATGCCCTGTCTGCTCGCATGCCCTGTCTGTCCGTAGGCCCTGTCTGCCCATAGGCCCTGTCTTCTCGTAGGCCCCTATCTGCTCGATACCCTGTCTGCTCGCATGCCCTGTCTACCCGTAGGCCCTGTCTGCTCGAGACCCTGTCTCTTCGTATGCCTTTTATGCTTGCATGCCCTGTCTGCTTGTAGGCTGTATCAGCTCCTATGCCCTGTCTGCTCGTAGGCCCTGTCTCTTCGTAGGCCCTATTTGCCCGTAGGCCCTGTCTATTCGTAGACCCTGTCTGCTAGTAGACCGTATCTACTCGCAGGCCCCTATCACAAAAACACCAATCTGGTTTAATTCCTTAGATCCTGCATGATAAAATAAATGATTCAAAGCTATTTATTAATTAAGTATTAAAGAAAGAACAAAACAAGACTTTAAAAAGTGTAAAATATTTTTGTATTGAATTAAATGTAATTTAATGTAATGGCAAGATTTAAAGCAAAAACAGATTCAAATTGAAATACGAGATTTATTTAAAAATGTCAACAAAAGCTATGAACATGTACGTGTCACGCCTTCATGAACTCTGACCTTCATTATCAGACACAGAACAGAACTACACTTCATTAATATCACGTAACACCTAGAGACATATATTTACAACTATATTGAACTTTTAAATGTACATAGAATATAAACAAAAATGTAATGAACTTCAATTTTGAATTCATGTTACTTTCGTACATGTTTATTTAACAATAAATAATTTGTTTGTTATTGGTAGAAAAAAAATATATATAAACATGTTTTAAATTACAAATTCACTAATTACTCGATTTCCTCAGATAAGAAATATATAAGCTGATTTAAATATATAAAAATAATTTAATGGACAGTAGTGTTTACACTTTGGAAATTAAACCCAAACTAGATAAGGATAATCAGTTAATCTTTGGTAATCATATTTTCCAATTAAATAAAAAAAAATTGGCACATTAATAGAAATAATTTTGTCTGAGTCTACAAACATTTTATTTTAGAAAGACACTCTCTGTATAAAAATGTTCCTTTTCATATCTGACTCATTTAGATCGAAAGTAGGAATACTGTTTCCAGCTGAAATATTAATGGCCTCTTGCGTGCGTCTTGATTCAATACAGTTTTTCTTTTTTTTTTTCATTTATCATAACATATAAAATAAATATACCATATAATTCCATTGGCCTATTCATGATAGCCTCAAAGTTGAACTATGGTCTAACTCTTTGTTTAAGGTTTTGCAGGGTTAAACTAGTCAAGTAAAATAAGTAAAATAAGTAAAGACCACAAGGTCTACTGTGAGGGCTGTCTCTGTGTTAAGACAGTCCTCATTGAATGGTCAAGAAGTTTTCATCTTACAGTGGAAATGTAAAATCGACTGGGTATAGTGCTAGCCACACATCCAATACTATCACACGGCTACCAGGAATAGGTTAACTCTTGCTACACTGATCCATATAATTCTCATGGAATCTTCAAGGGAATCTTCAGTCTAAAAAGTTCACAGATATCTTACACTTGTATCTGCCTCTTTTATCTGCTCCTTTTTTTTTTTTTATAAAATTACATTTTATAGATCAGCACCTTATACATTTAATAACAACATCATCAAATCTGACTTAACATTAGTTGGCCTAATTTAACCAGTGTGTTGAACGCCAACATTAGTTGGCCTAGTTTAACCAGTATGTTGACCGCCAACAATAGTTGACCTAGATTAACCAGTAGGTTAAACGCCAACATTAGTTGGCCTAGTTTAACCAGTATGTTGAGGCCCTTAAGGTAACCGAGGAAAAAACTCAAAATTGAATAGAGTTGCGCCGCTGCTCTGGAAAAAACCAGAGCAAGAACTTTTAGACGGCTTGTGTTATCTGTTGACACATGTACATAGCAGTTTAAATAATTTATGTGGGATTGCCAATAAGTTAAAAAGTTAAAATATAATTCTGTGTAGAAAAAAAATAGCTTAGAGAGAAGAGAAATGTTATATATGTGGCCTTGTGTAGGAGAAATACACATAAAACACATAATTATCAGTTTTTCAGTCAGTTTATATTTTCCTCCATCGTAGCAGTCCACTCTTCAGTTGTTGTTGTTTTTTTAGCTTAATGAGGTGGAGGTGGTAAAGATGGTACAGGCTGCTGCATGTTGTGCATGAGCATGCGCGGAAGCATGGGTCTGGTGATAGGAAGTGACGTCACATTATGTCTGTAGTACAGGGAGTCCATGCTGGACAGAAGGGCAGCTGCGTGGGGGTGGTAGGACGCCCAGTAAGGGTTGCTCTGTAACATCCTCTGCACTGCGGCGTAGTTCCCCGCCTCTGCCAGCAGCTCCAGACCTACCGCAGTCTGACGTTTCCACTTGGTCCTGTTATTGGGAAAATACAGACAATAGACAGTTAGGTGATGTTCCCGTCAGATTATCATTCACATTTATCATTCAAAGTTATCATTCAAAGTTAACATTCATAGTTATCATTTATATTTTAACTGAAATATTTTTGGAACTGTTTATAACAAGGAGATGGGTATTCCGTTGTTGCAGTTGTGTGTACACAATCTGTGAATAAAATGTTGGTGCTAGATAAATAATGCAGGTCAATGGAACAGATTTTAATTTATGTATTATACTAATAGATAATAATATATATATATATATATATATATATATATATATATATATATATAATTCACAACTTCAAGACGCAGGACTATTTATGGATGTGGAATTCCCGAATACGTCGACAACTCGCGACACCGAAAAAAAAACAACACTATAGTGTGGAGACGGGAGGGCTGGATCACAGCAAGCGTGTTGTTTAAAGTGGGTCAAGATGGATCACTCAGGAAGTCTTCACCCGTCAGCTGCAAATGTTTAAAATGTTTCAAAATAAATTTCGCTTTACAGAAAACATACTTCGCTTTGTCATTGTGTCCGTATCAAAGATTGTGTCAGTATCAAAGATTGCGTCAGTATCTTTTTTCCCTTTCTTTGCGGCGTATGATACGACGCGGGACGACTATTCAGAAAATAAAATATTCTTTCAAGATGAAGGTGAGATGGGAGAAAAGGGGGGGGGTGTTCTGCTACATCATTAGAAGGACGGGCATTGAATTAGGTTATATTTGTTTTATTGTATGTGGGGGGGTGGGTGGGGAAGAGAGAGTTTTTTTTTTTAATTACGTTAAATCATTCAATGATATGAAAAAACTTCAAGTACTCACAAAATGTCATCATTAGAAATTTAATGAAGAATTAGTTGTTGTTTTTGGATGATACAAAACAAACATTTGTACATGATCTGTTCCATTACTTCCTACTAAACTATTCACCCGCTATAACCGAGTAAATTTTCACTATTTAAGACATTTTTATAAACCTATATGTCCTGGTCAAAAAAGCAGAGATGGAAAACAATAATTGTTATTTTCTGTAATGCCAAACCATGCAATGTTAGGAAATACCATTTTATGAACAAGGACAACAACTCTTGTTACATAATGTTGCTTTATTATTAAATCTAACTAACTATAAAACAATGCTAGACTACAGGCCTGCTTAATGATTTAATTGGACATGTTTTTACATAGGCCAATGCTAGACCACAGGCCTGATTCATGATTTACCGGGACATGTATCACATAGGCCAATGCTAGACTACAGGCCTTGGTTCATGATTTACCGGGACATGTATCACATAGGCCAATGCTAGACCACAGGCCTTGGTTCATGATTTACTGGGACATGTATCACATAGGCCAATGCTAGACTACAGGCCTTGGTTCATGATTTACCGGAACATGTATCACATAGGCCAATACTAGACCTCAAGTCTTGGTTCATGATTTACCGGGACATGTATCACATAGGCCAATACTAGACCACAGGCTTTGGTTCATGATTTACCGGGACATGTATCACATAGGCCAATACTAGACCACAGGTCTTGGTTCATGATTTACCGGGACATGTATCACATAGGCCAATGCTAGACCACAGGCCTTGGTTCATGATTTACCGGGACATGTATCACATAGGCCAATACTAGACCACACGCCATGGTTCATGATTTACCGGGACATGTATCACATAGGCCAATGCTAGACCACAGGCCTTGGTTCATGATTTACCGGGACATGTATCACATAGGCCAATGATAGACCACAGGCTGTGGTTCATGATTTACCGGGACATGTATCACATAGGCCAATGATAGACCACAGGCTGTGGTTCATGATTTACCGGGACATGTATCACATAGGCCAATGATAGACCACAGGCCTTGGTTCATGATTTACCGGGACATGTATCACATAGGCCAATGATAGACCACAGGCCTTGGTTCATGATTTACCGGGACATGTATCACATAGGCCAATGATAGACCACAGGCCTTGGTTCATGATTTACCGGGACATGTATCACATAGGCCAATGATAGACCACAGGCTGTGGTTCATGATTTACCGGGACATGTATCACATAGGCCAATGATAGACCACAGGCCTTGGTTCATGATTTACCGGGACATGTATCACATAGGCCAATGATAGACCACAGGCCTTGGTTCATGATTTACCGGGACATGTATCACATAGGCCAATGCTAGACCACAGGCCTTGGTTCATGATTTACCGGGACATGTATCACATAGGCCAATGATAGACCACAGGACTTGGTTCATGATTTACCGGGACATGTATGACATAGGCCAATGATAGACCACAGGCCTTGGTTCATGATTTCCCGGGACATGTATCACAACCCAGCGGCCCTTGTTACTCTGTTGGAATGTCTGCGAATCACCCTGCTGAATCTCTTGTCATCCTAACACATCGTTAGCACTCTGAGGTCGTTATTGATAACGTCGTAACATCCCTCGGTCGGGGGGAGGGGGGATTAAATGTCTTTTTGAACTGGATTCTCAGATTATCTCCTGGAGTGTCTGTGTGTGGGGTGGAGTTGGGTGTAGGGGGGGGGAAGGGGATGGGAGGGGGGGTCTTTTGTCGTGGGGAAAACAAAACACAATCACAGTTTAGTGTCGGAAAAGAAGGTGTGTCTTCTATCGCAGTGTCTGATTTATCAAGGGATCGTTTATCAAGGTGTTTCTCCAATCTTTATGTGTCCCTAAGTTTTAGATGTGTCTATAGCCATTGCGTTCATTAAATGTGTCTATATCCCTTGCGTTCATTAAAATGTGTCCATAGCACTTGTGTTCATTAAATATGTGTTCTTAATCATTATGTGTTAACTTGTTCTAGCGAGCACATCGTGTTTATTTGTTTTTGTCTATTTATTTCATTTTACTATTTTATTCATATAACAGCTTTTGTAATATATAGTGGCTTTTAGTTTCTCTATGCTTCATTTTGGGTTCTTGCTCCTATTAACGTGTGCTGCATCCATATGTGTTATGTGTTTAGTAAGCTGCATCGATATGTGTTACGCACTGGCTACGGCACCAGCAAGTTAGCGTATGAAAGTCACTTACCTATAATCATCAAAAGTTGCAATTTAAAAAAAATATCTTTTAAAATATTTAAATATAGGGTTAGGATTAGGAATAGGGTTAGGGATAGGGTTAGGGATAGGGTTAGGGATAGGGTTAGGGATAGGGTTAGGGTTAGGGTGTGGAGCAATATTTATGGCTGGTACTTGGACAAAAATAATACGAGTTCTGTCTTGCTGGTGCCGTAGTAAGTGCGTATGTGTTATGTGTTTAGTAAGCTGCATTCATTTGCTTAAATTATCAACGATACTGCATTTTCAGTGAGTGATTTTCACCTGTATATAAATTATTCGAAGTATTTTATGTTTTCTTTCTATTTAAAGGTAGAAGTTTTGCTTTAAGTCCTGTTTATTTCTATCACCTCCAACATTTCTTATCAAAATAATATCATTTAATCTTTGAATCTATTAGAAAAGGTTAATGTTCCGATACTATCAAATCACAGTGTTTGTTGTACAGTTTTCTTTGTGACCTTCCTATATGTAGGCCTACAAGAGTAAAAATTTATGTACAGTTAGACAATTAAGAAAATTGTATTTCTCGATTCGTTTAGAATTATTGTCTCAGTTATCAATTATCTAATTTAGAAAATAATTAAAATACGCTGAGAAATTTCTAGGTTACCTATCTAAATAGAACGAGAACCACTAAACTTTCCAGCCTTTCCATTTGTTTTACGACATGAAATGCTAAAGTTTTAATTGTCCCGATGTAAACACAGCACCAAATGGCTGACAGCCACTGAATACATCCCCGATGTGTCTGCTGTTTTGTACTCTTGTTTCAAACTGTCATAATTTCTAAAAAGAAAAAAAGAAAGGTGCCCATAGTGATATCATCTGACATCATTTAGTTCCGCTCCTGCAGACAGCCATCCAGGTGAAACCGTGTGAGGACCCAGATATCTGTAAACACCGGAGACGCCGTCATAGGTAGAATGATGGTAGAATACGATTCTTAAGTCTGTCACAGATAGGTCCATAATTAGATGGTCATGTGATATCGTGAGGTAGATAAGGGTGTGAGTGTTGGAGAAAACATCCCCCCTCCGGATTAAATGTCTGGGTCGGTCGCGGAGATGAATGATTAGAAGATTTGGACACGTTTTATTATTTTTTTTTTTGGTTTATCTGAGATGACTTGACAAACTGTATGACATGTGTCTCTCTCTAGCGATGCCTGTGTCAAACATTGTTATTGTCTTATGTTCCATCATCCTATGTATCCAACGGCCTGTCTCTTTGTTTATTGATATTTCTGGCAATCTATTTATCATCTGTTTATTAATCTATTTATCTGCCAGTCTGCCTGTAAATCTATTGGTCTATCTATCTGCCTATGGGGAGCGGATTGTAGTGTGGTTAAGCGTTTGACTGTCCGAACTGAGGATCCAGGGTTCGATTGAGGGTCCAGGGTTCGATCTCAGGTCATGATGAAGGTTTCCTCCATGTCTACCGAACAGATTCCATGGTGTTTTATAGAATCTAAGAGCTAAACATTTCATCCATACAGAGATCTTCCAAGATCTATCTTTCTATCAAGCTATTAGTCTATATATCTATGTGTCAACTATTTACCCCCCCCCCCACTGTCACCACATATTTCTATTATTCCTATTTTTTTCTTATCTATTTATGTATCTGCTTGCCTTTTAGCGTCTGTCATGTGTGTGTTTCTGTTTATGTAAGTATACATCTATCGTCTGTCTGTCCATATCGAAATGATTCTTGCTGTCATTATTTATTATTGCTGAGGCAACATCATTACACCAGACGCTGTATGTCGTCACATTGTGATTGTGTGTGTGTGTGTATATTTATAATTTACATTAAATTGAAACTTATAATGAATTCACGTATCTTCTAATTGTGAGTATATATTACTTCATTCATTCTGAACTAATTAAATACAATTATTTTTTTTTTATTTTTATATATTTTTTTTGGTTAAAAAAGTTGACGGTTATAAAACCAACGATAGAGTGAGTATATTTTTGTAACGTCCCATTTTATCCTACTCACAGTCACTCGCCACAGATCAGACTCAATAAATCATTGCAGATGAAAATGTTCGAGTGAGCCACAATCTGCCACATCGAGGGACGGCATTCCAAAACTGATAGGCTGGAAACTACTCCATTTTGTTCATTAAAGGCCAGCTCTCTATCGCCACGCCGGGCCATTTTCGCCTCGTTTCCACTCCATGAATGCCAATGAAGTCGGCAATTTTCTCCAGGCAGCCGACTCGTAACGCCCGTTGACGCCATGTTTGTATTGCCGCTCTCGGAATTTCTCGCCCCGTCGCGCCCAACTCACGAGAGTCTCTGTTGATTGGCCACTTGAGAATTGCTAGATTTCAAGATGGCCGCTGGTTCCTGTTTGTCAATCTTTGTATCCGATCCCCTCCCCCCCCCCTACCCCCCTGAGTTCTCCGTCCACGATAATTATTCCCAATATCTTTCGCATTTCCTCTTTATCTCCTATTCTCTCTGCTTCTTGCCCACGGAAATGGAGGAAAATTGGCCTCGATTCTCATCTGTATACATTGGATACAAAATGGAGCGAACATTGTCATCTGGGGTTGTTAGCCCTTTTTCTTTTAAAGTTTCTCTAAATTTTAATTAGAATTTTCCTTCTAATCTGTTTTCTGTTTTTTTTATTTGCATTTTCTAAAAATAAAAAAAAGCTATTTATCTTTGAGTTTTTTTTTTTTTTATTAGCTTTAAGAAAAGCTTTTTCCTAAGATTTTTTTTTTTTAAAGAGTATAATTTGAAAACTTTAGACAGTAAAACTTATTTATGTTTAGATAATGGGAATGTTTAGTAAATCAGATATTTACACGCAGTATATATTGTAATGATTTGGGAAAAATACAATTAAAATAAACACAATTTCGAGACAACACATACACTACAGACAGATAATCCGGTTTTTTATAATTAAAAAAAAATGTCTACTTTAAAAACCGTAGTATAGTCAATTTATTTAAAGATCGGGTACAAAATTGGTTTAGCTTTTTAAAAAAAAACTGGCATATTGGGGAAACGAAAAAACAACAATTCATCAAAAAGCCACATTGGATCACCTCCAGTAATGACTGAAGTTGTAGTAACTATGTTAGTTAAATAGTAAAATTAGTCGCAATGAAATTTTACAGACAAGTAAATAATAATTGTAATTAAATGATTGAAAAATTGATCAATATATGTTCTCAGATCATTGGAAAAAACCAGATTTCTATATTCCACACACACACACATTATATCTCCCTCTCTCTCTCTCTCTCTCTCTCTCTCTCTCTCCCTCTCTCTCCCTCTCTCTCTCTCTCTCTCCCTCTCTCTCCAAGCTCAGCGTGATGTTGTATGTGTGTGTGTGTGTGATAAGTCGAAAAAGGTCAAATACGAAAACATTTCTTTAGCTCTGGAAGACGACGTTCTAATTTATTAGCATCATCCTTTTAATTGCTGACCCCTTAATGACATCGCGTGAGAACCCCTGCTCACACACACACACACACACGCCCTCCCTTCCCCCAGTTTTTTTTTAATACCCTGACCGTGTGTGTAACGAGATGATGGGTGGGGCAGGGGTGCAGATACAATCGTTCACACAGAGTCGGGATGGAGGGTATAAAGGGAGAGGAAGGGGGGGGGGAGGTTGAGAAAGAGGTCGGAAGTTGTATTTCTTCTGGAATTATTGGTCTGGTAGCTGGGGATGGGGGGGGGGGTGATTATAGGATAGAACTGAAAGTGGAGGATGGGGGGGGGGGAGGGGCGTATCCAATTCTGACAGAGAGATATAAGAGACAATGACAAATGAGTTACAAATGGGGCGCCTAACAAAACAAAAAAAAACACAACATGTTTGCCTCCTTTACCCCCCCCCTGGCTGCAGGGGACATGTGAACGATGCACGAGGGTGGGGGGGGGGTGTGGGCGCTTGTTCTGCACATCATAATTTACTTTTTGTTTCTATTTCCGTTGAAAGTATAACCACGTGACCATGATCATTAATTAACACGTAATTTTTTTTTGTCCTGGCAATTATTTGACTTGAAGTAGCGGATAGCTGTCCAGGGCCCTCACTGATAGAAATGTTTCCTTTATAGCTGTCCAGGGCCCTCACTGATAGAAATGTTTCCTTTATAGCTGTACAGGGCGCTAAGTGATAGAAATGTTTCCTTTATAGCTGTCCAGGGCCCTCACTGATAGAAATGTTTCCTTTATAGCTGTACAGGGCGCTAATTGATAGAAATGTTTCCTTTATAGCTGTACAGCGCCCTCAGTGATAGAAATGTTTCCTTTATAGCTGTACAGGGCGCTAAGTGATAGAAATGTTTCCTTTATAGCTGTACAGGGCGCTAAGTGATAGAAATGTTTCCTTTATAGCTGTACAGGGCCCTCAATGATAGAAATGTTTCCTTTATAGCTGTACAGGGCCCTCAGTGATAGAAATGTTTCCTTGAACATGTGAATATTTTGGAATCTTGTAAAATTTTTTCGATCCCAGTCACGATAACCTTTGGTAATGGATGGGATACAAATGTTGCTTGATGTTCTAGTTTTGAACTAGCTATGAAATTTTCAATTGGACAAAATATGTTGTACTTTTACCCGAATAGTTTTTAATTTATGACTTTAAAGTTATAAAGGCTAGGTATTTCATCGTAGGTATATCAATTGATAAAGTCTATGTATTTTATCACGAATACAGACATGTATATACATTTATAAATATATATATATATTTATATATATAACGTGATAAAAGAAGTAAAATAAGTATTATTTTACATATTTTATTTTTCTTGTTTACTACAAAGAAGTACAACTCATTTGTTCAACAAATAACAATGTGTACAGTCAATGATATACTGAACATCTTCAGTCATGTTATGAACATCTTCAGTCATGCTATGAACATCTTTGTTACTTATATAATGCCATAGTTTATATTCGCTTTTTCTGCTCGAGCTATTCAACTTCGTTCAGTGTTAACCGCCTTTGTGCTATACACTCTGTATACGTAAACACTTTGACAGGTCAATACATTGTTCACGTTCCAATACTGTATCCACAGTTATAAGTATGTATATATTACTAGCTGTACCCTGCAAAAACCTTTGCATAGAGTTATACCCCCGTAGGCTTGATCGGCAGGCTAGGTTATTTTTGGTTTCGAGCAGATCCGATTTTTTTCTTGATTGTATTTTAAACTGGAATACTGTTGTATTAATTTTTTACTTTCGATTTAACGCAGAACCCAAATCGCTATTATTTTATTAGAAAATCAATAGAACTTTGTGTACATTCAATGAATGAAGATGACATTACATTGTATGTATACCGTAGAAATAGACAGATCAGAGGCGGATAGAGGTTGGTAGAGATGAAGATAACATAATAGTATATTTAAGTTGATGAATTCAATGGCCCCCTTACAAAGTGGAGGGCCCCGATGCCCGCCAATTGCCCCCCCCCCACCGTCTACAAAAAATATCAATCTGTTAAAAATCATAATATTTATGTTGTACACATAATTTTAAAAGTAGGACAGCACCTATGTTCCATCGATTTACAAATAAACAGCGTATTTTTTTTCACTTAATTGAATCTATTTTATTTTGTAACATTACTTTCTTTTTTAACATTACTTTCTCTTCAGTGTAACAATTATCTATAACATTATTTCTTTTTTAACATTACTTTCTCCTCAGTGTAAAATTTTTTCTCCTCAGTGTAACATTATTTCATTCTGTAACATTACTTTCTCCTCAGTGTAACATTATTTTCTTCTGTAACATTACTTTCTCCTCATTGTAACAATTATCTGTAACATTATTTTCTCCTGCAACATTACTTTCTCCTCAGTGTAGCAATCATCTAGGTGAGTCTAGCCACCGCAGTCTCCGTTGTTCAGACTACTTGAGACCTGACACTGGCTCAATCCAAAACTGTGAATATAATCGAGGGGACATAATCTTGACAAGATCTTGTAATGCCGTCAACTCAAGGGCGTTAACTCGGGCACTGCTATCTACTCACTCTGCCTCCCGGAATAACTCTTAAGGATAAATTAACGCTGTGACCTTTCAACCCTAAGGGGCGGAAGAAAAAAACCACGGGCCATGGAGGTTCTCATGAATAAATTAATGTCGCTACAAGGCGGCTTGTTAAAAAAAAAATGGGAGACCCTATCCCCACCCCGCCAACAACCCCCCCCCTCCTCAGTTTTCGGCAACCACCATGGCCGTTGGGACAGAAGAACACACATAGAGTGGGGTACCAGTCCACGGTTATTAAACGCGCGAGGGCGCTGACGCTCACGGGGGGGGGGGGGTAATGCGGGGAGTCAGAGAGGGCAGTGAAGAGCACTCGGAAATCTGTCGCTCTTTCTTGAAAGCTTCGGGCTGGTGACTGCAAGCGAATCGACTCAACCTGAACGGGACTGGCAGATTGCGTAAAGATGGCGACCCTGCGATTAAACAAAAAAAAAAAAAAACGGGGGGGGGGTAGTTGTCGCGATGGGGGAGGCGGCGGGGGCGTAGGGGCGTTAATGCCTATCAGTTTGATCTGAGACAGAGTTATATCCCTTTAATGAACTGGAGTTTCAAGATCTCCGCGGACTGGATGCCCCGTTGTTCCTGAGAAATTGAGCTATTTACTATTCACTGGCAACAGCTAAAGGGGATTAAATATGTATGATAATGGGTGATTATATCTCATTATTTGGTGCGTAGTTGTGTCCCTTTAGAGCCGGGGTGGGAGGAGGAAACTCTGTATCTATTAGATGGTGATCGCGTGTTGTCGTTGATGATCATAAAAAAACACAATCATGGGTTTGTTGGACGCAATAGTTTGATGTAAAGTCTGTGGATTAATGTGGGACCCGGAAAGTCTAATTAGCGAAAGAATTAATTAATTAACATGTTCTTAAAGTATATGTATCAAAAATTAAAGTTGGGTTTTTGAATACAATAGCACGATTAGGTCATAATGTATTGTCATGAAGATTAAAAGATGAATAAAACAAGAGTTGGATACACAACAACATGAGTCTTTGGACGAATAAAATATTGTCTCGCCATTTATCTTGAGAAGTGAAGCCTTTTCTAAATCTGTCATTACTTAGATGGAGATAGATAGAGGGGAGGGGAGAGAGAAAAAAAAAAGAGAGAGAGAGAGAGAGAGAGAGAGAGAGAGAGAAAGACATTTGCTTGAATGGGTGATGGTGATGTTGTCTCAGTTTGGCTTGATTATACTGTGATTGAATGAAGATTGTTTAATAGGAGGTACACCTAAAGGCTGGGTCTGTGACAATCATAGAACATAATTATACTGTGATTGAATGAAGATTGTTTAATAGGAGGTACACCTAAAGGCTGGGTCTGTGACAATCATAGAACATAATTATACTGTGATTGAATGAAGAATGTTTATTAGGAGGTACACCTAAAGGCTGGGTCTGTGACAATCATAGAACATAATTATACTGTGATTAAATGAAGATTGTTTAATAGGAGGTACACCTAAAGGCTGGGTCTGTGACAATCATAGAACATAATTATACTGTGATTGAATGAAGATTGTTTAATAGGAGGTACACCTAAAGGCTGGGTCTGTGACAATCATAGAACATAATTATACTGTGATTGAATGAAGAATGTTTATTAGGAGGTACACCTAAAGGCTGGGTCTGTGACAATCATAGAACATAATTATACTGTGATTAAATGAAGATTGTTTAATAGGAGGTACACCTAAAGGCTGGGTCTGTGACAATCATAGAACATAATTATACTGTGATTGAATGAAGATTGTTTAATAGGAGGTACACCTAAAGGCTGGGTCTGTGACAATCATAGAACATAATTATACTGTGATTGAATGAAGAATGTTTATTAGGAGGTACACCTAAAGGCTGGGTCTGTGACAATCATAGAACATAATTATACTGTGATTAAATGAAGATTGTTTAATAGGAGGTACACCTAAAGGCTGGGTCTGTGACAATCATAGAACATAATTATACTGTGATTGAATGAAGATTGTTTAATAGGAGGTACACCTAAAGGCTAGGTCTGTGACAATCATAGAACATAATTATACTGTGATTGAATGAAGAATGTTTATTAGGAGGTACACCTAAAGGCTGGGTCTGTGACAATCATAGAACATAATTATACTGTGATTGAATGAAGATTGTTTAATAGGAAGTACATCTAAAGGCTGGGTCTGTGACAATCATAGAACATGATTATACTGTGATTGAATGAAGAATGTTTGGAGGGAAGTACATCTAAAGCCTGGGCCAGTGACAATCATATTATCTTGAGTCAGAGTACACCAGGCTGTCATACTTCAAGGCATCAAGTAACCAGTGCCTTCGTCTGAGGTGAATGCAGGGGCCACTGCTCCGGGTCGAGCCCTTGAAGGTGGCCCCACATAGGAGCCACTTTGAAAAGCCATACCTACGGCTTTAGGCCCGGCATGTGGCAGTCGCCCCTGACCCCAGTGTACGTACTGTAATCATACGACTGGCTAATAACGTTATTGTACAAGGGTTGACAGGCTAATAACGCTATTATACATGGGTTGACTGGCTAATAACATTATTATACAACGGTTGACTGGATAATAACGTTATTATACAAGGGTTGACTGGCTAATAACGTTATTATACAAGGGTTGACTGGCTAATAACGTTTTTATACAAGGGTTGACAGTAAAATGTCAATGATGACCGCAAGCTGGGTTTTTTTTTAATACAGTTTAAGTATTCTATTAGATTACACTTAGCTCATTTCGAGCCACACTTAGTTCATTTCGAGCCATACTTAGCTCATTTCGAGCCACACTTAGTTCATTTCGAGCCATACTTAGCTCATTTCGAGCCACACTTAGTTCATTTCGAGCCATACTTAGCTCATTTCGAGCCACACTTAGTTCATTTCGAGCCACACTCAGCTCATTTCGAGCCACACTTAGCTCATTTCGAGCCACACTTAGTTCATTTCGAGCCATACTTAACTCATTTCGAGCCACACTTAGCTCATTTCGAGACATACTTAGCTCATTTCGAGCCACACTTAGCTCATTTCGAGACATACTTAGCTCATTTCGAGCCACACTTAGCTCATTTCGAGCCACACTTAGCTCATTTCGAGCCACACTTAGTTCATTTCGAGCCACACTCAGCTCATTTCGAGCCACACTTAGCTCATTTCGAGCCACACTTAGTTCATTTCGAGCCATACTTAACTCATTTCGAGCCACACTTAGCTCATTTCGAGACATACTTAGCTCATTTCGAGCCACACTTAGCTCATTTCGAGCCACACTTAGCTCATTTCGAGCCACACTTAGTTCATTTCGAGCCATACTTAGCTCATTCCGAGCCACACTTAGTTCGTTTCGAGCCATACTTAGCTCATTTCGAGCCATACTTAGCTCATTTCGAGCCACACTTAGCTCATTTCGAGCCACACTCAGCTCATTTCGAGCCACACTTAGCTCATTGCAAGCATCACTAAGCTCATTGTAAGCCACACTTAGCTCATTGCAAGCCACACTTAGCTCATTGCAAGCCACACTTAGCTCATGTTGATACAAGTATAAAAATGCAATAAATTAAACATTTTATTCATTCGCCATGTTTAATTAATACATAATATTATTTTGAATTTATTCTTTTCTATTTGTCTTTATTTTCACTGAGCTCTGTAATACCTAGAGCACGCAAACACAAACAGAAGCAACACCACAATATTGAAGTTTGTTTTTATTTTCATTTCCACATGAACATTTTTTTTAATGAATGCGTACATCAACTTCCTGTTTCAATTGATTCATAAAGTGGGATTTATAAATAAACTTTTTGCCGACGAAAACTTCTTGAACGTTTAGTTTTATCCATTATTTGATGAAGTTCAAGTTGTCATCTTTAAAAAAAACATACTTTATGTTAAAAAAAAATTGTCCTGCAGTCATAATGGTATTATTACAGTATACGCTCTTTAGTTAAGTCATACTTTTCTTTTATCCCAATAATGATGGGATATTTGCCGCATACTAATTGAGATAAATACCAACACCGTTACTCATATGTTGAGTTAGATGCAGCTCAATGCTGTTTATTTATAGTGTGTAAATAGTTTAATTTTGGACACAAAATATAAACTTTAAAAAACAACAACTTTATAATCAAAATTTTAGTTTATTCGAGTAAAAATTAAACAGAAAAAGACATACCCCCCCGGCTTCCACCCCCCCCCATCTCTCTCTCTCTCTCTCTCTCTCTCTTTCTCTCTCTGATATGATAAAATAGTATTACAAAAGAAAACATGGCACTTTAGAAATGCCCCATAAACGCCTTGAACTCCAATAACGAATATTTCAATGTATTATTGCTATGCTGCATACACAATCATTTATCAAGGTTTTCTATTTATTCTCGCCAATATATAGCTCCCCCCCCCTTCCCTCCACCCCTTTCCCCCCTTTCCTTATCTAATCTTTTTGTCTCAGAGTATTGATAAATAAGTGACGTGCAGTGTACAAGTCAAGTCGGCCATTAAAGTGAGACGTGCTGTTTAATGTGTTTACATTATACAATAACTTGAATACCTGGTTATGTTGACGAGGTGTTTATGGCATTTTTTTCCCCCTATGTAATTAACACTCAGTGGTCCAGTAGTGACTCCCTAACATCTTGTGTGTTATTGTCCCGAGCGAACTTATCGCGGGTGCTAAATGACAACATAACAGCGTCTGTGTACAATGAGGCACCGGGCAACCCGGCCCGGCCCCCAACCCATAAAATGCCCCAGTCAGACCATCGGAAAGTAGGGAATGGCTGGGGGTATCAGTGTTTCAGTTTGGAAGTGTGTGTGTGTGTGTGTGCGAGTGTGCGGTGAATCTGTAAGTGTGTATGTCCATGAGTGTGATGATGTGTGTTTGGATATGAGTATATATGTGAGTGTACCTGTGTTGTGTTTTATTTTTTGTCTGTGTGGGTGTATGTACATATGTGCATTGTAAGGTGTGTATGTGTGTTTGCTTATATCTATATATTTATATGGTGCATATTGTTTAAACGTTTGTATGTATATTTAAATGCACCTGTAAAAGTGGTCGGGGGGATCGATATATATATATATATATATATATGTGTGTGTGTGTGTGTGTGTGTGTATGCACAGGAGTAGAGTGTTTATGAATGTAATTTAGTATAATATATATAAAAGCGATTTGGGCTCTGCGTTAAATCGAAAGTAAATAATTAATGCAACAGTATTCCAGTTTAAAATACAATCATGAAAAAATCGTTCTGCCCGAAACCAAAAAATAACATAGCCTACCAATCAAACCTAAGGGGATATAACTCTATGCAAAGGTTTCGCAGGGTACAGCTAGTATATATATATATATATATATATATATATATATCTGTAGCCTGGGTTTGTGTGTGTATGTGTATGCACATTTTAAAGTGTCCATGTGCTATTTATACCATTTCCGAATTTGATATATCTCTGTTTGAAAGTTAGAGTTGTACATAATTCTTGTTTACCCAGATATGTCGAATTCACGATATCATTTAAGGTATCATTAATATTGTTGTCATAGCAACAAAAATAAAAGTCAAGGAGACAACAGTAAAGATCAGTTTGACTTATTTCATTCTAGTGTGATCAATAAAATTAAATCTATCAACGAAATGAATCAAAATATTATCGGAATGGCGAAATATGATTAAAAAAAGGGAATCCATATTAATGATTAAAGTGATACATGTACACTGAAGCATGCTGGTTTGACATTGTATCACGTGACACTGTGTAGCGGTTGATGCTATATTGAGCAATATTTACGTTGCTTAAATATACTGCAATAACCTTTAGGTCATATTTGAAGTTGTCTTAGCCCATTGGGTGGAGGAAAGAAGGGGGGGGGGTGAAATACTGCAACCTGGGACAGTAAAGCAAAATATATATATATTTTTATTATTATTTGTAAATATACAGTATTGTACAGACAAGTGATTCAAATACAGTTGTTATGTTATTAGTATACTGTAAATTGATAGATAATGACATGATGCATCGTGAACATTTTTTCACCCAACAGTCAGTACTTTGTTAAATAATAATTATTATTATTATAATATTACCATATAGTTGATAGCTAATTTACATTGAATAATATTTAAATTTACCATTTTAAAAATATTTAAATCTTTCTTGATCTATTATAAATGTTTATTTTGAGTATCGATTTAAAGTTTTATCATGATTATTTCTTAAGACGTTTCTGTTAACTCATAATTATAAATATCATGAAATATAAATATCATGAAATATAAATATCACGAAAAATAAATATCATGAAATATAAATATCATGAAATATAAATATCATGAAATATAAATATCATGAAATATAAATATCATCTATTGTAAGGGACCGAAGTCACTGCAAGAAAACACAAATTTAACATTATAACATTTAAATTCTCAATGTAAGTGTGTGTGTGTGTCTGTGTGTGTGTCTGTGTGTGTGTGTCTGTGTGTGTGTGTGTGTGTGTCTGTGTGTATGTGTCTGTGTGCGTGTCTGTGTGTGTGTCTGTGTGTGTCTGTGTGTCTGTGTGTGTGTCTGTGTGTGTGTCTGTGTCTGTGTGTGTGTGTCTGTGTCTGTGTGTGTGTCTGTGTGTGTGTGTCTGTGTGTGTGTCTGTGTGTCTGTGTGTGTGTGTGTCTGTGTGTGTTTTCTTTTTGGCCTTCACTTTAAACTCAATTAAAAAAACATTCTAGTTTAAATGAAATTTGAGACACTCTTATAGAAATCATAGTTAAACAATGGTCACTGCTTCTGCTAACCAGGTCTGGAAATGACCACAAGCTAACAGTTAACGGACATGAACCCCCCCCCCCCCACGCCATCCCAGCCTATCCAACTGCGACTAAAGTAAGTTCTCGTGCAAATGACGATTTTCACCAATCTCTTCCTGTCACGAAAAATCGAAATAGACACAACAAAAAAAAAAACGGGTCCAGACCCACCACGGTGTTAAATAGTGAGAATCAACACTAGACCTAATAGTGTCGTGCCGGTTCAAACCATCGCTCCCTTTGCTTTCCAAGTTTGGCCAAGCACTTGAAGCATTTTAAGGAAACTGGAGGCAAACCTCCTGGTATTGAAGTCTTGGCTTCGATTGTGTGACGATAGACGAGCTACTGTGTGGGTTAATGGGAGGGGGATAGGTGGGGAAGGGAATGAGATATAGGGGCTCGCCTCGTCTTTTTTTTTTTTTGAGGGGGTAAGGGTGGGGGGTGGGGGGCAGTGCCTCTGATATTTGACTGAATCAATAAGGACCCGGTGTAAATAGATAATAGGATCGTTTGGCGATACAAAATGAAGTAGTTTAAGGGGTATCGTGGGTGTACTTGAGATCAAAGTAATGTAGATGCGTGCCAATAGACTCGGATGGCTTGGAAGGCGTACCGATATTCTGTGATAGTTTGGAAGGCGTACCTATAGCCTGTGATAGTTTTTTTAGATGATTGGATGGAATATGATAATTAAGTGTACTAAAATAGATATAAAATAGATATACTCCTGATATATACAACTTTAGGGCGTACAAAACATAATATTGTTATAGATAATGGTAAACGATAAAGGATTTCATGCTCGTGAAGATAAAACACAGCAAAAATAACAGAACAGACCAATCAATGTCTCCACACAGAGAGCAGGTCAAACAAAAAAAAAAGTCAGATTACGGTAAAAATTAGAGTTAAATTGAATGTAAAGAAAATTGCTGTTAATGTTTCTTAACTAAGATATATATTTTTTTGTGAATGTTTATATGTATGGTTTTTTTCTATGACTGTAAATATATTGTTAACATATTCTACATAGACTGTTAAGACTGTTTTATGTAATAAAGTATAAAAATCCTAATGAACTAATACCGAACTACTGAAACTGATAAGTACAAATATTATTTCTTCTGGCGATTACATAAGTAATTGTAAATTATGTACTAAATTAAAGACTGTTGCAACACTACAATCTAATAAACTTTCATGTGAAAGTCATTATAGTGAATTACTTTCGTAAAGTGTATCTATCTATCTATCTATCTATCTATCTATCTATCTATCTATCTATCTATCTATCTATCTATCTATCTATCTATCTATCTATCTATCTATCTATCTATCTATCTATCTATCTATCTATCTATCTATCTATCTATCTATCTATCTATCTATCTATACAATTGTGTGTATCGATATATCTATCCATCTATCTAACTACACATTTTTGTGTCTATCTATCTGTCTATCTGTACAGTTTTTGTGTATCTATCCATCTATCTATCTACACAGCTTAGTGCATCCATCCATCTAACTAGATGGATATATTGATAAAGAAACTGAATTATTTTTCCGCAAATTTGGTATTGACACACAAAAAAAATGTATTAAGAGACAGGTGTTTACCATGGCAACTGTAAGTGGGTTATAATTTCATTCCACCCAGCAAGTGCCCATAAAAACAAACTGACATAGGTGTATAGTTTGAGAAAACACTTGTGTACGTAGGGGCCGGTCTAAGAAGTAACCACAAGGGGATGACAAGTGGTGGGTGTATAAAGAGAAATAAATGATAATGTGATAGGTGTACCTAAAGGTGAAGTGAGAAGATTGTACTGAAATATAAATCAGGCTTTTTATTATGCTAATGAAATAAAGAGCGCGCACTTGGAAAATCGATGTCGAGTCGTTCTTCTTGTCATTTAGAGAATGTTATGTGTAATCCATTCTGATATTTACTGTCAATGAGGATATTATAAAGTTGGTTTTAATATGTGCACTTCATATGTAAAACATTTTAATGGTTGAAGGATGGGGCTCAAAGGATGGGGTACAAGTAATGGGGTACAAGGGATGGGGTACAAAGGGATTGGGTACAAGGGATGGGGTACAAGGGATGGATGGAGTACAAGGGATGGGGTACAAGGGATGGATGGAGTACAAGTGATGGGGTACAAGTGATGGATGGAGTACAAGTGATGGGGTACAAGTGATGGATGGAGTACAAGTGATGGAGTACAAGGGATGGGGTACAGGTAATGGGGTACAAGTGATGTGGTACAATTGTATGGATTACATTGTAACTGGGAATAGAACAGGGCATAATGGTAATTACTGAGTGGGCAAATATGTTATGCCAGTGAATGAACTAAGAATTTCAATTATATCTACGTTTTCAACAATACACAGACTAAGAGAAAGATTCGTAAAGATATACAGTTAGTTAGATTTTTTTTCTAAGCTGGATCGTTTAGATAGATAGATAGATAGATAGATAGATGTATAGATAGATAGATGTATAGATAGATAGATAAATAATCGATAGATAGATAGACATAGATAGATAGATTGATAGATAAATAGATAGATAGATAGATAGATAGATAGATAGATAGATAGATAGATAGATAGATAGATAGATAGATAGATAGATAGATAGATAGATAGATAGATAGATAGATAGATAGATAGATAGATAGATAGATACCTGATCTAATATCTATGCTAGATTATCAAAACATCACCGGTCCTACTCAGCCAGTACTATTGTTCAATAGGTATAATAATGTTCAACAGGTGTAATAATGTTCAATAATAATGTCCTTACCTTCTGTTCTGGTACCAGGTCTTGACCTGTGTGTCGGTCAAGTTTAATTTGGAGGCTAGCTCCATCCTGTCCTGGACACTCAGGTACTTCTGTCTCTCGAACGTTTTCTCCAGGACAGACAGCTGGTGGTCAGTGAAGGCCGTTCTGGCTTTCCTCGGTTTTTTCGATTTGCATCCCATAGATGAACTAATGGTCGAGTCTCCATGCTGACTTTGTCCGTCATGGTCATAACTCTCTGATGTAAAGAAAGATAAAAACAATAAATACATCAAAGTAAATTAGTTATGTGGGTCATCCCATTGTTTAGATATATTTGTAAGCTGTTGGCAGAGACTTTTAGATATATCTGGGGGCTGTTGGCAGAGACTTTTAGATATATCTGGGGGCTGTTGGCAGAGACTTTTAGATGTATCTGGGGGCTGTTGGCAGAGACTTTTAGATATATCTGGGGGCTGTTGGCAGAGACTTTTAGATATATCTGGGGGCTGTTGGCAGAGACTTTTAGATATATCTGGGGGCTGTTGGCAGAGACTTTTAGATATATCTGGGGGCTGTTGGCAGAGACTTTTAGATATATCTGGGGGCTGTTGGCAGAGACTTTCAGATATATCTGGGGGCTGTTGGCAGAGACTTTTAGATATATTTGGGGGCCATAAGCAAAAGTACTTGTCGGGGCCCCCTTATCACCAGATTTAACGGACCTTCAATCTTGTAGGTGCGTCTTTGGCAGTTGGGAGAGGGGTGCTCTGGCCCGTTGTCTAGTTCATAAATTTATATTACGGCCCTAGTTACATAAATTTAAATAAATAAAATGATCACGTCAATATATTACACTGGCGTACATCAGACATGTTACACTAGCGTACATCAGACATATTTTAACAATAAGCCGTATTAATAATCTATTCTGACCTAGACATCTAACTATTGCTACTCTCTAACCTATGTTTTCTTATAAAATTAAACAAAATAAATTGTATTATACTAATTCTTTCTTTATCTCCAAATTATAATTCGTCTTTTAGAGACATATTTCCTTCTATTTCTGTAGTTGTGTTGAATATATCAAGAATATTGACCGCTAGTGCTGATGAGTTGACGCACACGATGACGTAGATCAATTATACACACACACACACACAGGTACAATTTTAGACTGTTTTCATCTTACATGTTCATTTTAAGTTTCTATATCTGACGAGATGACATAAAGCGATGTCTAGCTACCCCTGAAGGCGATGTCGATTGTTGAATGTCAATTTTAACACCTGATTCAATATGTAGACTTACAAATACCGCACGTTGGTTGGATCTTACCTGAGACGGTAATGGACTATTTGTTTTGTTTTTCTTCGTTACAGATTGTATATAATACCAGTATGTGGTGTATCAGTCAGATTGTATTTAATACCAGTATGTGGTGTATTAGTCAGATTGTATATAATATGTCGTGTATCAGTCAGATTGTATATAATACCAGTATGTGGTCTATCAGTCAGATTGTATATAATATGTGGTGTATCAGTCAGATTGTATATAATATATGGTATATCAATCAGATTGTATATAATATGTGGTATATCAGTCAGATTGTATACAATATGTGGTGTATCAGTCAGATTGTATATATTATGTGGTATATCAGTCAGATTGTATACAATATGTGGTATATCAGTCAGATTGTATATATTATGTGGTATATCAGTCAGATTATATACATTATGTGGTATATCAGTCAGATTGTATATAATATGTGGTATATCAGTCAGATTGTATACAATATGTGGTATATCAGTCAGATTGTATATATTATGTGGTATATCAGTCAGATTGTATACATTATGTGGTATATCAGTCAGATTGTTTATATTATGTGGTATATCTGTCAGATTGTATACAATATGTGGTATATCAGTAAGATTTTTATAATATGTGGTATATCAGTCAGATTGTATATAATATGTGGTATATCAGTCAGATTGTATACAATATGTGGTATATCAGTCAGATTGTATATAATATGTGGTATATCAGTCAGATTGTATACAATATGTGGTGTATCAGTCAGATTGTATACAATATGTGGTGTATCAGTCAGATTGTATACAATATGTGGTGCATCAGTCAGATTGTATACAATATGTGGTGTATCAGTCAGATTGTATAGAATATGTGGTCTATCAGTCAGATTGTATATAATATGTGGTGTATCAGTCAGATTGTATACAATATGTGGTGTATCAGTCAGATTGTATATAATATGTGGTGTATCAGTCAGATTGTATACAATATGTGGTATATCAGTCAGATTGTATATAATATGTGGTATATCAGTCAGATTGTATACAATATGTGGTATATCAGTCAGATTGTATATACTATGTGGTATATCAGTCAGTGTGGGTGTGGTTAATGGTGTTAAAGAAAGGTCAAGTTTATCATTTCCAGATCTCATTTCATTTCACTTTTGTTTCAATAATGTTATTGAATACAAAAACAGTTATGTTTGTTTTTAGATAATTGATTGATTTTTTTGTAAAGGTTCGTAGACCAATTTTTTTTATTTAAGTGTTGAGAGAAGAGATGGTGGAAGAAAGAAGAGTTTTAATGTAAAGTGTTTAGAGAATATGGGTTAGGAACAGAAACAAAACACAAATAGTTTCTTGAACAGTATTTTCTTTTCCTATTTTAGTATTAAATTAAAATGAAGGAGGTTTCAGTGAAATATTAATAAAATCTGCAAACTCTATTGGCTATTGCAACATTTCATCGTCAGGTATTATAAAGTTATACATAACATTCTTTTTTAGAGATATGTTTCATCCCCAAAAATCCCCATTGAGGTGCTAGTTTAAGTGTTCTCAAACTTTGAAAATTCACGACCCACCTAGAAACATTTTTTTCGGTTTTCGCAAACCAAGAATAAAAGAAAAAGTAGCTAAAATACATTGTTTAAATTCTAGATCAAGTTAATTATTAGCATTTTGGGCAATCATATTAGAACTATTTCGGGCATAACTATTTGAGAAACACTGCGTTAGCTGATTACTAATTTTTATGAAATGTAGATATACAGATATAATTTGTTCTTATCGTATATCAGATGTTTTGAAATACTTTACTGTATGCCTACATATGTCTGTGATAGGGGACAATCTCCGAGGAGACAATACGGGGGATCATTTTTACATAATTTTGTTGTTGTTTTCTGCCGGAGTGAATTTGATAGATTAAAGATTTTTTTGTCATCCTTCCTTGGTCTCTCATTATTGTTTTTACATCTGATTTGAATCAGACCATTGATTCACTCTTCTAAGCTGAACTGTTGCTTTATTTTTTTTTTCAATTATCAAACCTAGTCACGGACATCAGTCAATGACTGGGACACGCCCACATTCAATCTGTCTGGACCGCCCCCTTGTGTCTACAGCCCTCCAACCCCTCTCCCTCCCCCCACACCCATTTACTTTTTATGGCAATGTTTTATTTATTTCCTGAGTCTTGTGTGTGTGTGTGTGTGTGTGTGTGTGTGTGTTTGTCTGTGTGTATGGTTGTGTGTTTGTTTATACATATATCTGCGTGTATGTTTGAATGTATGTGTGTATGTCAGCATGTGTATGTCAGTGTGTCTGTATTTGTGTGTGTGTGTGTGTTTGAAGGTGTTAAAACTCGATCTGTAATGTTCATGTATCAGAGACGGTAATGCAATTACCAGAGGTGGGGTGCAGGAGCAAGTCTAATGGATAGGAGGAAGGGAGGGGGAGAGAGAGTCTGGCATTACAATAGAGGTGGAGGGTATATGTGAGGGAGGGGGGGGGGTTCTGGGGAGGTTCAGGCGCAAGAAAAGAGGTAAACGTCTCCCGCGATGAAAGCCAAGGGGCGCCTAAAAGTGAATTTTTTTTAGCCTTGAGTTAACGGTGGTCATGTAGACGGACGGTCCTTTCTTAGAAAAAATACAATGCGTCCCTCCCGTGAACAGCGAAACTTGTGTTGATGGGGACCTAAGCAAAGGTACATTTAGGTACCGAGGCCGAGTTACATTTGGTGGAAAGGGCTAGGCCATGGGACACTATTAAATGTTACGTTGAGTGAACGAGGTAGATAAAGCTGGATGCCTTAGATAGTCACCTAGATAGTCGCCTAGATAATCACCTAGATAATCACCTAGATAGTCCCCTAGATAATCACCTAGATAATCACCTAGATAATCACCTAGATAATCACCTAGATAATCACCTAGATAATGACCTAGATAGTCACCTAGATAGTCACCTAGATAGTCACCTAGATAGTCACCTAGATAGTCACCTAGATAGTCACCTAGATAGTCACCTAGATAGTCACCTAGATAGTCACCTTTTTCATCCCCCCCCCCCATATCTGTTGGCAGCTCTTAATCTCCCTAATTTTAATTGATTGCCCTCTAAGCTAACCGTGTGTCAAATTCCTCCGCCTATTTATAATTGTATATTTAGGTTTGTGTTTTTATTGTTCAATTAGTTCAATAAAATTAAAATTATTGCTCCATTAGTTTTCTTCATTTTTAATTTTTTGTAAAACCATCAATTGATTTTTTTTTTAAATATGGGAAACAGTTGTTTTTTTTTTTTTAAATTAAAGGACGTGTCTGAGCACACATCAGGAGGTAATACAGTTATATTGATGAAGACAATGTTGACACATTTTTGACATTCAAAGTTCAAATCGAACCACTTTAAAAAAAAAAAAAAGAAAAAAGATTGTTTTTTAAAAAGGTATTTCTAATATCAATTTATAAATTTTAATTTTGATTTGATGTGGATATCTCAAAAAAAAATAATAATCATATGTTTTAATCTCATAATCATTATTTAATCACTTATTGAGCTTTCTCTACACTGTATATTAAATCAATATCCACCGTTACCGGCACAGTAACTACTACTGAACTATCGCCATAAAATATCTCTGCTATGAAATAAATTCACAGCCAATGAAATGTTCAGCTTATGGTGTCAAATATTTATTTCATTGCATTGCAGCATGACAGGCCTGGAGAGTCGGGTATATTGTCGGACCAGAATTCTGCCGACACCCGTGCGCACCAGTATACTATGTAAATACTTATTGCATTTCGTACTTTAAATACTGTTGTATATTACCAAACCTCAGTGTAAAATACAAATCCTATTGGTCACCGTGAGCAAGACGTAATGATGTTATACAAGAAAACTGATGAATTTTTTTTTATCTCTCTCAATTTAAATGTTACATTTGCCATCTTTCTTTTAAGTAATATATTCTGACTAGTTATATACGAGTGTATCTCGTCATATCACTGACTAATTATATACGAGTGTATCTCGTCATATCACTGACTAATTATATACGTGTGTATCTCGTCATATCACTGACTAATTATATACGAGTGTTTCTCGTCGTATCACTGACCAGTTATATACGTGTGTATCTCGTCGTATCACTGACCAGTTATATACGTGTGTATCTCGTCATATCACTGACTAATTATATACGTGTGTATCTCGTCATATCACTGACTAATTATATACGAGTGTATCTCGTCATATCACTGACTAATTATATACGAGTGTATCTCGTCATATCACTGACTAATTATATACGAGTGTATCTCGTCATATCACTGACTAATTATATACGAGTGTATCTCGTCATATCACTGACTAATTATATACGTGTGTATCTCGTCATATCACTGACTAATTACATACGTGTGTATCTCGTCATATCACTGACTAATTATATACGAGTGTATCTCGTCATATCACTGACCAATTATATACGAGTGTATCTCGTCATATCACTGACCAGTTATATACGAGTATTTCTCGTCATATCACTGACCAGTTATATACGAGTGTATCTCGTCATATCACTGACCAGTTATATACGAGTGTATCTCGTCATATCACTGACCAGTTATATACGAGTGTATCTCGTCATATCACTGACCAGTTATATACGAGTGTATCTCGTCATATCACTGACCAATTATATACGAGTGTATCTCGTCGTATCACTGACTAATTATATACGAGTGTTTCTCGTCGTATCACTAACCAGTTATATACGAGTGTTTCTCGTCGTATCACTGACCAGTTATATACGTGTGTATCTCGTCGTATCACTGACCAATTATATACGTGTGTATCTCGTCATATCACTGACTAATTATATACGAGTGTATCTCGTCATATCACTGACTAATTATATACGAGTGTATCTCGTCATATCACTGACCAGTTATATACGAGTGTATCTCGTCATATCACTGACCAGTTATATACGAGTGTATCTCGTCATATCACTGACCAGTTATATACGAGTGTTTCTCGTCATATCACTGACCAGTTATATACGAGTGTATCTCGTCATATCACTGACCAGTTATATACGAGTGTATCTCGTCATATCACTGACCAATTATATACGAGTGTATCTCGTCATATCACTGACTAATTATATACGAGTGTATCTCGTCATATCACTGACCAATTATATACGAGTGTTTCTCGTCATATCACTGACCAGTTATATACGTGTGTATCTCGTCGTATCACTGACTAATTATATACGTGTGTATCTCGTCATATCACTGACTAATTATATACGTGTGTATCTCGTCATATCACTGACTAATTTTATACGAGTGTATCTCGTCATATCACTGACTAATTATATACGTGTGTATCTCGTCATATCACTGACTAATTATATACGAGTGTATCTCGTCATATCACTGACTAATTATATACGAGTGTATCTCGTCATATCACTGACTAATTATATACGTGTGTATCTCGTCATATCACTGACTAATTATATACGAGTGTATATCACATTTTATTATGAAGTTTCTTTTTATATAAATAGTAGCAGAATTAAGAATTGTGCTTTCCCATCAGTAATATATAAGTTTGGTGGTCATTCTACTCTTGACCCAAAAAGGAATACCTAAGTGGTCATTATAGTCTAAACAGAAGAAGGGATACATATTGTGGTCATTCTACTCTTGACCCTAGAAGGAATAACTAAGGGGTCATTCTACTCAAGACTGAAATAGGAAGATCAAAATTTCAGGTGATTTTTATTTCTTGTTATTTTGAATGTATGTCACATTATACAGAGGAATGTGTTTAGAACGTTTATTCAACATAACGAATCAATATAAATATTATCTGATTCTGAATACAAGATGACCAAACCTTCTTGTCGTCTCTGTTCATACAACAAATAACCTGATTGTGTGAATTTGAAATATTTCTGATTTGGTCAACTTTAAGCTCATTTGAGATATTTATCTACGCTATGTATTAAAAAAAAACAAAATACATTAAATTTTCTTTCCAAATGTCTCTCTATTTCTGTATCTTTCTGTCGAAACGTCTAGCTTTTCTCAGTCTCTATTTCTATACTTTCTGTCGTAGCGCCTAGCTTCTATCTGTCTCTCTATTTATCTATCTTTCTTTTTTTATCTTTTATTTTTGGGGACTTGATGTCATGACAACAGAACCACTGTATGTCTCAAATAGGACCCCCCCCCCATCCCTGTATAATCTACATTCAATTTAAATAATTGATATACACACTAAACACTTGATATAAACACTAGCCACTTGATATTAACACTAAGCAAATGTTAAACACGACATTGAGAACAGGATGAGATGCCCTGGGGGTGGGGGGAGGGGGAATGGAAAAGGGGGGGGCAAGAATTTTACGAGACAACTGAACGCGGCAATAAACAGCGAAGAAACAGCAGACGATAAAAATCAGAAAGAAGAAGAGAAAAAAAACATCAACATGGTGGTGCCTAAAGGCTCCGCTGAATGGACCGGAAAGGTCTGTTGTCAAGTGTTTTAAAACCCCTGGCCCGATGGATGCAGTGACGTTCATGTTAGACTCACACATTCCAGCCATGTATTGTATGAACTGCTGGAACCCTAGACCTCCCAACATCTGACTCACACACATACAACATGGGAGGAGGGAGGGGGGAGTTGTAAAAAAATAAAGTCTCTTACTACGTGTCATTTGCAATGTCACTATATGTCATCAGACATGACCAGAAATGAATGCAGCAAAGACGAAGTACCTGCAACTGCCTTTGAATTAATGGGTTGCTATTTATTTATTTACACGTACAGACGGTCTGCGTTTTCTAAACGTTAGAATTGGTACAAAGTTTGAGATAAAGATATATTTAATAGTTACAACTGAACCAATTGAAATACTTGTTGAATTGATTAAAAATCAATACTCGCCAGACTGAGTATGGAACTAATCGGAAATTACTCCATTAAAAAAGTGAAATAGTGATATACTGCCATTAAATGAATTGTAAAGTAATGCTCGCTTAGCTCTTCAGGGCTATCGGGGCAGTTGAAGTGCAGAGTTCAGATGTTTATGAAACCAAAACACGGCGTATGGGTTTGTGTGGATATCACAACACCCAGCCGCCTCTACTTCCCCAACTTAAGTCAGCTGCCCATTTAAAGCTCATTGGACTTATTTGTCTTATTACTGAAGCACCTAAATGTTCATTAGATAAGGTGTCAGACAATTAGATACCCTCCGCAAGAAGCGAAACAATTAGATGCTTACTAGGAGAAACAATAAGAGTATCTAATTATGAAACAATTAGATACTCACAGCATGAATTTTGAAACAATTAGATACAGCATGAATTTCGAAACAATTAGATACTTAGTGCATGACATATGAAACAATTAGATACTTATTCCATGAAATATGAAACAATTAGATACTTATTCCATGAAATATGAAACAATTAGATACTCGCAGCATGAATTTTGAAACAATTAGATACAGCATGAATTTTGAAACAATTAGATACAGCATGAATTTTGAAACAATTAGATACTTATTCCATGAAATATGAAACAATTAGATACTTATTCCATGAAATATGAAACAATTAGATACTTATTCCATGAAATATGAAACAATTAGATACTTATTCCATGAAATATGAAACAATTAGATACTTATTCCATGAAATATGAAACAATTAGATACTCACGGCATGAATTTTGAAACAATTAGATACTCACAGCATGAATTTTGAAACAATTAGATACAGCATGAATTTTTTAAACAATTAGATACAGCATGAATTTTAAAACAATTAGATACTTAGTGCATGAAATATGAAACAATTAGATACTTATTCCATGAAATATGAAACAATTAGATACTTAGTGCATGAAATATGAAACAATTAGATACTTATTCCATGAAATATGAAACAATTAGATACTTATTCCATGAAATATGAAACAATTAGATACTCACGGCATGAATTTTGAAACAATTAGATACTCACAGCATGAATTTTGAAACAATTAGATACAGCATGAATTTTGAAACAATTAGATACTTAGTGCATGAAATATGAAACAATTAGATACTTATTCCATGAAATATGAAACAATTAGATACTTATTCCATGAAATATGAAACAATTAGATACTCACAGCATGAATTTTGAAACATTTAGATACTCACATCATGAATTTTGAAACAATTAGATACTTAGTACATGAAATATGAAACAATTAGATACTTATTCTATGAAATATGAAACAATTAGATACTCACAGCATGAATTTTGAAACAATTAGATACTCACAGCATGAATTTTGAAACAATTAGATAATTAGTGCATGAACTATGAAACAATTAGATACTTATTCCATGAAATATGAAACAATTAGATACTTAGTGCACGAAATGTGAAACAATTAGATACTTAGTTGATGAATTATGAAACAATTAGATACTTAGTTCATGAATTATGAAACAATTAGATACTTAGTGCACGAAATGTGAAACAATTAGATACTTATTCCATGAAATATGAAACAATTAGATACTTATTCCACGAAATGTGAAACAATTAGGTACTTATTCCATGAAATATGAAACAATTTGATACTTAGTTCATGAATTATGAAACAATTAGATGCTTAGTGCACGAAATGTGAAACAATTAGATACTTAGTGCATGAAATATGAAACAATTAGATACTTAGTGCACGAAATGTGAAACAATTAGATACTTATTCCATGAAATATGAAACAGTTAGATACTTAGTTCATGAATTATGAAACAATTAGATGCTTAGTGCATGAAATATGAAACAATTAGATACTTAGTGCATGAAATATGAAACAATTAGATACTTAGTGCATGAAATATGAAACAATTAGATACTTACTCTCACTCGCTGAATCTTGTTCTCTTCCATCGTCGTCATCATCATCGTCATCCTCAATCTGCATGTCTCCGTCATGCAAAAGGTTCTCCCCAATCATCCCCGCCCCACCCTCTGCTACTTGCAAGTCCCTGCACCTGGATCTGATCCCTGGGTAAGGTAAAAAGGAGGAAGCATGAAACAAACTGGGCCGAACCGGAGTGAAGTTTGAGAATCGTCCCCCCAGGCTCAACGCTGGGAAACTTTGCTCCGGGTGCTTCACGGGATGGTCGGATTCCTTGGATACATTCTTGTCTGCGAGAATGTCTGATATGAGGAATGAAGTCCGGGTGTTGGACGGTTTCTTCTGGTCCCTGTCTGACGGATGATGCAGGCCGAGCATGCTGTGTCTACTGACTGTGCAGCTGTTGTATGTTGGCGTTGTGGATGCCGTTGTGACCTCTTCGCGCTCCCTGGCATCGCAGTTGTCTTCGGAAGAGAATCTCCTGTGACTGGCATTAGTCTCAATGTCCAGGTCATGCTCTGAGGGAGAGCTACAGGAGAAATACTTACTGGTCTCTGTAGTGAGTTTATCGCTATTGGTGTCTACGTCCCTTTGAATACTGTGCGACCTATGGGAATGGCAGACACCAAAAGATGAGTTTAACCGTTGAGATACTGGAGGGGGAGGAGGGTCGAACTGTCTCCCTTCACGGTCCGGTGACGTAGAAAATGGCGGAGTACTGGAAGCCTGGTAGAGAAACGATCTATTCTGAAATTCTCGGAAGTTCTTTTTGTCTGACATCGCAGTAGGATCGTAGTGGTCGTTGCTCGAGAGGTACGACAGGGCGATGGAAGCTGACGATCGGAAGACTCCGTCTTGCAGACTTCCAAGAAAGTGTGGCACGTGACCCGAGTTTTTCTTGGGCGGCCAGGATGAAGACGACGTGGCACAAAGTGGGAACTCGTGTGGAGATCTTGTCCGAGCTAGTGCCGAGCTAGAATGATGCTTTAAACTGACTTTATCAGCCTTGCTTGTCTCCCCATGGCCCACCTCTTCAGCGTCGACGTCCACATTTAACGTTTTATTTCTTGCGAACTGAGCACGCTTATCTGTTTTGTTGGTAGAATGTTTGAGAGTTTGGTCACTAGAAGCCGAGCACTCACTTGTATGACTCTCGCATTTCCGCACATGGGATGGGGAGTCAGCTGGCTGCGATTCAGATTCTTCCTTCCGGTGAGCTGCAGTTTGGTCGCAATCGTCGTCAAGCATTTCAGAGAGCGTTGTCGCTGTTGTGGTCGTTTTCTTAATCAGTTTAGGTTTCAACATCTTTTCCTTTGTGAGCTGCGATTTTTTTAGTTCGTTCATTAATCACGTGGCTCATACGACAACATTTCATTGGATAGGGTTCAACTGAAATGGAAACCAAGAGAAAAAAAAGACACAATGAGACATTGACATAATTCACTGGCTTACCATTCTACACTGCGCAGGTGCAGACACAAGGAATGTTGAAATGTCAACTTATTGTCAACAGTTACCTGGGTTTTAAGTCATTTTATTTCAGGTATTTTATTTATTTTTTTCTGGCCCTATGTTTATGGATTTTTTTTTGTTTAATTGTTGTTTTTATTTTATTTTTATTATTATTACTTTTTTTATTTGCTGAAATTTGAAAATAAATAGGGATAATAAAATCACATCATTATGAGAGTTATTGTTCTTGCGGACCTTACAAATTGACAAATGAAATAAAGGAAGTTTAATCTACACATCGTGGTGTTTCGATTATTATCACTTCACGTTTATTGACTGATGAGGAAATATATCTGCATGCAACAACATGCAAATATATCAACATCTTGACCGAATTTTACTTTAATTTCTAAGACGGAAAACAAGTTTACTGTCCGACCATTACAACTAAAGTCTGGCCTCACTGTCTGACCATTACAACAATAAAGACAATTAGTTCAAGGTGCTGGCAGCCATATTACTAACACACAGGTAACACAATACAGACATATAGTTCAATGTGCTGGCAGCCATATTACTAACACACAGGTAACACAATACAGACATATAGTTCAATGTGCTGTCAGCCATATTACTAACACACAGGTAACACAATACAGACATATAGTTCAATGTGCTGGCAGCCATATTACTAACACACAGGTAACACAATAGAGACATATAGTTCAATGTGCTGGCAGCCATATTACTAACACACAGGTAACACAATACAGACATATAGTTCAATGTGCTGGCAGCCATATTACTAACACACGGGTAACACAATACAGACAAATTGTTCAATGTGCTGGCAGCCATATTATTAACACACGGGTAACACAATACAGACAAATAGTTCAATATGCTGGCAGCCATATTACTAACACACGAGTAACACAATACAGACAAATAGTTCAATATGCTGCCAGGCATATTACTAACACACGGGTAACACAATACAGACATATAGTTCAATGTGCTGGCAGCCATATTACTAAAACACGGGTAACACAATACAGACAAATAGTTCAATGTGCTGGCAGCCATATTACTAACACACGGGTAACACAATACAGACAAGTAGTTCAATGTGCTGGCAGCCATATTACTAACACGAGTAACACAATACAGACAAATAGTTCAATATGCTGCCAGCCATATTACTAACACACGGGTAACACAATACAGACATATAGTTCAATATGCTGGCAGCCATATTACTAACACACGGGTAACACAATACAGACATATAGTTCAATGTGCTGGCAGCGATATTACTAACACACGGGTAACACAATACAGACAAATAGTTCAATGTGCTGGCAGCCATATTACTAACACACGGGTAACACAATACAGACAAATAGTTCAATATGCTGCCAGCCATATTACTAACACACGGGTAACACAATACAGACATATAGTTCAATGTGCTGGCAGCCATATTACTAACACACGGGTAACACAATACAGACAAATAGTTCAATGTGCTGGCAGCCATATTACTAACACACGGGTAACACAATACAGACAAGTAGTTCAATGTGCTGGCAGCCAAATTACTAACACGAGTAACACAATACAGACAAATAGTTCAATATGCTGCCAGCCATATTACTAACACACGGGTAACACAATACAGACAAATAGTTCAATGTGCTGGCAGCCATATTACTAACACACGGGTAACACAATACAGACAAATAGTTCAATGTGCTGGCAGCCATATTATTAACACACGGGTAACACAATACAGACAAATAGTTCAATATGCTGGCAGCCATATTACTAACACACGGGTAACACAATACAGACATATAGTTCAATGTGCTGGCAGCCATATTACTAACACACGGGTAACACAATACAGACAAATAGTTCAATGTGCTGGCAGCCATATTACTAACACACGAGTAACACAATACAGACATATAGTTCAATATGCTGGCAGCCATATTACTAACACACGGGTAACACAATACAGACATATAGTTCAATATGCTGGCAGCCATATTACTAACACACGGGTAACACAATACAGACATATAGTTCAATGTGCTGTCAGCCATATTACTAACACACGGGTAACACAATACAGACAAATAGTTCAATGTGCTGGCAGCCATATTACTAACACACGAGTAACACAATACAGACAAATAGTTCAATATGCTGCCAGCCATATTACTAACACACGGTTAACACAATACAGACATATAGTTCAATGTGCTGGCAGCCATATTACTAACACACGGGTAACACAATACAGACAAATAGTTCAATGTGCTGGCAGCCATATTACTAACACACGGGTAACACAATACAGACAAGTAGTTCAATGTGCTGGCAGCCATATTACTAACACGAGTAACACAATACAGACAAATAGTTCAATATGCTGCCAGCCATATTACTAACACACGGGTAACACAATACAGACAAATAGTTCAATGTGCTGGCAGCCATATTACTAACACACGGGTAACACAATACAGACATATAGTTCAATATGCTGGCAGCCATATTACTAACACACGGGTAACACAATACAGACATATAGTTCAATATGCTGGCAGCCATATTACTAACACACGGGTAACACAATACAGACATATAGTTCAATGTGCTGTCAGCCATATTACTAACACACGGGTAACACAATACAGACAAATAGTTCAATGTGCTGGCAGCCATATTACTAACACACGAGTAACACAATACAGACAAATAGTTCAATATGCTGCCAGCCATATTACTAACACACGGGTAACACAATACAGACATATAGTTCAATGTGCTGGCAGCCATATTACTAACACACGGGTAACACAATACAGACAAATAGTTCAATGTGCTGGCAGCCATATTACTAACACACGGGTAACACAATACAGACAAATAGTTCAATATGCTGGCAGCCATATTACTAACACACGGGTAACACAATACAGACATATAGTTCAATGTGCTGTCAGCCATATTACTAACACACGGGTAACACAATACAGACAAATAGTTCAATGTGCTGGCAGCCATATTACTAACACACGAGTAACACAATACAGACAAATAGTTCAATATGCTGCCAGCCATATTACTAACACACGGGTAACACAATACAGACATATAGTTCAATGTGCTGGCAGCCATATTACTAACACACGGGTAACACAATACAGACAAATAGTTCAATGTGCTGGCAGCCATATTACTAACACACGGGTAACACAATACAGACAAATAGTTCAATGTGCTGGCAGCCATATTACTAACACACGGGTAACACAATACAGACAAATAGTTCAATGTGCTGGCAGCCATGCACTATATTTATTGGTCAGGAGATTATATTATCAGTCCTTGGTAATGATGAGTCATTCTCAGTGGGCTACAGCGGTATCAATAGTCGGACGGTATGTACATTATAAACTTACCAATGAGGATCTAGTGAAAGTGACAGTTAGGTCCCAGACAGACTGAATTGTATGAGACCCAAGTTTACTGAAGATATTTTTATATACGACATTTACTGCACAAACACGTGGGTATACAAGTAAAGGGGGGGGGGAGGGGTGGTGGATTATATATATATATGTATACATGGGCGTCGCTAGGAATTCTTCCAGGGGGGCAAAAATTTTCCGGGGGGGGGGGCAAATAACAACTTTATGACATTTTTTTTTAATGTAGGGGGGAGCACAAATGTCCCCCCTTGCCCCCCCCCCCCATGAATACGCCCATGTATATATATATATAAATACACACACATATATTATATATATTGTAATAAGATCGTTGTCCCAGTATATTCTGTACAGATAAAATTGTACAAGAAAACATTAACTACTCTGAAATATTATGGGATAGTGTCTCTCTTTAAAATGTTTCTATTTACTGATGTAGATGATAATCTTGTAGTTTTGTTGGATTATAAACTAGAGAAATAAAAGTCAAGTTCCGTAATAAAACCGTATGCGTCACATATTACCAAAAACAGCTGTATACTGCACTGTGAACAAAGTGTTCTAAGGAATAAACATGATCATTTTAAACTATAAAATAAATATGAAAATAATTTATTCAAAAATAGAATAAAAATGATGTAAACTAAAAAAAAAATATATAAAGTTGTTATTTATTTCAAACATGAGCAGATAACTCAGTTTTAATTTTCATATTTTCAGTTGAATCGCCTTCTGGTTAATATGTTGTTGTTTTTTTTTTTGTGTGATAATTTTTATAGAACAGGGAGTCAACAAAAATTAACGTGCAGTATAATATACTTAGAGATTTTAGTTACGGATATTTGGTCATGTTAAATATTTTAAAATTCTATTGCTACTTAAGTTGAAGTAAAGATGTTGTTATGTTCTACCATACTGTAGGTGATTTGTAGTATTTGTTTCTTTGCTTGTTGATATGAGAGTGGTTTGTTTGTTGATTTGAGAGTGGTTTGTTTGTTGATATGAGAGTGGTTTGTTGGTTGATATGAGAGTGGTTTGTTTGTTGATATTAGAGTGGTTTGTTTGTTGATATAAGAGTGGTTTGTTTGTTGATATAAGAGTGGTTTGTTCGTTGATATAAGAGTGGTTTGTTCATTGATTTAAAGGTGGTTATGTCTAAGTCATACAACAGTGTACCAATGTACATTTTATAAACCTTCATTACTTTGTACATTAATTTCACTAAGTAATCGACTTCGTCCGTGGTAGTAGACCAGTGGCTATACGTTGTTGGAGACGACCTAGTGTTGAAGCCACAAGTGCAGGGTCGGACTAAGAGACTTGAAGTGAGCAGTGTTATTGGATCGATACTGCTTGATCATGTTTGATTCGTGCTGACTACCCCCCTGTCTATCTGTGTGTATGTGTGTCATCCTTTTTACTTGGTCCCTGTCTATCTGTGTGTATGTGTGTGTCATCCTTTTTACTGGGTCCCTGTCTATCTGTGTGTATGTGTGTCATCCTTTTTACTGCTTCCCTGTCTATCTGTGTGTATGTGTGTCATCCTTTTTACTGCTTCCCTGTCTATCTGTGTGTATGTGTGTGTCATCCTTTTTACTGCTTCCCTGTCTATCTGTGTGTATTTGTGTCATCCTTTTTACTGGGTTCCTGTCTATCTGTGTGTATGTGTGTCATCCTTTTTACTTGGTCCCTGTCTATCTGTGTGTATGTGTGTGTCATCCTTTTTACTGGGTCCCTGTCTATCTGTGTGTATGTGTGTCATCCTTTTTACTGCTTCCCTGTCTATCTGTGTGTATGTGTGTGTCATCCTTTTTACTGCTTCCCTGTCTATCTGTGTGTATTTGTGTCATCCTTTTTACTGGGTTCCTGTCTATCTGTGTGTATGTGTGTCATCCTTTTTACTTGGTCCCTGTCTATCTGTGTGTATGTGTGTGTCATCCTTTTTACTGGGTCCCTGTCTATCTGTGTGTATGTGTGTCATCCTTTTTACTTGGTCCCTGTCTATCTGTGTGTATGTGTGTGTCATCCTTTTTACTGGGTTCCTGTCTATCTGTGTGTATGTGTGCCATCCTTTTTACTGGGTCCCTGTCTATCTGTGTGTATGTGTGTGTCATCCTTTTACTTGGTCCCTGTCTATCTGTGTGTATGTGTGTCATTCTTTTTACTTGGTCCCTGTCTATCTGTGTGTATGGGTGTCATCCTTTTTACTTGGTCGAATGTGTCAATAATGATTGGAAGGGTATGAAAACGGGGATTGAATGAATAAGTTAAAGGATGAAGAGTAAAAAAAAACATGTTGGACTAATAGCACATCACATTCACTTTTATAATTTATAAATATAGGTCATTTGATCGTCTAGTCATTTGATCGAGTAATCATCTAATCATCTAGTCATTTGATCGAGTAATCATTTGATTGATACTTAACCATAAGGTTTTACCACATCAAAATTAATCAACAGTATCATTGCACATAGTGACAAGACAAATCACATTTAAAAATTGGCTCATTTTACTACGATAACATTTGATTTATAATAATGAAGTGTTCAAATATAACCACTTCTATAGCTTCATGGCATTTCTAGTTTATTTGCTGGAAATCGGATTAATACAGGAGATGATTGCATTTACAAGACAGAAATTAATGCAGTTATACTTATCTTTATTAAACCAAAGTGTTTGTAATTAGTATATTGATATTAGAAGTAGTGTGAAACATGGATTGATATTAGAAGTAGTGTGAAACATGGATTGATATTAGAAGTAGTGTGATACATGGATTGATATTAATTGTATATTTCATTCAAATTGAATCAAAGATTTCTTCCTTATCGTAGATAAATGGATAATCAAAAATCAATATATATATATATATATATATATATATATATATATATATATATATATATATATATATATATATATATATATAAACAGTGTGACTATAATGAGTACCAACATTGTGACTATACTGAGTACCAACATTGTGACTATACTGAGTACCAACATTGTGACTATACTGAGTACCAACATTGTGACTATACTGAGTACCAACATTGTGACTATACTGAGTACCAACATTGTGACTATACTGAGTACCAACATTGTGACTATACTGAGTACCAACATTGTGACTATACTGGGTACCAACGCTGTGACTATACTGAGTGCCAACACTGTGACCATACTGGGTAAAGTCTACCTATATAACTTAATATTTCGCAATGGTGATCAGAACATTGTAACAATACCGAGTAAAGTCTTTTATTTTTTAAAACAAAACTCTCCGATTCCAGGAATACTCTAAATTCTTCCACCCATTCAATAGTTTAAACAAAGCGCGTTTCTTTGTTCTCTGCATGCTTTCAGTTGTCCCAAGCCAAGAATTTGATATTTGGAGATAAATTAGGAGACGAAGAGCAAGTCTACATCTTCAATGTCTCCGTTGATTACCATTGTTCTCAACTCACTTGTTATCGCACTGACTTGTATTGCCTTTGCGGAGACATGAAGGAAGACATTTCTTACAAGTACAAACAAACAAAAACAAAACCCATCGAACAACCAGGAACAACGACTGAACAACATTTGTGTAGCCGTTGCCTGCATGTAGTCCAGATCGTCAACTCATCGGCTAGGTTGTATGAATATATTGATAAAATACTATAGTCTGATGTTAGTATCTTGTAAGCTGCATGTTTATAAAATATAGTTGACTAAATACGGACCCTAGAGCCACTAAATACGGACCTTAGAGCCACTAAATACGGACCCAAGAGCCACTAAAGACGCACCCTAGAGCCACTAAATACGGACCCTAGAGCCAATAAATACGGACCCTAGAGCCACTAAATACGGACCCTAGAGCCACTAAATACGGACCCTAGAGCCACTAAATACGGACCCTAGAGCCAATAAATACTGACCCTAGAGCCACTAAAAACGGACCCTAGAGCCACTAAATACGGACCCTAGAGCCACTAAATACGGACCTTAGAGCCACTAAATACGGACCCAAGAGCCACTAAAGACGCACCCTAGAGCCACTAAATACGGACCCTAGAGCCAATAAATACGGACCCTAGAGCCACTAAATACGGACCCTAGAGCCACTAAATACGGACCCTAGAGCCACTAAATACGGACTCTAGAGCCAATAAATACTGACCCTAGAGCCACTAAATACGGACCCTAGAGCCACTAAATACGGACCTTAGAGCCACTAAAGACGAACCCTAGAGCCACTAAATACGGACCCTAGAGCCAATAAATACTGACCCTAGAGCCACTAAATACGGACCCTAGAGCCACTAAATACGGACCCTAGAGCCACTAAATACGGACTCTAGAGCCAATAAATACTGACCCTAGAGCCACTAAATACGGACCCTAGAGCCACTAAATACGGACCTTAGAGCCACTAAAGACGAACCCTAGAGCCACTAAATACGGACCCTAGAGCCAATAAATACTGACCCTAGAGCCACTAAATACGGACCCTAGAGCCACTAAATACGGACCCTAGAGCCACTAAAGACGCACCCTAAAGCCACTGTTCAATGAGGTTTGCTCGGCTCCTAATGACTCAGTGTTATTGGTTGCTGTTTATTTTACTTTGATTAATATAAAAATATTTCATACTGTATAAAATGACGGTTATTGACCTCATGCGGATGTAGTCAACGTTAAATTGACCAACCAATCAGTATACGTCATGAATGTGAACCTCACAACAGCTATACATTCAAACTAGGTTAATGTTACAATGTTTTATACACGAAAACAAAATCATGCCATAGTCCAACTTCGTGAGTAAGGCATTAATATAACACTAATCATACATGAACCATACACTAACACAACACTAATCATACATGAACCATATACTAACACAACACTAATCATACATGAACCATACACTAACACAACACTAATCATACATGAATTATACACTACCACAACACTAATCATACATGAACCATACACTAACACAACACTAATCATACATGAACCATACACTAACACAACAGTAATCATACATGAACCATATACTAACACAACACTAATCATACATGAATCATACACTAACACAACACTAATCATACATGAACCATACACTAACTAAACACTAATCATACATGAACCATACACTAACTAAACACTAATCATACATGAACCATACACTAACAAAACACTAATCATACATGAACCATACACTAACAAAACACTAATCATACATGAACCATACACTAACACAACACTAATCATACATGAACCATACATTGACACACCACTAATCATACATGAACCATACACTAACTAAACACTAATCATACATGAACCATACACTAACTAAACACTAATCATACATGAACCATACACTAACTAAACACTAATCATACATGAACCATACACTAACAAAACACTAATAATACATGAACCATACACTAACACAACACTAATCATACATGAACCATACACTAACACAACAGTAATCATACATGAACCATATACTAACACAACACTAATCATACATGAACCATACATTAACAAAACACTAATCATACATGAACCATACACTAACTAAACACTAATCATACATGAACCATACACTAACTAAACACTAATTATACATGAACCATACACTAACAAAATACTAATCATACATGAACCATACACTAACTAAACACTAATTATACATGAACCATATACTAACAAAACACTAATCATACATGAATCATACACTAGCTAAGGCTACACTAACTATATAGTAAATAAACCTACTCTCATATACTGAATTTTCGATTAATATAAGCTTAAAAAAGTTCAAGAAAACATTATTTCAGTTACACGCAATTAAACGGGTTTCACAGGAACTGTTCTGTGAAAAAATTCAAATACTCCATATTTATTTTACAATATATGAATCAGTCATTTGTTTATGTTGTTCAAACATGAAAATGTAAAACGCCATTGTGCCATTATTTTTTTTCTTTGGTGTGTAATTCGTTGCCATCTTCAAGTTTGACCACATACCAGGCTAATTCATTGAATTGTGTCATGTCCACAAAGGCCCATGACGACTGACCATGGTCTAACTAATAAGTGTTCCAGATTAAATATAATGGCCAGGACGGACATCGGCTACCTACATCCCACTGGCCAAGGCTGTTTCACCCGACCCGCGCCTTGCCCCACCCCCCGGCTGTTTTACATCAATGATGTTTACAATTGAATTAAAATAATTTAATATACATACTTTGTCTATATTCTCTTGGTTGGTGTGGCCCTTCTTTCAATTCTAAGAGCCCACTGTGACCAACGGTTCAAAAAAGGTTGCTGCCCACTTCTTTGCTAAGACTTACAAATTGTATCCAATCATTTAGGAATTGACGCCAAGTTATTTTAAGAGGAAAAAAAAATAATTCTGGACATTTTAAATTCAACGACTATTAAATCTTGTAACTAAATCGAAACATGTCATAAATACCGGAGTTATTAAAAGTTCATCTCCTATTCCCTTCCCCCACCACCCCATCTCCTTAAAACATAAATTGCACATAATTTTCTAAGTAACTCACTAGCGGTAGGGATGATTAAAAGTTTTAGACAACTCATCTATTTTATCAGTTCGATGTATTCACTGTTACTCAACTATCATCCAATAAATGAATATAGAGTGTTTCGGATTAAGTATGAAATGATAATATAAATAACTGAAAACTGCTTTCATTGTATTACAGGAATGAGAAAAAAAAATATGATAATTTACAGTCGCTTCTCACTCATCAATAAAACCAATCAATTCTATAATTTAAAAATAACCTTATTTGTTAGGTCTCGCACATTTGAATAACCATCGAGGCGATCAAGTTCACACCAATGTGTTAGTTTTATGTCCGTCTGTACACACGGTAGGTGGGGTGGGGGGGCAGTGGTAGCTGGACTCAAATTATAAACACTGGACCGGTGATAATATTTTTTTTTAAAGGTCCTGGGTTCGAATGCAATAAATCAAATCAACACGTGAAGCGTTCATTCAGTAATGAATGTTATCAACATAGATCTGAAGTGACTCAATTTATATAGGGATATACAGTGGATTCCGCTTAATTGGGACACCGCTTAGTTGGGACAGCCGCTTATTTGGGACAAATCTCAAAGAAACCAAACCAAGAAGCCAATGGTAAATTTGTATGTTTAATTGGGACAGCCGCTTAATTGGTATAAAAAGCCTTGGTCCCGATGTGTCCCAAATTAAGCGGAATCCACTGTACTACATGACAGTCAATGTAAGGGCTTGGGGGGGGGGAGAGAGAGAGCCAAAAATTTCAACTTAACAGATAAACGACTGATTAGTGCATTTTTAAAAAATATTGATTAATTTTTTTTTCTATTGAAACAAAGTTAATTAATAAAATCATTAACATTAATTACATAATACATCGGATAGACATACATAAACAGAGACAGCAGCAAAGAGACAGTCTGATAAATTGGCATATACATAGTTAGATAATTAAATATACATAATTAGATGATTCCTTTTTCTGACTTTGTAAGACAAATTCTACTTTGAATCCATTGGGGGACATTTTAGAAAATGCTCTAAAATATTTAATATTCTATCAATGAAAAGTTCTAATAGACTTTTTTTAAAGCATGTGATATCTTCTTTAAGCTAATAGTTTAAATTTTTCAAAAAAAGTTGACATATATATATATATATATATATATATATATATATATATATATATAGAGAGAGAGAGAGAGAGAGAGAGAGAGAGAAAGAGAGAGAGAGAGTCAGAGAGATAGAGAGAGTATCAGATCGATAGATAGATAGATAGATAGATAGATAGATAGATAGATAGATAGATAGATAGATAGATAGATAGATAGATAGATAGATAGATAGATAGATAGATAGATAGATAGATAGATAGATAGATAGATAGATAGATAGATAGATAGATAGATAGATAGATAGATAGACAGACAGACAGACAGACAGATAGACAGACAGATAGATAGATAGATAGATAGATAGATAGATAGATAGATAGATAGATAGATAGATAGATAGATAGATAGATAGATAGATAGATAGACAGATAGATAGATAGATAGATAGATAGATAGATAGATAGATAGATAGATAGATAGATAGATAGATAGATCGATAGATAGATAGATAGATAGATAGATAGATAGATAGATAGATAGATAGATAGATAGATAGATAGATAGATAGATAGATAGATAGATAGATAGATAGATAGATAGATAGATAGATAGATATATAGATAGATAGATAGATAGATAGATAGATAGATAGATAGATAGATAGATAGATAGATAGATAGATAGATAGATAGATAGATAGATAGATAGATAGATAGATAGATAGAGATAGACAGATGTAGATATTCTGTTACCGAGTGATGGATGGATCTTTATCTGGATGAACGCACAGATGCATGTCAAATGTAAATGGATAGATAATGTGGTAGTGACAGTAGTCTAATTATAAATCTGTACTTTATGATGTTATTGAAATCAGCAGGTTTCCTCGGCTAATTTATAATACCGTATTTACCACAGATACACACACACACGAATGTATTTTGAATCTAATCCTCACTGTGTGTATCATTACCTCTGACTTGACCACTGCTAGTCACCAAGTGGATACAAAGATAACCAGATACTCACAAGTCATACTTAGCGTCTGTCCTGTACGTCATCACCTGACAACTACCTATCCATGTCTCTGTGAGAGACTCTCTCTTTCTTTGTTCCCCATTAACTGTGCAAATTGTCAATAAATGGTTCGATCAGGTCCCTAGTTCTCACTAAATCTTAAACTCTCATATCCCCATAGCCCCCTCCGTCCAAACTCCCCTCCCCCCCTCCCCATGATAGATGGTTAGGAGGAGCTAGGAGAGATTTGATTGATAACTAATAACTTTGAGACAGGGAAGTTCGAAAGAAGACAAAAAAGGAAGGGAGAGTGAGTGTGTGTGTGTGTGGGGGGGGGGTGTGGGGTGGGGTGGGGGAGTACTTTTAGAAATGCAAATAAATTGACTATTAAATTTTACAATAAAGATATTGATCTAAGTTGGGTTTTTTTTAAAAAGTTTTTTTTATGTTTTTAAAAAAAAACCCATTTTGTTGATGATTACTTCTAAAGATATCAACTGGTTTAGATAAAGACCTTGGCATAAAACTAAATGACAGCTTATACCTGATCAGTAACTCCCCCCCCCCCCCCACGGCCCGTCTCTACCTGTCCGTCTGTACTACAAAAGATTTACTTGATCGTTTTAACCGATCACTTTTGTCTTTATATTATGATGGCCCGGTCGTCGTGAGCATCTGGCCAATGTGGCCATATAAACTGTCAGCGACGAAAACCTGGTGATGTTTGCAGGTTGGGATGATTGGATGCACGATACATGAGGTAATATAGCATCAGTAACAGATGCTTACGTTTATACCATAGATACAATATGTATACTAGATGCACGATACATGAGGTAATATAGCATAAGTAACAGATGCTTACGTTTATACCATAGATACAATATGTATACTAGATGCACGATACATGAGGTAATATAGCATAAGTAACAGATGCTTACGTTTATACCATAGATACAATAAGTATACTGTATAGCAAGCAGCTTTACAAATATATCAGTAAACTATATTTTTTTCCATTTCTCTCTCCCCCCCCCTCTCTCTGTGAATAAATATAATTATATATCAAAAATAAAACAGTGTTTTATAAAATATAACTGAACAAAATATTCAAAATTAAAAAAACAAACAAAATCTGACCTTTTTTTTAAAAAAAAATGATAAAACTGTCAAGCTTAACTCCCTTGACAGATATAAAAGATCTAATATGCTTGGAATCTATTGAAATCACAGTTGATGTACCAAAAAACTTGATTCAGTTAGGTTCCAATGAAACTCTTTTTAATATCTCCTCATTTATTTTCAATGTCTATAAAAAAAAGTCTTTTGCACCACAATCACTTAGAAATATTGATCTATTATTGATCTAATATTGATGTATAAACTTTACAGAATTGCCGACCGAGCTGTTTTTTTTTTTTTAATTTTTATTTATTAAACGAGTCACACAATTTTAATGACCTGATGTTATCAAACATGAAACTAAGATACGGGCTACCATATCGCCATCTCCGTCTTTAGCTGTCGGTTATATTTTTTTTTACACCATGTCCTCCTTTACATTTCATTTTTTTTTTTTTAAGAAAGAAAATTATTTAAATGAAAAAAGAAAAATTGGGAGGAGGGGAAACGGATTAAATAAAAAAAAATGTCTGTGTATTCCACCACGCGGTTCTATTCATCAGCCTTTTAGCGACAGGACTAGTAGGCAATTGACAATAATGATAGGACCACACCGGGCTGATAGACAGTTTGGACACGCCCTCTAGTAGGCGGGGCCATCGGGGTATTTGTTTTTTTTTTTCCTTCCTCCTCTTTTGAGTGCCATGACGCGATCGATACATTCGGCCGCCGGTTGTGTCCCTTGGATCAGTGTCTGTATTTCACAACTTGGCTGTCGCTATTAAAAGATTTTCATTCCTGTTCATGTAGAGAAATTTTTTTTTTTTGCTTGTTTCTTTCCTCTTTCTGTCGTCTAGTTCAGCGGGCTTCTGTTGTGTTTGTTTGTCTTAACCGTTAACATCAAGGCATAAACTGCCTGACGAAATGGCAGTTTTCAATTCGTGCTGACTGTGTGTCAGGCAAAACTTGAGGTCCGCATGTGTGTCTGTCATACCATGTGGTCCGTATGTGTGTCTGTCATACCATGTGGTCCGTATGTGTGTCTGTCATACCATGTGGTCTGTATGTGTGTCTCTGACGGGACTGTGTCTGTCACACCATGCGGTCCGTATGTGTGTCTCTCATAGCATGTGGGTCATATGTGTGTTTGCCATACCATGTGGTCCGTATGTGTGTCTGTCATACCATGTAGTTCATAGGTGTGTCTGTGACTGGACTGTGTGTCTGTCACACCATGCGGTCCGTATGTGTGTCTCTCATAGCATGTGGTTCATAAGTGTGTTTGCCATACCATGTGGTCCGTATGTGTGTCTGTCATACCATGTAGTTCATAGGTGTGTCTGTGACTGGACTGTGTGTCTGTCATACCATGTAGTCCGTATGTGTGTCAGTCTTACCATGTAGTCCGTATGTGTGTGACTGTCATACCACGTAGCCCATGTGTGTGTCTGTGACTGGACTGTATCTGTCATACTAGTAGTCCGTATGTGTCTGTAACTGGACTGTGTCTGTCATACTAGTAGTCCGTATGTGTGTCTGTGACTGGACTGTGTCTGTCATACTAGTAGTCCGTATGTGTCTGTGACTGGACTGTGTCTGTCATACTAGTAGTCCGTATGTGTCTGTGACTGGACTGTGTCATACTAGTAGTCCGTATGTGTCTGTGACTGGACTATGTCTGTCATACTAGTAGTCCGTATGTGTCTGTGAATGGACACTTTCTGTCATACTAGTAGTCCGTATGTGTCTGTGACTGGACTGTGTCTGTCATACTAGTAGTCCGTATGTGTCTGTGAATGGACACTTTCTGTCATACTAGTAGTCCGTATGTGTCTGTGACTGGACTGTGTCTGTCATACTAGTAGTCCGTATGTGTCTGTGACTGGACTGTGTCTGTCATACTAGTAGTCCGTATGTGTCTGTGACTGGACTGTGTCTGTCATACTAGTAGTCCATATGTGTCTGTGACTGGACTGTGTCATACTAGTAGTCCGTATGTGTCTGTGACTGGACTGTGTCATACTAGTAGTCCGTATGTGTCTGTGACTGGACTGTGTCTGTCATACTAGTAGTCCGTATGTGTCTGTGACTGGACTGTATCTGTCATACTAGTAGTCCGTATGTGTCTGTGACTGGACTGTGTCTGTCATACTAGTAGTCTGTATGTGTCTGTGACTGGACTGTGTCTGTCATACTAGTAGTCCGTATGTGTCTGTAACTGGACTGTGTCTGTCATACCATGTAGTCCATTAGTATGTCTGTAACTGGACTGTGTCTGTCATACTAGTAGTCCGTATGTGTCTGTGACTGGACTGTGTCTGTCATACTAGTAGTCAATTCGTCTCCAGCTCTAAAGTTTGTTTATATTTATATATATATAGTCGATTCCGCTTAATTGGGACACATCGGGACCGAGGCTTTTTGTCCCAATTAAGCGGCTGTCCCAATTAAAAATACAAATTTACTATTGGCTCCTTGGTTTGGTTTCTTTGAGATTTGTCCCAAATAAGCGGCTGTCCCAACTAAGCGGTGTCCCAATTAAGCGGAATCCACTGTATATATATATATATATTGCCATACAAGTGTTTTAAAAACAACCGAATTTTATATTCTATTCATGTTGGCGAAGAAATGCACCGATGACCAACAGCCATCTGCAAGTGGCAACTGAATAGTGGTGAATGGTCAGTAGTGAGGGACGTTCACACACGATCTCATTTCTGTGTCAATAGTCTCAGATGTCCAGCTGAATGAGACGTATCCGTTCCTCCTCTCGGTCAGTTGATTCCAATCATTGCCAGGTCATGGCTAATTTCACGCGGATTTGCACAGGTGAGATGAGAAAAACATCCGCGGTTTATCTAAACACTACATACTGGCTACTGACTGGTCAAAAACATTCGTGGTTTATCTAAACACTACATTCTGGCTACTGACTGATCAAAAACTTTCGTGGTTTATCTAAACACTACATACTGGCTACTGACTGGTCAAAAACATTCGTGGTTTATCTAAACACTACATACTGGCTACTGACTGGTCAAAAACATTCGTGGTTTATCTAAACACTACATACTGGCTACTGACTGGTCAAAAACATTCGTGGTTTATCTAAACACTACATACTGGCTACTGACTGGTCAAAAACATTCGTGGTTTATCTAAACACTACATTCTGGCTACTGACTGGTCAAAAACATTAGTGGTTTATCTAAACACTACATTCTGGCTACTGACTGGTCAAAAACATTCGTGGTTTATCTAAACACTACATACTGGCTACTGACTGGTCAAAAACATTCGTGGTTTATCTAAACACTACATACTGGCTACTGACTGGTCAAAAACATTCGTGGTTTATCTAAACACTACATTCTGGCTACTGACTGGTCAAAAACATTCGTGGTTTATCTAAACACTACATTCTGGCTACTGACTGGTCAAAAACACTCGTGGTTTGTCTAAACATTACATACTGGCTACTGACTGGTCTAAAATAGCCATGGTTTTTCTAAACACTACACTTTAGCTACTGACTTGTCAATGTAAAGTACTGTTTAAAATATCCACAGTTTAAATAGTAAATACTAGATACTGGCTTCTGACTGGTCAATGTTATGTAGTGTTTTAAAACATCACAGTTTGCCAAAATACTGCATATTGTCAACTGAATGGTCAATGTAATGTAGCGTGTTAAATATCTGTATTATATCTAAATACTATTTTATGACAAATAGTATCGCTTTGTTAAAATTCAGTTTACATAAATAGTGCCACATATTCTATATGCTGTAGTTTTAACACAAATATCAGTGCATACATACCAAGGGATATTAAGTTCATATTTATTTTCCAGTATTGTTATATCTCAGACAGTGGCGTTGGAAGGGTACTGAGAGCTGTGCGACCGGAATGGGCGCCGAATTAGCAAAGTTTAATATATTTGCACTGTTCGGGGCGCCACAATAGCTAGTTACAGCTCAGACATCATACACGTATTTACACAACCAAAGGAGATAATCCCCCATGACACCAAGACACAACGATGATCTAGTTACGCCTCGAGCAAACTACAGTACAAGTACGGCCCACAGTGCCAGTACGGCCTACATTGCAAGTACGGCCAATAGTACAAGTAAGGCCAACGGTACAAGTACGGCCAATGGTACAAGTACGGCCCACAGTACAAGTACGGCCACCAGTGCAATTACGGTCCACAGTACAAGTACGGCTCACAGTACAAATACGACCCACAGTGCAAGTACGTCAAACAGTACAAGTACGGTCCACAGTACAAGTACGGCCACCAGTGCAATTACGGCCAACAGTATAAGTACGGCTCACAGTACAAATACGACCCACAAAGCAAGTACGTCAAACAGTACAAGTACAGTCCATAGTACAAGTACGGCCCACAGTACAAAAAAGGCCCCTTTGGCAGAGGATCCTGTGAGTCCATTTAATGCTTATTAACACATATCAACATTATCTCAATATAAGTATTCTTTTGATCAGGCTATTCTGTCAAATTTGATGATTAGAGCCCCCTCCCCCCATTAAAGCTACTTTCACCCGTGGCTACTAATATTCATATGCAGTACTTTACCTAGGGACCCCAGAACTGACCTTGCTTGGTATCAATCGTGACCCCAGGGGGCTTTTCGTTGAGTTTCGTGCGACTCCAATACAGTTGTTTTTATTTTAATTGAATACTTTTATTATGAAGTAAATCTTGTTCATTTGTCTACGTGAACATTTGTTTTCTATGACATTACCAAAATCCGACTGTCACCAATCACAAGCGTGGCTTGCTCTGTTCGAAATCATGACAAGTATATTACAGGCCAGTAGACCTAGAGACTCAGTCTCGCACCTTAGAGGTTACAATAAGGTGTTAAGGTACAATAAATGGTCAACAGTCACTGTAATAGTGAATCTGGTCCTATGTCCCCGCGCTTTCAATGGTAATGCTAAGACCGTCTCTGTTTCAAACGTAGACAAATATTTCAATCTGTGTTGTCTGTGATTTTAAATTTAAAACGTATTGTTTTGTTATAATTTTTCCAGTTATGAACTTTGACTTACTTTCAAGTTTTTTACAGTCTCGGTTGACGTTTTCTTGAAAATATAAATTTTGACCCCGGGGGGGGGGAGATGGGGGAGTGAAGAAGGGGTGGGGAAGGTGGCAAACCCCCTCCCCCCTTTCATAATACATTTTTTGTTGTTATTAATGAATTATTATGATCTCAAATTTTCCCGTGATTTGTTGGCGAATTCCCCAATCACCAAGAGAAACCAGGGGTTGAAGGAAGTAGAGTGCTTGACAGTCGACATGAGCGTCATGGGTTCGGTCCTCGGTGAGAGCCATGGAAATATTTCCAGATTCTAATGAAAATTGGGTAAAAGTCCCAAAAGTCCACCCAGCTTCAAATGGGTACCCGGCTTTAAGTTGGGGAACTAATGGCAGCTGGGTGTTGTGATAACAAACAACATCTCTTTACATGCTGTGTTTCCAGAAACAGGTGAACTCTACTCCTAAGGGCTTAGGGAACTTTACTTTACCATCACTAAAAGTATTTATGGAAACATTGTTACAGACAAGGAAACCATAGATTTCACATTAAGACACAAGTGTTACAGGTCGAGACCTGCCAATGTTCTAGATCCAATTCAAGACACAAGTGTTCCATGCCAACAGAGACCTGCCTATGCCCTAGATCCAGACATTTCACACCTCCATTCTAACATCTACGTCCACTGCCTGACCTAATCACACCCTCAGGGACCCGATCACCTTGTGAACTCAACAACATGCGCCTGTTGACATAGATGTCTGCGCATCTCATTAGCATAACTTCAGAGTACATCCGCGAGCAGCTAACGAGCAGACCCCATCCTGCCAAGTGTTGAACTCAACAGTTTTATAGGGTCGGTCAAACTTTCATTCCCGTGACATTTATGCGTTTAGATTGTTTTTTTTTTATTTCTTGAACATTTTCTTCTTCATGTTCACCCACATTTTCCACCCATCATCAGCTCTCGATGTTACCTCTCCTTTTGTTCCCCCCCTCCCCCAAGGTTTACTCCATTATCATCAAGAAAGTAAACTATTCACGCCAGACATTTGTCTGTTATTATGTAGCTAGTGACGTTAACATCCGTTGTCAGTTTGAGAGCCACAAACACAAAAATAACAGGAATGGAAAATAATTCACCAATTACCCCCCCCCTCCCCACACCACCGAGTAGAATGTGTTAGAATCTTATTAATTATTTATTTGATTTGTTAAATAAATAAAAAATACAATTTATGTTACATGGCAGACATCAATTACAACTAGCCCATTATGTTACAACAAGCCCAATATGTTACAACTAGACCACTATGTTATAACTAGCCCAAATTTTTTACAACTAGCCCGATATGTTACAATTACCCCCGCTATGTTACAACTAGCCCAATATGTTTGTAATAATCAGTTTAGGCTGGAGAAATTACAGTTGGCACAGAGATGGTTTTAATTATCTGGCCACTTAGTTTAGCGGAAGTGGGATAAACAGACGATAATAATTGAGACGACGACCTGAGATCTTGTTAGTGTAAGAATATATTTTATCACATTTTGTATTGTACAATGTCAAATAAGAAATTCCTTCATATGAAAATAAATATATGTACATGTATACACAGAAGTCTACTCAGTGCTTTTTACATGTAGTTCGTTTTTTATATATATATATATATATATATATATATATATATATATATATATATGTGGATACAAGATATAATTTAATATACACGCTCAAGTCAAGTTAGTTAAACTCCGAAGAGACTGAAATATATTTACACCACTACCAAGAAACTGAAGTACCAGAAGCAGAAGCAAACATAAATTATACATACAACTGATATACACAAAAACTAATTATGACAATGTTACAACTAGCCCAATATGTTACAACTAGCCCAATATGTTCAACCTTATTGTGCCGTTTCCCCACCGAAAGGCCTATTAAAATCTGTATGAGATCTGAACTAAAGTTGCAACAACACTGATAGTTATGTCCAGACATGACAACATCCGGAATAGCAAGGCCGGTTTCAGCCCCAAACGAATGTTAATGTAAGTCAACGGTGGCCCATTGGGTGCGGGCTAGGTAGACAGACAAACAAAGAGACAGACAGAGAGACTTGGAGAGAGAGATACCTAGAGACAGTCAGAGAGACAGTATACCTAGAGACAGAGGCAGACAGAGAAACAGACAGAGATAAAGAAAGATAGACAGACGGACTGATAGATAGATAGATAGATAGATAGATAGATAGATAGATATACAGGCAGATAGATAAATATATAGATAGATAAATAGATAGATAGATAGATAGATAGATAGACTGCATTGAAATGACGGGTCCACCCTCCTTTATGGCTTAATCTACCAAGTCTCTTGTTGAATGTATAAATCGAGTTACTTTTCAGTTAAGAGTTCATAGTTCATGATTTCATCCAAGTCAAAACTCTTTTATCGAACAATACCATAAAAAGAAACAGATAAAAGACGTCCCAGTTAACCCAAATCAACGGACACGCCCCCTTTAGCGCCTTGTTCATTGACACTGAGACGCCCCCCTCCCCCTCCCACTCCCCCGCCCCCCGCAGAGAACGGTCCTATTCTTTATTTCTAACCAGTTTCATCTTTCGGCACGGTCCATGGTCTTTTAGAATTGTTCAACTAGGTGTTTTAAAGTGTGAAGCACTGTTTTTGGAGCAGAACTGGAAGTGTAGAGAACCTGTTCTATTCTGTACACGGCAGTTTTGTGAAATAAAAGTTGGCAGCTAAAGGCTTTATGTACCATTATAAAAAAAAAAAATAATTGAATACGGCGAAAAGCCTTTGGTCAAAGTGTTAGCGCTGGCCGTACAGAATTCACTGCATGAGGGTAACGTTTTTTTTTTTAAAGAGTGTTGATATTAAACGTATATTTCATAGTGTTATATATGTCTGTTATAGTTTAGTTTTCTGTTATAGCTGTCTGTTATACTTTAGTTTTCTGTTATTGTTGTCTGTTATCTTTTAGTTTTGTTATAGTTTTCTGTTATATCTTAGTTTTCTGTTATATTTTAGTTTTGTTATAGTTTTCTGTTATAGTTTAGTTTTCTGTTATAGTTTTCTGTTATTGTTTAGTTTTCTCTTATATTTTAGTTTTCTGTTATAGTTTTCTGTTATAGTTTAGTTTTCTGTTATAGTTGTCTGTTATATTTTAGTTTTCTGTTACAGTTAGTTTTCTGTTATTGTTGTCTGTTATCTTTTAGTTTTGTTATAGTTTTCTGTTATATCTTAGTTTTCTGTTATATTTTAGTTTTGTTATAGTTTTCTGTTATAGTTTAGTTTTCTGTTATAGTTTTCTGTTATTGTTTAGTTTTCTCTTATAGTTTAGTTTTCTGTTATAGTTTTCTGTTATAGTTTAGTTTTCTGTTATAGTTGTCTGTTATATTTTAGTTTTCTGTTACAGTTAGTTTTCTGTTATAGCTGTCTGTTATATTTTAGTTTTGTTATAGTTTTCTGTTATATTTTAGTTTTCTGTTATATTTTAGATATCTGTTATAATTTAGTTTTCTGTTATAGTTTAGTTTTCTGTTATAGTTTTCTGTTATAGTTTTCTGCTAAGAGCACACTCAATAAAACAAACATATAAAATGGTATATTTTCTTTTACATTTTTAGCAGATTTTTTATAAAAAAAAAAAAGAGAGAGAGACAGATCCAGGCTGGACAGGTCTCCTGGCGAAGAAAAAACAAACTGGGGCTCATTCAATAGGACAGAGTTAGAACAGTGCCCCCCCCCCCCATTTGAAGTACCTGCTCAGGACGCCCTGCCTGATCGCCTGGCGTTACATCAATTTTTGGCTATCCACTATATTTGTGTATTATAAATGATGTAAGGTATTTTTCGTAATTTATTGATATTTACTAATGTACAAATCAAATTAAAAAAAGTTAATACCAAGGTGACTCTATGTGGCTCATAGTGCTGCTCTATGGTGACTCTTTGTGGCTCATAGTGCTGCTCTATGGTGACTCTTTGTGGCTCATAGTGCTGCTCTATGGCAACTCTTTGTGGCTCATAGTGCTGCTCTATGTCGACTATTTGTTGCTCATAGTGCTGCTCTATGGTGACTCTATGTGGCTCATAGTGCTGCTCTATGGCAACTCTTTGTGGCTCATAGTGCTGCTCTATGTCGACTATTTGTTGCTCATAGTGCTGCTTTACGGTGACTCTTTGTGGCTCATAGTGCTGCTCTATGTCGACTATTTGTTGCTCATAGTGCTGCTATATGGTGACTCTATGGGGCTCATAGTGCTGCTCTATGGTGACTCTTTGTGGCTCATAGTGCTGCTATATGGTGACTCTTTGTGGCTCATAGTGCTGCTCTATGGTGACTCTTTGTGGCTCATAGTGCTGCTATATGGTGACTCTTTGTGGCTCATAGTGCTGCTCTATAGTGACTCTTTGTGGCTCATATTGCTGCTATATGGTGACTCTTTGTGGCTAATAGTGCTGCTCTATGATGAATATTTGAGGCTCATAGTGCTGCTCTACGATGGCTCTTTGTGGCTCATAGTGATGCTCTATACTCCGTTTAGATTTTTTTTCACACACTTATACACATACACAGATAACACCGATATACACACTCACTTAACTAGACAGTAGTGGACATGAGCTTCAAAGGATGTTGGAGATTTGGGGGATAGAGACCACAGAACCAATGAATTTATTATTATTATTTTTTTACCATGTCGCTCTCTGCAGTACTTTGGTAAATAGTACCTAGTACTTGGTACTATATTGAGAAGCCGTAATATGGTTCTCATTGTGTTGATACTCCAGCATAATGCAGAATACGTGCTACCATGTGTTGTAGTTCATTACTAAATGTCTGCACTGTCAAACTGTTTGTAACTGTATTATAAAACAAAGTCTAATGTTATAAAAATTGAATCAATACGAAAGTACATGTTAACAAACTATTGTGTCATTGACAGCTTTCATTCTAGCATTTCTTTGAACGTTTTATTGAGTGTTTACCTTCCCCTGACTTACGTAAAGAGGGCATGTATTTTAACATAGTTACTGGGCAAAATTTGTGTCATCAAATTAAGAAAGTAAGTCTTAGTATATATCATGTAGGGTAATGGATTGGGTGAAAGTACTTAGTACATATCATGTAGGGTAATGGATTGGGTGAAAGTACTTAATACATATCATGTAGGGTAATGGATTGGGTGAAAGTACTCAGTACATATCATTAAGGTAATGAATGAGGTGAGGCTACTTAGTACATATCATGTAGGGTAATGGATTGGGTGAAAGTAGTTAGTAATATTATGTTAGGTATTGAATGGGGCGAAATATTCTCTGGCTAGCAGCTTACAGACTCTTTAGAAAGGTTGTATTATTCTATTTATTTTGTTTGTTGACAATATGGTACCATCCATTTTCCTAATTTTAATTGGAAACTTTTTTTTCCTTCTTGAATGACTAAAAAAAAACTCTGGACTTGTCAATAGATCTTAGAGCAGAACTACTGCAGAGAAATAATCGTAAATACATACACCATCCTGTGAATGTAACGTTGTACAGAGGTGAAGAAAGTGTAATACGTTTGAAGTGAATGTTTATTCCACTTCTTAACTATGACACGGCGACGCAGCTACAGGGACAAGAGAATGATACAGTGTCAATCCTTCACCCCCCCCCAAACCGCCGCCCCCCCCACCACCGCTAGTTTCCGGCGGTAAACTTTGTCTTTGATGTGGACAACCTCTGGGACAGGCCTAACAAGTGTCAATCAGGTGAACACTCAGTTGTTGCTTTGTTGGGGATTCTTGAAGTCGATTTGTCGTAACAAAAAACATCACAAGGTTGGATATTAAAAAACATCGCAGGTAGCTGACGGAGAAAGTTGGTGTAGAGCCAAGCCCAAGTACTGCCTACATTCAGGTAGCACTCATCTTATGAGTAATGCCGATCAAAGATTTGTACTAATCTGTCTTTGCATGCCCACAAACACACACACGGACGTCAATACAGATGTATTCTTTTCGACCACACAAAAGAATCACAAATGGCCAATTTCAAAGCACTTGATCTCATTCAAAACTGTCTTCTGATGATTCAGATCAAAGCAACACTCAATTTGTGATGAATCAAAATCATAGCAACACTCTATTTGTGATTATTTACATCAAAAGCAACATTCAATTTTTATATGATTCATACCAAATCCGCATTCAACTTGGCGTTGACCAAAGTTCTGTTACAGTATCTTACGCATCAATATCGCACATTGCAGGTTTGTGTATCCTCATATGAAATAGAGAGTCAACGTTCGGCATAACCCCCCCCCCCCCCCCACATAGCGCTACTTTAAACTGAACTGTGTCCTATGACTAGGTCGAGGAAGAGAGACACATCTAGCGGGGACAGTATGCCACTTTATTTGAGAACCGTCGGTTATATGGTCAGGTGAACACACCTGGTGTAAAGGTGCGAACACACACAAAAAACAATTATAACCGGATTATACCTGGTAACGCGTTTGGTCACCCGTGAAGAGCAAAGTGCACGTATGTATTAGGGCGCTGTGTACCATGAAGAGCAAAGTGCATATATGTATTAGGGCGCTGTGTACCGTAAAGTTCACTGATTACAATTTACTGAATTTAAAAAAAAAATGAAAAAAAAGTATTTTCATTTTTTGTTAACACATTAAATGACTGATGAAACATATGTTTTTATATTGTACTTATGTTATTATGTGTATTGATGGTAGAGCAGTGACATCTAGGACCTGTTTGTGACATCTAGGACCTGTTTGTGACATCTATCACCTGTTTGTGACATCTACGACCTGTTTGTGACAACTAGGACCTCCTTATGACAACTAGGACCTCCTTATGACAACTAGGACCTGTTTGTGACCTCTAGGACCTGTTTGTGACAACTAGGACCTCCTTATGACAACTAGGACCTGTTTGTGACAACTAGGACCTCCTTATGACATCTAGGACCTGTTTGTGACAACTAGGTCCTCCTTATGACAACTAGGACCTGTTTGTGACGACTAGGACCTGTCTGTGACACCTAGGATCTGTTTGTGGCAACTAGGACCTGTTTGTGACAACTAGGACCTGTCTGTGACACCTAGGACCTGTTTGTGACACCTAGGACCTGTTTGTGACACCTAGGACCTCCTTGTGACACCTAGGACCTGTTTGTGACACCTAGGACCTGTTTGTGGCAACTAGGACCTGTCTGTGACACCTAGGACCTGTTTGTGACAACTAGGACCTGTTTGTGACAACTATGACCTCCTTGTGACAACTAGGACCTGTTTGTGACAACTAGGACCTGTTTGTGACAACTAGGACCTGTTTGTAACAACTAGGACCTGTTTGTGACAACTAGGACCTGTTTGTGACAACTAGGACCTGTTTGTGACAACTAGGACCTGTTTGTGACAACTAGGACCTCCTTGTGAAAACTAGGACCTCCTTGTGACAACTAGGACAAGTGTGACGTTTCTTCAACTTGAAAAGTACAAACATCGTTCGGTAAAGAAAAATGACACAGCCGTTATTTGCTTTATATGGGCCCCATGTAAAAGACTTTTAGAAACGTTAAGGGGCCCCCAGGTAAAATTACCTGCTGGGCCCCCCTCCCCCCCCCGTTACCACAAGATTTAAAAAGAATTTTTTTTAAGGGTTCCCCAGTTATCTGTATTAACCGAAGACGAACGCTTAGTTTTTCTACCCAACGGCTCTGTGACATGAAATCTAGGCGACAATATTATTCAATAATGTGTTATTATATTTTAAGTCCATGTAAGGATAAAATGTTTTCATTCATTTATTGGACGGTATTCGTTGAGCTCTTCATCCCCACCATAGTCTTGCAACGGCTATGAAGACACCTAAAAAAAGTAATAATTACCTTTATTGTACTTGTGTACAACAATTAGTCATTTACTTTGCCACTTATAGGAACCCAAACTAGATTTTCCATTTTATTTTTGGCCGCCGGCTAAGGCCAGCAACTAGTATACATACTTACAGTAACAACTTTCAATCCGAACTGAACGAGTTCTTGAAATGTAAGTAACTATTAATTAAAGTATGCATACAGAGGCGGACCTAGGTATAGGCGGGAATTAGGAATAAGCGGGGACTAGGACGGGATCCTTTACGGAAAAAGAAAGTTTCAAAAACAAACAACCCTAGGATATATTCACTACCACGAGAATTTTTTTTTTAAATGGCAGAAAGATGATCCCAGAGGGAATGGACTAAATTACAATAATAACACGTAAGATCTTCGAATTTCAAAACATGTTCGTATTCTAATGTACTAGCTGTACCCTGCAAAACCTTTGCATAGAGTTATATCCCCTTAGGCTTGATCGGTAGGCTAGGTTATTTTTGGTTTCGGGCAGATCAGATTTTTCCATGATTGTATTTTAAACTGGAATACTGTTGTATTAATTCTTTACTTTCGATTTAAAGCAGCACCCAAATCGCTTAAATATATATATATATATATATATATATATATATATATATATATATATATATATATATATTATTTTTATATGTTTAGTTATGTTTTCAAGTTGTTCGAATTTTAAAGCTTTTGGATTTTAAAAAAAGGGGGGCTGCATTGGTAGAGTCGGCCCCCAGGCGGCACAAAAGCTATTTACGCCGATGACTGTAAGCCTCAGGGCCGGCCTCTTCCCGATTTGACCGATGGCTCCGAATTGGGCCCGCGCTCGGCAGAGGCCCCGCAATTTACATTAGGCAGAATGGCCGTAGTTGTTATCATAAAAACAATTAGAAGACATGCCCCCCCCTCAAGCATCCGTTAAATTGTGCCCCGCAATTCGTAAGACCGCACCTGGTACGCCTTATGCCATCTAATTGAATAAACTGATAATCGAAACTACAGCTAACGTGGCCAGCTCACAGTAACCGATAACATCTATAAAACAAAACAAACAAACAAACAAAAATTGCTACTCGATAGACGACAACAGAGGAATACAAATAAATCCTCTCCCAAAGCGCCTAGTCCGGACAATCGTAAAAGATAATTATTCGAAATAGCAAGCATCAAACCGCAAGTTTCAACCTGCCCAGCCAGCTGCTAGGCATTAGTCTGAAGTAGACATAATGTAGTATAACAATCGACTCCATCAATTTATCATGCGTCAAACATAGACATCCATTGACACTAGCTATTTCCCCCATCACCTTCAGATGGAAAGAAACCACCTTTTATTTTTTTTTTAAAAGTGCAAAATGCCCGCTGTTTCCACTTGAAAGATTTCGCCTCATTTATTATTTAAAAAAAACCCATGGAGTACACTGCTAACAGTCTGTCAAACAAATGGAAAACGTCTTTGTTAAATGATTTTTGTTTCCCCAGCGATGATACAAATTTGTGGTTGACAGAAGACCGCTTATAAAGCTTTTGTATCATTTCTCACGTGTTTCACCCGTCACCTAACCCCAAAACCCCATTTATGGTAGGCAGACGATTGTTAAGCGCGCGCGCGATTAAAAATCGAACGTAATTTGTGAACATGGTTAATAAGTAGAGTAAATTTTGTGATTGTTTTGTATTGCGCTCGGTGGTCATGTGGGTGCTCTGTGAGGATTTAGAAACTTTAGAACAATGTCGTCATTTATTCATGTGCTAATTGAACAATATGAATTCTAGATCAGTGACCTCCAAAACAAGGACATAAAGTGGAGGAGGCCATCATCGAAAATAAGTATGGTATGCATATAAATTGTCATATTCATAACTTCATTTCAAGGAAACATTAAGTGAAATTTTCTATTCATCCCTGACATATATTATTACTAGACTTCGATTTTAATAATAAATTTAGAAAAGCTTATAAATATTATTTTTTTAAATGGTTTTCATATCTTTCCTATTTTTGTTCCGTCGATTGATTGCGTTGCAGTTGGAGTCCGTTCACTTCCTTTGTTGTAGTGTCTGTCCCTGTGTGACCTATGCTAATGTATCCCAGTAGTACAACATAAATTACAATATCCCAAATAGTATATCATAAACGACAATATCCCAAACAGTACAACATAAGTGACAATATCCAAGAAGTACAACATAAACGACAATATCCCAAAGAGTACAACATAACTGATAATATCCAAAAAGTGCAACATAAACGACAATATCCCAAAGAGTACGGTACAACATAAGTGACAATATCCAAGAAGTACAACATAAAAGACAATATCCCAAAGAGTACACCATAAATGACAATATCCCAAAGAGTACAACATAAGTGACAATATCCAAGAAGTACAACATAAACGACAATATCCCAAAGAGTACAACATAAGTGAAAATATCCAAGAAGTACAACATAAACGACAATATCCCAAAGAGTACAACATAAGTGACAATATCCAAGAAGTACAACATAAACGACAATATCCCAAAGAGTACGGTACAACATAAGTGACAATATCCAAGAAGTACAACATAAAAGACAATATCCCAAAGAGTACAACATAAGTGACAATATCCAAGAAGTACACCATAAATGACAATATCCCAAAGAGTACAACATAAGTGACAATATCCAAAAAGTACAACATAAACGACAATATCCCAAAGAGTACGGTACAACATAAGTGACAATATCCAAAAAGTACAACATAAACGACAATATCCCAAAGAGTACGGTACAACATAAGTGACAATATCCACGAAGTACAACATAAAAGACAATATCCCAAAGAGTACACCATAGATGACAATATCCCAAAGAGTACAACATAAGTGACAATATCCAAGAAGTACAACATAAACGACAATATCCCGTTGTACGCCATCTATCATCACCCCTGGAGAAACACCCAGTCTAAATGACAATCTCATTTACTCTCAAGTGCTCCGGTGTTCCATGTTTCACCACGAAGTTTGACATTTTAACTCCGGTCTATTTTCTATGTCCACAAACATGAATTGAAATCATTTTCTCCAATCGTTTTCTTTCTGTTATTTCACCCTTCCTTCTCTTATTCTCTCCTATAATCGCATCCAGACCTTTTAACAAAGAAAAGGGGACATCATCGTGATCAAAACAACACTGCCTTATCGCCCCCAGCAGCTCCACCTATTGTCTACAGTTTTTAAATGCATCATTGTTTCCCTTTGGACTCTGTTGATGTTATTCCTCGAGACTTGCGCTTCACTCTGTGTCCGGCAAGTCTCTTGTTGTGGCAATAGTCACAACTGCGGCCCTCGTGAATGAAAAACGGATTAAAACCTCTTCAAGCGTGTAAGTTGGGCCACTCGACATCAACCTCTGCCCTTACTGGGCCTCACCACCAGAAAATTTTGACGCCGTGCTGTGAGAGGGGTCATCCACATAGACTGGTGGCTGCTTGGACAAGAAAAATTTATGGGAGTCCTTTTCATGGAATGATTTGAGCCGATTAGTGAACCATCGCTCTGACTGGGCACTCTGTGTTTCTGTCTACTGCTGCTGACAATGGACAGCCAAATGCTGTTGCAAGTCTTAATAACAGTTACCATGTTTTTTTTTTCTGATCGACTAAACATCTTTTTTTTTTTTAATCCATTTATTCGGTCTTAAAGCCCAAAAAGTCTCCCATATTGTACTACAGTCATTCAACAACACAGGCCAACAGACTCCCATATTGTAGCCATGACTACAGTCATTCAACAACACAGCCCAACAGACTCCCATATTGTAGCCATGACTACAGTCATTCAATAACACAGCCCAACAGTCTCCCATATTGTAGCCATGACTACAGTCATTCAACAACACAGCCCAACAGACTCCCATATTGTAGCCATGACTACAGTCATTCAACAACACAGCCCAATAGTCTCCCATATTGTAGCCATGACTACAGTCATTCAATTAAACAAAATCCGGAAGTTTTGTTCTAGTGAAAATGCAGAAGTTGACAGAAAGATAATAAATAATGAAAGATCAAATCATTGAATAAAAATATAAGTTTGATTTGGTTTATGTTATATGTTATAAGTGTAGAATGGAAAAGCAGCGAGATAAATTATAATTTAATTAAAATAGAGAAGCAAAGTAAATTTATTTGTACAAATGTAGAGGGAGGGGGAAAAAAGAAAGACATTGTGTGTGTGTGTGTGTGTGTGTGTTTGCGTGCCTGAGGCAAAAGTAAAAAGTAACTTTGATTGACTTTTAAAAAAAAATATTTTAAGATTTTATTTTTGTTTTGGTAATTAAGTATTGTTTTGATATTTGAGTATTGTTGTGGTAATTGAGTATTGTTGTGATATTTGAGTATTGTTGTGATATTTGAGTATTGTTGTGGTATTTGAGTATTGTTGTGATATTTGAAAATTGTTGTGGTATTTGAGTGAGTATTGTTGTGCAGGGAAAAGGGGTGCAAATAAAAACAGCGAGAGACAAAGTAGTAAAAACTTGTTGAAAAAAAAACATTTTGTCATGATTGTTTGGGTTGGGGAGGAGAAAGGGGCATATAGATAGAAAGTAAAAGAGAGAGAAGGAGAGAGATATCAACGGTACGTCAAAATAAATTGATATTTCAAAACGAAATACTGATTGTATGAGTGTGTTTGTGTGTTTGTGTGTGAGTGTGTTTGTGTGTGAGTGTGTTTGTGTGTGAGTGCGTTTATGCGTGAGTGTGATTGTGAATGTGTACGTGTAGGGAGCATACAAGCCTAGAGGAGCCAATGAAAGTCTAAATTGAAATCTCTAATAGGACTTACTGTAATTATTCTATAGTATCGGGCCCCCGTAGTCTGATAGATACAAAAGTGCCCAGGCACCATAAGATAGTTCTGGAGGCACAACATGAGAGACCGCGACTTCATGTCAAAAGTAAGTCAAATATATTGACTTAAGAAATAAAATCATATGATCTTGAGTTGCTTTCTTCTTCAACTCTGATGAACTCTCCCCCAAAAGTACACCGATGTGAACTCTCCACCGCCCAGCCTAAACAATAGTTTGTAATTCTGAAATCATTCAACTATTTAAATCTACGACAATGTTTGTACGTTTCCTTTCCTGGCCTCAGAGAACTGTCAAGCCCAGTCCATCTATAATTTATTTTCTGTTTATACGTGAAATGCCGTAGTTTAAATTGATTTTTTTTACCCCCCCCCCCCTTGTCTTTCTTTCCGCATTTATTTCTTTGATACAGGGTTCTGCTCTATTTCATTCATCGCTCTGTGAGTCAGATCCTATAACACGGACCAATGTGTAAGGAGAAAGAGAAAACATTACTTGAAATGTCTTAAAACTGAACAGAAATTCGTATTAAATATTAACAGCCGGCAAGAGTTGTATAACGGAATGGACTGAATGTGATAGTTACTGTTAACTTGAAAACTACTCCGTCTATCCATCTGAATCGGTGGAGAGAAAGAAAAAAAGGGTTAACAAAAATGTAAATAAAGGGCTAGATGTTTCGATAGAATTGATTTCAATACTGGTAATTACAATGAATTATACAGGCATTAGGAAACAATCGTTTACCAACTCAAGATACATAATCTTTGAAACTGTGTTTGGTAAGAGAGATGATTGTTGTATTTTATAAAGACTCGATGTGAATAATTTCTGTTTTTTTCTCAGACAATGGAATAAAAGCTGGATAAGTTGTTTCAAGATGTGGACATTTGTGCACGTTGAATATCAATAAGTTATAGTACTTGAACTGGAGTTATCGTACTTATAATACTGAAGTTTTGTAACTTGAACTGGAGTTACGGTAACTGCCCGCTTAAATGTGTAGACTATTCATAATCTCTTCAGATACTTCTATGATAATTCATTGAAATAAGTCTGTGTCTGTCAGTGTCTGCCAGTGCTTGTTTATTTGTATCTGTAATATCAAAGTATTAGACTACATCAGTATGTTGTTGTATAATTCTCAATGTCGGAGCGTATCGTTATATTTCTCCATCTGTTATTGTATTTCCAAGTCTACTTGCATCTTGGCCTATTTGTTTATTCCATGTGTTTGTGTCTTACTATGATTTGTCTGTCTATTTTAGTTTACGTATTATTTTACTGTCAACTTCCTTTTTATGTGTCTGACCATCTCGAACTACCTGTCATTCTTCCATTCTGCCTTTCAATCGTTATTCTAGTGTCAATGTCTTTACTAGCAAAACAGCCTGCACAACAGACTAAAACCTGAACGAAATAGATCTAACCAATACTACTGAAAAACGAAAATAGTTCAATTGAAATCAATAATAATCCAGTTTCAAAAAAAGACACAAAAACAAAACAAAAAGTTATCAAACATTCAAATGTTTTCGTACAATGTATCGAATCTAACAAAAAGTTATCAAACATTAAAATATTTTCGTACAATGTATCGATCCTAACAAAAAATAAACTAAACTTTTGATGGTAAAACCAATCCAATCACTCTTTTATTTTCTCACAGATATTCAATTCAATCTACTATCATTCCAACATCACTCATGAGATATTTGCGATTATTAACCTTCGTGAAATTTCACACGCACTTTTTTAAAAATAATTATTCGAAATAATGACGTCATCAATACCCTCTAATGAAAATATCCTATGGTTAAATTGAATCCATTGGCTACTCTCGACTCAACAAAGTTTAAAAAAAAAATGTTTATAAACAAGGCAGCTTTGAGTCGTAATTAAATTGCTCGTATTTATTAAGTGAATATTATTTCGGTGTAAAATTAGCATATTTTGTGTTTGTGTTGGGGGGAGGGGGTGCCGGACAAATATGAGGAACCTAATGAAATGTTGGTGTCATGTCATGTCAAAACTGAACGCAAATGGCCTAGAATTGGTGGTTATTTTAGCCCGCATTATATTTCTGTGTCTGTTTATTCATGTCAGGATGTTTAATTAAGCGTCTGTCTGCTTTTCTGTCTTTCTGACTGAAAAATTCCCATTTATTTCATTAATTCAGGGTACTCCTTTAACACTATACCATAGACATACAGTCGGTTAGATCATAATACAGCATGCATCGTGTCTTTACCAATAAGTAGTATGTCTACGTACAACCGCAATATTTAATACTAGCTGTACCCTGCAAAACGCTTGCATATAGTTATATCCCCTTAGGTTTGATAGGTAGTCTAGGTTATTATTGGTTTCGGGCAGATCCGATTTTTTCATGATTGTATTTTTAAACTGGAATACTGTTACATTAATTCTTTACTTTCTATTTGACGCAGATCCAAAATCGCTCTTATTTATATTATGAGTAAGTTGAATATATATATATATATATATATATATATATATATATATATATCGCAGCGACTGTAACAACTACAGGGGAATTTCATTGCTGAGCATTGTAGGCAAAGCCTTTGCACGCGTGGTCCTCAACCATCTTCAGGTTCTCGCAAACCGCGTGTACCCCGAATCACAATGCGGCTTCCGACAAGAAAGATCCACTGTCGACATGGTATTCTCAGTGCGTCAGCTCCAGGAGAAGTGCATAGAACAGCAGATGCCGCTGTACATCGCCTTCATCGACCTAACCAAGGCGTTTGACTTAGTAAGCAGAAGCGGCCTGTTCCTGTTACTGAAGAAGATCGGCTGTCCACCTCAGTTGCTCAACATTATAACATCCTTTCACGATAATATGCAGGGAGTAGTCAGCTACGACGGGGATACTTCAGAACCCTTTACAATCAAAAGCGGAGTCAAACAAGGCTGTGTTCTAGCGCCCACACTATTCGGCATATTTTTCTCTATGATGCTGAATTTTGCATTTAAAGACTCTACAGAAGGTGTCTACCTACATACCAGAAGTGATGGGAACCTGCTGAACATGGCCCGCCTAAGAGCAAAAACCAAGATCCGCACTATCCTTATCAGAGACATGCTGTTCGCTGATCACGCAGCCCTGACAGCACACACAGAGGAACACCTACAGCTCCTGATGGATCGCTTAGCTCAAGCATGCATAGAATTCTGACTGACCATCAGCATCAAGAAAACCAACATCATGGGTCAAGGCATCCCAGCTCCACCCTCAATCACCATCGACAACGAAGTTCTGGAGGTCACCGACAAGTTCACATACCTGGGCTCCACCATCACCAGTAGTCTGTCCCTGGATAACGAGATCGACAAGAGGCTTGCCAAAGCAACCAGCGTCATGGCCAGACTAAGCAAACGAGTATCGACTAACAACCATTTGACACTGAACACCAAGCTCAAGGTATACCAGGCATGTATTCTCAGCACTCTTTTGTACGGCAGCGAAACCTGGACTACCTATACCAAACAGGAAAATCGACTCGAGAGCTTCCACCTCCGCTGTCTCCGACGCATCCTTGGTATCAGATGGCAGGACAAAATCACCAACACTGCCGAGCTCAAACAAGCCAGCTCACTGAGTATGCATCTCCTTCTGAGCCAAAGACGTCTACGCTGGCTGGGTCATGTACATCTAATGCAAGATGGACGCATACCAAAGGACATCCTATATGGCGAGCTTGCCACCGGGCATCGCCCCGCTGGTCGCCCGCAAACGCGATTCAAGGATGTCTGCAAACGCGACCTCAAACTGACCGGCATCAGCCTCGACAATTGGGAACAGCTCGCCGACGACCGGAACGGGTGGCGTCAGGCTGTTCACAAAGGCATCCAAAAGACAGAGAAGGAAGATCGCACGGCAGAAACAGGCCCTCGGTCCTCCACCCAGTTTCATTTGTGGCCACTGCGGAAGAGCCTGTCAGTCCAGGATCGGTCTGCTGAGCTACTTAAGAACCTGCTCTAAAAAAAAAACGACTAGATGACTAACCTAGAGCGCTACCATCATCTTTCGAGATGGACGGGTTGCATACTATATATATATATATATATATATATATATATATATATATATAACGGTGCACTTATCACTGAACGTTGACGGTTGGCGAACTGTGTCATGAATCGCTGGAGACTAATGAATCATAATACATTACTTTTAGACTTTTCCCAAATTTACTAATTTTTTTTAATGACAGTCTTAACAGGGTCTTAAACCTTGCAGCCGGTATTTAAAAAAGGACTTTAAATAAATAATGCCTTCTGTAATGGGCCAGTTTCTCTGTCGACTTTTTTTATTGGTTACTCCAAGATCAATCATTTAAATGCGAATTTCTATACAAGTTCATAGGGGGGCGTAATAGATTTAACCATTAGATTCAATAATTAACTCAATACATTGAAGTCACACAATGAGGCAGAGTGGGTTGAAACCATGTATCTTTATATTAAAGTGAGTGTGTTACTTTGTGCACATCTCGTACCACATTCTATTGATGTGAATATACATTTCATAAATAAAAAAGTATAAGTAAAGTTCCCTTAGACCTGGCGGGCCATCGGGGCAGATGAAGTGTAGAGTTCATATATATATATATATATATATATATATATATATATATACTTATAGATAGATAGATAGATAGATAGATAGATAGATAGATAGATAGATAGATAGATAGATAGATAGATAGATAGATAGATAGATAGATAGATAGATAGATAGATAGATAGATAGATAGATAGATAGGGTGATTTATGTCAACATTTTGATTGGACATTTAAGCATTGGATACAATGGCTGCTCGTGGCTGCTCCTGGCATTTTTAGGATTCCAGTTAGTGTGTTCTCATCTTCTAATGGTGTGTTCTCGTCTTCTAATGGTGTGTTCTCATCTTCTAATGGTGTGTTCTCATCTTCTAATGGTGTGTTCTCAACTTCTAATGGTGTGTTATCATCTTCTAATGGTGTGTTCTCATCTTCTAATGGTGTGTTCTCAACTTCTAATGGTGTGTTCTCAACTTCTAATGGTGTGTTCTCAACTTCTAATGGTATGTTCTCATCTTCTAATGGTGTGTTCTCAACTTCTAATGGTGTGTTCTCATCTTCTAATGGTGTAATCTCAACTTCTAATGGTGTGTTCTCAACTTCTAATGGTGTGTTCTCATCTTCTAATGGTGTAATCTCAACTTCTAATGGTGTGTTCTCATCTTCTAATGGTGTGTTCTCATCTTCTAATGGTGTGTTCTCATCTTCTAATGGTGTGTTCTCATCTTCTAATGGTGTGTTCTCGTTTTCTAATGGTGTGTTCTCATCTTCTAATGGTGTGTTCTCAACTTCTAATGATGTGTTCTCATCTTCTAATGGTGTGTTCTCATCTTCTAATTGTGTGTTCTCAACTTTTAAAGGTGTGTTCTCATCTTCTAATGGTGTGTTCTCATCTTCTAATGGTGTGTTCTCATCTTCTAATGATGTGTTCTCATCTTCTAATGATGTGTTCTCATCTTCTAATGATGTGTTCTCATCTTCTAATGGTGTGTTCTCATCTTCTAATGGTGTGTTCTCATCTTCTAATAGTGTGTTCTCAACTTCTAATGGTGTGTTCTCAACTTCTGTACAAGAATTATAGTTGATAGGTTAGAAAAAAACCTAGCATTTTAAGAAGTATATTGGAAAGAGGAAGCCATTAGACATTACAATAGAAATATAAATGACAGCACCAGTCCGGTAAAGCCAGGTTAGAAATATTTCTGTTCCGGTAGAGTGAATTTGTTAGAGCCGTCAACTGTTGATTGCATTAGGTATAAATAATTCACCGTACGACTGTTACTCAAGTAAATTTTTTTCACTCAACCGGCTCTGATGATTGTTTTTAAAATTCAATAGAAAATGAATTCGAATATTTCAATGCAGTTAACAATGAACAATACAAAATAAAGTTCATGTGTCGATTTAATTTATTTTTTTTTAAATGGGGTAAGCGGCACATTCACTGCTGACCCACTTCATCTAGAACTTAAGACAAAAAACTGTGTGTGCATCCAGGCATATCTTGCCAGTGGAACCAGATCGATCCATAATTTATAAACATTTTACTACTAGAAATGTGTATTCTATAAATAGAGGAATATTTTAAAAATATTACCGAGCAATATGTTGTAAATCCAGATCTGCTAGTGATATGATTCAAACACTTGAACTCTTTCTAACCTTTGAACTAATCGAATCCCATTCAATTTGGTTAATAGGATAGTTGAGCTGAAATAGTTCAGTTATAAGAATGTAACTAGGATCACAATTTGTTCTTCGCATGTTCCGGGAAGGGAGGGGGGAATAGGTCTCTCCATTGCTCATTTTGTCGTGTGATTTCATGTAAAGTCCCAACATCTTGACCAGTTGTCGTGTGATTTCATGTAAAGTCCCAACATCTTGACCAGTTGTCGTGTGATTTCATGTAAAGTTCCAACATCTTGACCAGTTGTCGTGTGATTTCATGTAAAGTCCCAACATCTTGACCAGTTGTCGTGCGATATTAAGTAAAAGTCGCAACATCTTGACCAGTTCGTTTGTTAATGTTGGCTGTCCGTTATAGTATGAATCAAGGTATTGTTTAGTGGAAACGTCCTCGTTATAGTATGAATCAATGTATTGTTTAGTGGAAACGTCCTCGTTATAGTATGAATCAAGGTATTGTTTAGTGGAAACGTCCTCGTTATAGTATGAATCAAGGTATTGTTTAGTGGAAACGTCCTCGTTATAGTATGAATCAAGGTATTGTTTAGTGGAAACGTCCTCGTTATAGTATGAATCAAGGTATTGTTTAGTGGAAACGTCCTCTAATCAAGTCAACTTTCTCTTTTTGACTGCAGCCAGGAGTGGTTGGGGGGGGGGGGCTCATCAGTCTATTAATCGTTTCCTTGATTTATGTCATATCAGCACAATCTCATTTCAAATTATGGAACTGATTATTTTTTCAGAATGGTAAATCAACATTTATTTGCAAAAAAAAAAAAAGATGCAATGTTTGTTAAACTTGATACCGTCAAATGTTATTGAGACATTTACTAATCATGTTGTCTTTGTTCCCCATGGTAAACTCGTCAATACAGTGTTAGGGGCGGGAAGAGAAAGGCTGATGTGCCAAAGATACTATGGGCCACTAGAGTCAACAGAAATAGGCAATATTTGGCAGAGCTTTTCTAAAGTTTTAGGGTACTCTTGTAGCTGACTTTGGGATTTTTTTTTTTTGGCTCTAGTATAATTTAGATTTTTCTTTATTTGGTTTTTTACATATTTTCTTTAAGTCGTGTAACAACATCTCAACACCTTTGCTAAAGGGTTGTAAAAATTGTAAAGTGTTTTTTCTTCGCATAAACCCTACAGGTATTGTACATTGAATCGCATAAAGCCTTAAAGATTTTCATAGTAGGTTGCAAAACCTTAAATTTTTTTTTTGCATAACAAGTCGCATTAAACATTACATATATTATAGTGGGTCCTTGAATGTACAATAACTAAAGGTTTAATGCAACCCACTATAAGAAACTGGAATTATTTTGATGAGGACAAGATGCAAATGATTTTTAATTCATTATGGAACAAACAATCTGTATAGCTCTAATGTTGATCTTAGCTCGGTCTCAACATTACCTGTGATGGAACAATCTGTATCGGTCTATTCTGATCTTAGCTCGGACTTTATGTATACTAATTGGAACACTCTATTGCTGTACCCAAGTGATATTTGAACATATCTAATGGCTACGGGGCAGAGCTGCCAACTCTTTTCAATTTTTTTTTTTTTTAGAAATGGATAGAACAATATCTACATATATAGATTTTTTAAAACAAATAAATAAAACATGTGTATATCTAACTGGATTTTTAAATAGATAGCATTTTTTTATATCTGAGTATCTCAAAATTTATCTAGATAAATCATCCAAGTTGTTAGCATAGGTTGGGGAGGGGGTGGGGAGAGGAGGGTTACGCACTCTGGGCGGCACTAATTTTAACGCCAGCCTGGGATGGGGGAGGCGGGGCGAGACCTGTCATAATTTAGTACTTTTCGGTAAAGGAGTTGGGCAGCATTTTCACAGTTTGTCCCTCTCGATACCATCGATGGTTACGCCGCTGTTATTTAACACAACACATGCGTTCATAGAACAGATCCAATAAAAATCAAATGTCAAACCATACCCCCCCCCCAACGAACGTATACTTTGTCGTTGACGGAATATATTTTTTTTTAGATTTAAACTTCTTCACTGTACTTCACAATTTAAAATATCAACTTTCCTTTTCCCACTTTGCTGCACTCCCCCCCCCCCTTGTGCCGAGTTTTAGTAATGAACCCCCCACCCCAACCCACCCCAACAACCCACCCAACTCTTCCACATCTGCTGCTCTTTTCACATATTTAAAAGTTTTAGCGAACAACTTCCGGATCAGCATTGCGCTCCTGTTATTGCGTAAAGTGCATTCTGATTTGTCAACACCCTGGTCAGCGGATTCAAACATGGCCCCCTTAATTCGATTCTGACCGGAAGTTCCCCGCAGTTGTGAGACAAATAATTTCCTTTACACGCATGTGTACACGTCTGACGTCATTGGGAAGTTCCCCCATCCACACACCCATTACATTTAATTCACATTTTTTATTTGGCTTTTCATGAAAAAAAAAATTAAATTTGAACCTATTTTTTTACACGAACGTTTGAGAATGTTATTTTAAGCAATGTGTGAGAAAAAGACCGTGTTAAAGATATAAACTTGCAGAGATTAAATATTTTTTTTTATTGTTATTTCCAATGAGATACACCTAATTAGGTCATAATGGCGGACAGATTCTGGCTAAGCTCCGAAAATGGCCCTCGTGATGGTGGAATGGCACGAAAGGGATAAGAAATGGAAATGTTAATGTACAGCTTCCATATCATTTCCTCTCTGCATCTCATCTCTTGCACAGTTGATAGATTTAGGAATATTAGAAATGTTAATATTTTTCGCCATCTCGGAAATGTTGATAGTTGTAGGAATCTCTAGAATGTTGATGTTGTTATGAATCTCTGGAATTTTGATAGTTTGTCAGTGGTAGAAATTTAGGGAAAAAAGCAGCGGACAAAGCCAGTTAAAGCATATACAATATTCACTTTTTAAACTGAATCTAATTAAGAAGAATAAAAAACTTCACCAAAAATCAGACTTTCATTTCATATACATGAGTGCAAACGAGTAATTGAACTTAAAAACATTGACGTAGGAAGGCTGCTCATTTTGTGAGGTCACACAAGGCGCCGAACTAGGGAGGAGCAACGAACTTTGGAGGGGCAGCGAACTTTGGAGGGGCGCCGAACTAGGGAGTGGCAGCGAACTTTGGAGGGGCGCCGAACTAGGGAGGGGCAGCGAACTTTGGAGGGGCGCCGAACTAGGGAGGGGCAGCGAACTTTGGAGGGGCGCATAGCTATGAAAGGGCGCTGAATTATGGAGGGGCGCCAAATATAGTCGTTAAATGTTGTTGTTTTTAGATTTGGAGAAATGAGAGGCATCACTGTAGCTTGCTACGGCTCTGTGTAAAATCAAAATGTTCCTCCTTTGTTTTAGAAATGTCCTTTTACTTCAATCTTTTTATGTTTATGATGAATATTACATCTGTCAAATGTATTTCATTTTTTATAAAGCTTTTTCGTAATATATGTTTCTTCTTGATAATTTTTGTAATTTTTTTTCCTCCATCGATAGAATATCTTTTAGCCTTGCAACGTTGGGGAGGAGTCAGTTAAAAATGGACAACTTAATTGAAAGCTGAAAAAAAAAATAAACTAATCGATTCAAATTTTTGGTTGAAATATTTCCCCGTAAACTATCATTGCTGGAACTGATCCCTAGTCTGTTATTCCAAGCACGACACAAGACTTTAAGAAACGAGAATTCGAAACCAGTACTAAATGGCATAAATCGATAGCAATTGTCGGCTGCTGGTTCACGGCCATGTCCATACGGGTAACTGTGCCAGAAAAGGCCTAATGGCTTGTCGAAAAACATGGCATCTGAGCCGTTTCCGGCGACTGACGACTGGAGTAGTCCCCCTCTGGCGGTTCGTTTCGTGAGTAGCTCCCCCTGAATGTAGCAACTCTTCTGTGTGTCACGTGATAAAGTCTGTGGGCCACACGAGCACGTCGTGATATGGAAGAACAAAGTGTCTGCTGAATGGTCGGCATTTTTTTTAATGACTTGACCAGTTCAGTCGCTTCAGTTGATATTGTTAGTCATCACATTTCGAAATGTTCATAGTTTAATCTGATATCTATGTGAAATAATAAAACATTGTATAGTCAACAGTTAAAACCAGCCAAAAATTGATGGTATATCATCTCATATACATGAATGTGGCCTATATATCATGTGGCTAGTAAAATTATCATAACAGTTCCAAATTGTCAAAGTAAACGAATTTGTTTTCTCCCAAACTTCCATTGTAAACTGAGAATTCGTTTAGAAAAAGACATGAGAGAAGTAAACAACGATTTATTCCTGGTCGAGAGAAGTAAACAATGATTTATTCCTGGTCGAGAGAAGTAAACAACAATTTATTCCTGATCGAGAGAAGTAAACAATGATTTATTCATGGTCTAAAGTAGTATGCAATGACTTAATCCTTATTAAGATAATTTGTGATGTCTATAATTGAACTAGCCAGACTCAAACTGTATGTGCATGTATGCATCTTGTTATGTCTTTTTTTTTGTGAATTAATTTGTTGAAATAAGTGTATGTGGATATCTGTATGCAGGTGTATGTGTGTAGAGTGTATAGATAAACTAGTGGTTGTGGGCAAGCAAGTGTTTAGTGTGCTTTTGATTATTAAAAACAAATCAACGTAAAAAAAAGGACACAAAATATTTTCATAATAATGAAATAAAATTTCCTTTCTAGAAGGAGGTTAGAGTTACAAATATTTATAAAAATAAAATACGTAAATAAACTGTCATTGTTTCTTGTATGGTTTTTTTTGTTTGTTGGCGTTTTATTTGTGTAGGCCTAAGCATGGAAAAGATATGAATGTACCTGGAGTTCAGGCCCGTAGCCAGGTCAAAGTCAGCAGGGGGGCACCAATACCCATCAAGGGAGGGGGGGCAATTTTACTTTTTCTTTATTTTTCCCTCTTTTATTCTTTTTTAAGCGGGGGGGGGGCACTTCACACCTAGCGAGGGGGCACGCCTCCCCCATGACCACCCCCCCCTTGGCTACGGGGCTGCTGTAGTTCTAAATCTTTTTAATAAATCTGCATATCCCAACATAAAAATAAAGAGATTCTACAAACAAAGACTCAAATATCGATTTAAACGTTATTGGTTTTGTTGTTATTGTTTGTCTTCCTCTGGAAATGTAGCTACTGTAAAGTGAATGTTATTTCGGTGTGTTTATCTATTATCATGTACTTTGAGTTGTTCATGTGAATCAATAAAACCTAAAACAGAAGGGTCAGAAGGGTGTTTCTAGTTGTCAAAGACAATCAGGTGTTTCTAGTTGTCAAAGACAATCAGGTGTTTCTAGTTGTCAAAGACAATCAGGTGTTTCTAGTTGTCAAAGACAATCAGGTGTTTCTAGTTGTCAAAGACAATCAGGTGTTTGTAGTTGTCAAAGACAATCAGGTGTTTCTAGTTGTCAAAGACAATCGGGGGCTCAGTCTATTGAAGTGTTGACATTGACAGCGTTTTTTACTAGGAGCCTCCCCTTATCCTCGAAATATTCATTTGCATATGCGTCATTACCTAACGCCTCTAAATGTATCCTTGCCTAACGCCTCTAAATGTATCCTCGCCTGCCTCTAAATGTATCCTCGCCTAACGCTTCTAAATTTTTCCTCGCCTAACGCCTCTAAATGTATCCTCGCCTAACGCCTCTAAATGTATCTTTGCCAAACACCTCTTAATTTATCCTTGCCTAACGCATCTAAATGTTTTCTTGCCGAACGCCTCTAAATGTACCATTGACTAGGGCCACTAAATGTAACATTGACTAAGGCCACTAAATGTAACAATGACTAAGGCCACTAAATGTAACATTGACTAAGGCCACTAAATGTAACATTGACTAGGGCCACTAAATGTAACATTGACTAGGGCCACTAAATGTAACATTGACTAAGACCACTAAATGTAACATTGACTAAGGCCACTAAATGTACCATTGACTAGGGCCACTAAATGTAACATTGACTAGGGCCACTAAATGTAACATTGACTAGGACCACTAAATGTAACATTGACTAGGGCCACTAAATGTAACATTGACTAGGGCCACTAAATGTAACATTGACTAGGGCCACTAAATGTAACATTGACTAAGGCCACTAAATATAACATTGACTAAGGCCTCTAAGAGTAACACTGACCAGAGACTCAGAAACCGTGCAATCTGCTATGCGTGTACTGGACTAGTTTTTTGAATTTCTCACTAACCTACTAACAGTGAGGTTGTAAACCAAAACTTCCCTTACCCCCCCCCCCCTTACTTTTGGTCGTGTGTGAAAATCAAAGTTTAGGAAACCGGACATTGGACGTTGGGAACTGACTGGACGTTTGGTGAGCAACCGGCGTGAAGCGTCTTCCTTTGACGACGGAAATGACCTTCGATGGGTTAAGAGTTCAGAATCTGTGGATTCCCACAGACACGCGAAGAGAAAACTGATCTTTGTGGAGCAGAAACTAATCTTAAACATTACACCAGGAGAATGACAAGTGACCCACTTTAGATTTAATCCGGGCACTAGCTCAACCCATATATTGAAATAAATGGGTAGAAACGGCTAGAAAACGTTAAATATGTTGCATGTTTGTAAATGAAACGTTTAGTTTTAAACATTATGTTATTGCTACATGGTTTCTTTCTCTTTTAACATGCAAATCAATTGGAATAGACATGTTCTTGACTATTTCAATATATGTAAGTTTAACATGTCGTCATGTCGTAATAATGAAGTCATTTTCAATTGCATTACTTACCCAGATCTGTATAACGTGTGTGTGTGTTTGTTAAGATCCTGTAAGGATGAGATGAAATCTCTTAGATCCTATAATCCACTAATGGGACGGTTATCGCAATGCCCTTCTTTCTTACCCACCATAGCAGATAGTGACCACCATAGCAGATAGTGACGACCATAGCAGATAGTGACCACCATAGCAGATAGTGACCACCATAGCAGATAATGACCACCAAAGCAGATAGTGACCACCATAGCAGATAGTGACCACAATAGCAGATAATGACCACCATAGCAGATAGTGACCACCATAGCAGATAGTGACCACCATAGCAGATAGTGACCACCATAGCAGATAATGACCACCATAGCAGATAGTGACCCACATAGCAGATAGTGACCACCATAGCAGATAATGACCACCATAGCAGATAATGACCTCCATAGCAGATAGTGACCATCATAGCAGATAGTGACCACCATAGCAGATAGTGACCACCATAGCAGATAATGACCACCATAGCAGATAGTGACCATGGACCTGAAAAATCCAATAGGTCCTGATCAAACCAGGGAGCTTCAGATGGAAATACACCCAGCCCCCTGCAACAATAGTCTCCAAGTATCCACTGCTCCCTGTTACACTTGTATTTAGAAAGAGGTAGTTATTAATGTCCTCTTCAGCCATTACTGGCCACCATGGTGTAGATTTCATATTTTGCTGTTTGCGATATTTGGAAGTTACAATAAGTACCTTATGTTGACTTAAAAATCAGTCAGATACTTTTTTTTTCGCTATGGTTACAGTGGCCATCTTGTTTTCAGTTTACAAGTATTGGAAAATAACTCTTTTAAATTATTTTGTTCAACCAAATAGGCAAAATGAAAATAAAACAAACTATTAAGAGTTTACTAGATGATGTGAGATATTATTTAGATATCTTGAATGACGGTATGTTCTAAGACATGCTTCACCCAACTTGAAGGCCATATTTCAGCGGCCGGAAACCAGATGTCCATGGGCCATTAGTGGTCCACGTGTAATATTTTATGGCCCGCAGAAAAAAAAATAGTAAAGGTATACAAAAGCAATCACGTGCTCAAGCGAATGAGGTTTTTTGAATTGAATCACTTATCTATATTTGTCTGTTATTTAAAAGTACACTCATAATAACATCCATAATCACACTCATAATCACACCCATAATCACAGTCATAATGACACTCATAATCATACTAATAATCACACCCATAATCACACCCATAATCACACCCATAATCACACCCATAATCACACCCATAATCACACATATAATCACATTCATAATCACACTTATAATCACACTCATAATCACACCCATAATCACATCTATAATCACACTCATAATCACACTCATAACCACACCCATAATCACAGTCGTAATCACCCATATAATCACACTCATAATAACACCCATAATCACACTCATAATCACACACATAATCACACACATAATCACACACATAATCACACATATAATCACACTCATAATAACACTCATAATCAAACATATAATCACACACACATAATCACACCCATAATCACATCAATAATCACACTCATAATCACACCCATAATCACACTCATAATCACACATAATCACACTCATAATCACACCCATAATCACACTCATAATCACACTCATAATTACACTCATAATCACACCCATTATCACACCCATAATCACACCCATAATCACACTCATAATCACACCCATAATAACACTCATAATCACACTCATAATCGCACCCATAATCACACCCATAATCACACCCATAATCACACCCATAATCACACCCATAATCACATCCATAATCACATATCATAAAATGTGCCCGTTTAGTTTAGATATAAAAGTTGTATACAGGAATAAAAATAATGCATCTTGTGGTCCTCGGGAATAAATTCATGAATTAAGCGGCCACGAATTATGTGATACGTGAGGTCTGAAAGTTTGCCGACCATTAACATGTTTGATCTCTACGTTCACACACTTTATATTTTTTAACTCAACATGAGATTAAAAAGTCTTTGAAACACAAACCATCAGGCCAGAAGTATCTATAAATTCATTACATGCCTAAAAAAAAACATCATTTACATGAGCAGTCAGTATGTCAAGGGAAATAATACAGGTAAAATTTACCATTTATTTAGTATGAGAGATCATCCCCCCTTAATTGTTTAGTGAAATTTATGTATGTATTTTTCAGTAAAGTACTTAAATACTACTTAGAAGTAAAATATTTAAAAAAAAAAAAACATTTCTATTTCAAACAAAATGTATGCTGTATTTTATGTATTATAACCGAATGTCTCAAACAATAAATCAAAAATGTTGTCCAAAAAACTTTGACAATTTTATTTGCACTAAAAACATCGTTTGCATCTGAGATATGACTTTTGAATCCGGTCCTAGACAAGACGATAATTTTAATTCACAATACCAACTGTATGTAATTAAGTCAAGATATCTATTGCTGTTAAATTCAATTTAACCTGCACTTGTTCATCCATAAACTCAATTTAACCTGCACTTGTTCATCCATAAACTCAATTTAACCTGCACTTGTTCATCCATAAACTCAATTTAACCTGCACTTGTTCATCCATAAACTCAATTTAACCAGCACTTGTTCATCCATAAACTCAATTTAACCTGCACTTGTTCATCCATAAACTCATATTATGTTCTAGAATGAATAAGTGCAGGTTAAACATTTTTTAAAAAACTAGTTTTGGATAATCCAAAGATTAGAAAGGGATAGATTTAGATATTTGTAACAATATGCAAACTAGTTTTTGTAAAAAAATATCTTATTTCATATACTATATCACCAGTGGCACCTAGTGTTGTTTTAGTCCCAGGTCATATTTTAGTTTCAGTTTTTGTTTCGTTTTTTCTGTAATAATTTCAGTTTTCGTCTAGTTTTAGTCTGGCTGCTAATTTTAGTTTTAGTTGTAGTTCTCGTTGACGAAAAGTCAACATTTTCGTCAACGAAGGTTTTAGATTTTAGTTCTCGTCAACGAAAACAACACTAGTGGCGCCGACAGCCAACACGGGCCCCAGGGCAGGACATCATTGCGGGCCCCTTAATAAACAATAAGTCGTGAAAAAATTGACATGGTCGGGGCGGCCGGGCCCTTTTACAGATGCGGGCCCCCTGGCAATGACCCCCCCTGCCCCCCCCCACTCGGCGTGCCTGTATATCACTATCATCATGTAATTATTATGGTGGGGGATTCCGAGAACTAAGGCACGTTTCTTCACAATTTTACAAAAAAATTGGTTCATATATTTTATGAAAACAAAGGGCTCATTACCTCACTAATTATTTTTTTTTACAATTCCATGAAAGGATGAGATGTTTATCTCTTAAATCCTATAAACCACCAATGGAACGGTTTCTGCAGTGCCCTCTTTCACCCCCATCATAGCCAGTAGTGCAACGGCAATGGAGGCACCACGGGAGGCATGTATAGGTGATCCGCTTCGTTTACAAAAGTACCCCCAGCAACCCTCTTTTACATAATCCATATGTTGTAGGACATTGTAGGTAATGTAAGAATATATATATATATATATATAAACTAAAACACAACTTTAAAGTTAAGTTATTTTTGTGTATTTTACATCCCCTAGTAAATCTCCATATAGCGATTCAAGGGGTGTAACTGTAAAAGAACTTTACAAAACTCCAAAGTCATGCTTACCTACCATTCAAACCATTACTATTTTTGGTAATCAAGCTGTAAATTATAATTTTTCGAAGCCAAATTTATCCCAAGAAAATATCATTTTAAATTAGAAATGATTGTCATAGTTATAATTAATGAAATGTTCAATAAGCAACTGAAAAAAATTATCAGTATTGGATTACATGCGTCACCACAGATCTTTGCAAGTAGCATAGATTGTGATAGCCATGTCTTGCTGGTGATAAATGAACTATTATTATAGATTATTACTGTTTGCTGTTGGAAAGTGAAATATTATCATATTACTATTTACTGTCGGTAAATGAACTATTATCATATTACTCTTTGCTGGTGATAACTGAACTATTATTATATATTATTACTGTTTGCTGTTGGGAAGTGAACTACTATTATATATGATTCTTTGCTGTCGGAAAGTGAGCTATTGCTTTATTGATGTGGTCGTTAAAATACATTTTTTAAAGTCCCAGAAAGAGTTACATGTTTATTTCTGACATACTATTATGTCATATAAGCAGCGGACGGGACGGTTTTTGTAGTGCCCTTCTTTCATCCTCACTTTAGTTGAAAGTGTAATGGTCACGTAGGTACCACGGGAAACGTGAGTACACATGGGGTTGAATCCTTAGCTCACATCATATAGATATGGCTTACAGTGTGTAGATCTGGCCTACAGTGTGTAGATCTGACTTACAGTTTGTATATCTGGCCTACAGTTTGTAGATCTGGCTTACAGTGTGTAGATCTGGCTTAAAGTGTGTAGATCTGGCTTACAGTTTGTATATCTGGCTTACAGTTTGTAGATCTGGCCTACAGTGTGTAGATCTGGCTTACAGTGTGTAGATCTGACTTACAGTGTGTAGACCTGGCTTATAGTTTGTAGATCTGGCTTACAGTGTGTAGATCTGGCTTACAGTGTGTAGATCTGGCTTACAGTGTGTAGATCTGGCTTACAGCTTGTAGATCTGGCTTAAAGTGTGTAGATTTGGCTTACAGTGTGTAGATCTGGCTTACAGCGTGTAGATCTGGCTTACAGCTTGTAGATCTGGCTTAAAGTGTGTAGATCTGGCTTACAGTGTGTACATCTGGCTTACAGTGTGTAGATCTGGCTTACAGCTTGTAGATCTGGCTTAAAGTGTGTAGATCTGGCTTACAGTGTGTAGATCTGGCTTACAGTGTGTAGATCTGACGTACAGTGTGTAGATCTGGCTTACAGTTTGTAGATCTGACTTACAGTGTGTAGATCTGGCTTAAAGTGTGTAGATCTGGCTTACAGTGTGTAGATGTGGCTTACAGTGTGTACATCTGGCTTACAGTGTGTAGATCTGGCTTACAGCTTGTAGATCTGGCTTAAAGTGTGTAGATCTGGCTTACAGTGTGTAGATCTGGCTTACAGTGTGTAGATCTGACGTACAGTGTGTAGATCTGGCTTACAGTTTGTAGATCTGACTTACAGTGTGTAGATCTGGCTTAAAGTGTGTAGATCTGGCTTACAGTGTGTAGATCTGACTTACAGTGTGTAGACCTGGCTTACAGTTTGTAGATCTGGATTACAGTGTGTAGATCTGGCTTACAGTGTGTAGATCTGGCTTACAGTGTGTAGATCTGGCTTACAGTGTGTAGATCTGGCTTACAGCTTGTAGATCTGGCTTAAAGTGTGTAGATTTGGCTTACAGTGTGTAGATCTGGCTTACAGCGTGTAGATCTGGCTTACAGCTTGTAGATCTGGCTTAAAGTGTGTAGATCTGGCTTACAGTGTGTAGATTTGGCTTACAGTGTGTAGATCTGGCTTACAGCGTGTAGATCTGGCTTACAGCTTGTAGATCTGGCTTAAAGTGTGTAGATCTGGCTTACAGTGTGTACATCTGGCTTACAGTGTGTAGATCTGGCTTACAGCTTGTAGATCTGGCTTAAAGTGTGTAGATCTGGCTTACAGTGTGTAGATCTGGCCTACAGTGTGTAGATCTGGCGTACAGTGTGTAGATCTGGCTTACAGTGTGTAGATCTGGCCACAGTTTGTAGATCTGGCCTACAGTGTGTAGATCTGGCTTACAGTGTGTAGATCTGGCTTACAGTGTGTAGATCTGACTTACAGTGTGTAGATCTGGTTTACAGTGTGTAGATCTGGCTTACAGTGTGTAGATCTGGCTTACAGTGTGTAGATCTGGCTTACAGTGTGTAGATCTGGCTTACAATGTGTAGATCTGGTTTACAGTGTGTTGATCTGACTTACAGTGTGTAGATCTGGCTTACATCTTGTAGATTTGGCTTAAAGTTTGTAGATTTAGCTTACAGTGTGTAGATATATCTTATAACAATCCAGCCACATTTAAAACCCATCTACCAATGGTCAACATACTACTTCCATGACCAAAGCAGAATCAGGCCTAACACGGAAAAATAAACAATACTAATTCGGTTCGAAATGTGGTTCAAAGTTCAATCCATTAAGTTTGTTTGTAATTTGAGAAAAGGTTATTTACAATAACAGATTGGACATTAACACAGACCCTCAATCAGATCAACGTAGTATAGTATAATCCAAGTTTATTATTGTATTTCCACTAAAATTGCCTAGTCTACTATCAGACAATTTATAGACCTATATATAATTGAGAATCAAAATACACAATAAGAGATTAATAAAATTACCATTTTTAAAATGTTGTTATTAAAAAATTAGAGTAAAGGGAAAAAAAGAAAATTTCAAAATGAAACTTAAATCAACAGAACTTAGCATAAGACCGAACACATCGAGCTTTCTATTGACTTATATTCTTTGTTGTCACAGGTTTACTAGTACAGTCAGAAACTTGTTATTGTCTTTAATCACTTCTTAATGCATTGGTTAAATACAGTGGTTATTTCTGCCAGAAGACGGATAATTCAATGTAATTACAGTCAAGCTGCTGTACTTAATGTTTGTGCTAGATTTCAATAATTTATATCTTGGTAAATCTCTGTTGAGAGAAAAATTAACAGTCATCGTAAGACCATAATTATTATGAAAACAGTAAGTACGTATTTGAAATTATGATTTTCAAGCATGTAATTATCACAAACTTATCTCTGAGATAGTAATTTAATTGAGATAAAAACATAAACTTTGAATGAATCATCGGAACTATTTGTATAAGTTGCTGACTACATATATCTCACTATGAGAGATACTTTCATAAAAGTCATTGGCTATATTTGACTATCACGATAAATACATAACCAGATAGTGTTGGTAAGAGGTTTATTTTCTAAATTACTTCACAAGTCCTGCTGGTGAATAGTGGAAAATTGATTCATAAACTATGTTATAATCAACTCAAACACTCACCAAGTTTGACGATATGCCTGTCAATCAAACTCTCAACATCAACCATGCAACAGATTGGATTGATGACCAATCATCTTACTTCATCAGTGTCGTGATACTTCAGTTCATAGTGAAGGTCACTCTCAGAATATGTGGCCTTTTGGCGAATGGCCTTACTCTCCTGGTGTTTTACAAGTGCGGCTTAAAAGACGGAATCTCTGTGTGCTTTGTGGCCTTGACCCTGTCTGATGGTATATGTCTAACGGCATCCCTACTGGCTTCCATGTTTGCTTATCTGGAGCTGGAGCTTCACGTCAGACCGTACGTAAGTTTGTTCTACGTCAGCTACCTGCTTCCGTTCTACGGCCTCATGTTCTACAACATTTCAACAGTGATCACATCATTTCTAGCCGTACAGAAGTGTTGCTGCATCGCGTTGCCGTGGAATTTTAAAAGCTACTTCAGCAAAGGCCGCTGTGTTGTCTCTGTCTGCTGCATCTATTCCTTCTGCTTCATCACGTTCATTCCATTCACAGTCATTGTGTTTCCATTTCAACCAAGTCACGATGTTCTCACAAACTCCACTCGACTTTTGTTTGTCTGGTCTTCGACTTATCTCAATGAGATCTTTCCGGTATTAAAAGCTTTAAATTATATTTTCATACCATTTACTGCAGAAATAGTTGTATTGATAAGTACAGTTATACTAACGGCTAAACTCAGGGAATCGGCCCAATTTCGAGCTTCCAGCGCAGCAGTGCACCAAACAACAGCCAAAGAGACAACAAAGAAATCATCGGCCTTATCTGCTGCCCCATTCTCTGGTCGAAACTATCCCGAGGCTTCTTTTAGCCTCGCTTTTGCTAATGATAACAAGTGGAACAGCGTCTCTGGTAACGGAAGCCGTAACCACACAAAATACGTGATCACCAAAAGCCAATCCGAGGCGAAGTCCGGTGCTCGCTCCATGTCTCAGAAAGAGCTTCGAGCAACACGAGCGGTCAACGTGGTGGCCATCATCTTCGTGGTCACCAACACCCCTGACGTCATCGTGTTCCTGGGGTCACTCCTCGCCCCCTCCTTCTCAAGTACTGGAGCTTACTACAACACGTATGAACTTTGCCTTGAGTTGCAGGACCTACTTCACGTAGTCAACATGTCTGTAAACCTGTTCGTTTATCTCAAGTTAAACACCAGGTTCTCGAATGCTTTCAAACTGATGTGTTTACGTTGTATTTCTGATCAAGGTCTAGACAGACTAAGACTTGCCTGTGCAAGTAGTTCGCTTTGAAAGTAAAACTTATTACCTGATATCCACAATCTCCTCTTTGGTTGGCTTGTCAAAGGTGGCAGATCTGTATAGCTGGTTCAGCCTGACTGGGGGTGAGGGTTCAGTGGTGCTGGTCTGTTCAGGAGTTCCTCAAAGTGTATAGCCAATCTGTACATTTATTCTAAAAACACCTCATTTGTGATTATTTAACCAGATATTATGCAGGAGCTTTGCTGAAATCTAGGTGTAACATGAAACCCTTTCGATGAATTTTAACTACTGAATTTTACAAAATACGATTAATTAGGTTAGGGCTAGTTAGGTGCTGAAGATTTATGCATTTTCAGTGACAGTCACAAATTACATTTTTATCTTAGATCTGGTCTATCCAAACAAACCAATAATCAAACAAACAACCAAACCAACTAACCAAACAGCTATTCTAAATCAACCAAACAAACCAACCAACCAAGCAACCGAAGCACCCAGGAGCTAGTTCTAATTGGGCTTTATTTGTAGGAATAAAATTGTACCATTGCGAAAAAGGCGTGAGAGGAATTTTATTTATAGCTGCAGGTGGTCCTATTCTCCCAAAAAAATTGTGCCATTTAGGCATTATCTATAGTTATTTATATTTGACAAAACTTATATGTACGAGGCATTAGATGCACTTTATTATGGGATTAGAGCAGAAATTTTTTTTTTTAGTAATATTTTTTTATGTGTACAAAAAGAAAACTTGTGACTGAGTTTCCAAAACTTTACTTATAAATGCCTTAATCTTAGGAGTCTTTCAAAATTCAGAAGGTTCAAGGTGCTGCACTATTAGATTATGTGTGGGTATTATTTTTAAGTGATATGTATACTAGTTTTTTTATCATGTTAATTAAAAAAAAAAGATTTTGTAAGCTGACATGACATATATAAAACACCTCATTTGTGATTCTTATCACTTAAATTTTAATGCTAGCAACTCCGCCAAGGATGATCTAGCTCATTTCAGAAAAAGGAGGAGAGTTTAGATTGTGCGGCTATAACATACACCCCTGTTAAAAAACCCCCTTTGCTAGAAAGACATTAAATAAAGAAAACAGATATTTCAGTTCATTTGCTTAAGAATTTATTTGGTTAGAAAGTTGTCGAGGTTTGAAAGTGACGATTTCACAAAAATTGTAAGTTTCAACTGAGCCAAAATAATATAAATTTTATATTAATTTATTCCCACATACATTAAAGTAAATGCTTAGTTCTTTTTGTTTTGAGAAAATATAAAACAAACATGTGATTTGCTAAAAACTCGATTTTCAAATTTAGGGTACTGTTTGACTTTAAATACATAGCTTTTACAAGAATTATCAAACCCATCTGTAACTTAGATTTCCTCATCTAAAAGGCTGAAATCATTCTGTGAAAGTTTCATTGAAATCCAAAATGGCAGAGCAGCAAATATTTTTAAAATCTGCACCAATTTCATTTAATCTGACCCTTTAGTTATCTGTTTATTCATATTTTTTTACATACTGCTTATGTTCTATAGCTGTTTTAGTTTGTGTTTTCTAGCTCATTGTACTTAGCTATCCGTTGAAGTTTGATTTTTACATACTTTTTAAGTATTTGACTATCTGTTAAATTATGTTTTTACATGCTCTTAAAGTATTTTTCATGTTTTTACATGCTCTTCATGCTATTTATAATACCTTACAATATGTATGCCTTTTCTGTTTTGGCAGGTCATGGGTAGAAATATTGAACAATAAAAATGAAAGACCTAGAGATTAATTCAGCCTGTTATTTGTATGAAGATGAGGGATGAATTTGAATGGAAAAAGTTTCTGTGTCTGAAAACTTTGATTGTGTTAGTATCCTAAGTAAGTCACAATATACTAGTAGGCTTTTACTGTGTTAGCCACAATATATTAGAAATATTTCATTCTATAAATACAGAATTACATAATTTCTCTTAAATAATAGTATTCTTGGGAAGCAAAAAAGTATACTAATACAAAATTATTTATTTTGTGCACTATTATATATTTTATTTGACATACTTTTAAATACATTACAGTAGCAATTGTATATGGCTCACCCAATTGTGTGAAAAGTATTTTGTCTCAAAGTCAATGTATTACCTTTTGTGATATAAAGTGTACTTAAATGTTTGTATCGTTAAAGTGCTATGGTTTAATTTTTTTTTTAGCTCAATTTTTTAAAATATTTATGTGATATATGCTCCTAATATCACAGCACAGTGTTCATTGTTTCTTCCATTTTCCTTATTTACACAGAAATCTTAAAGTAATATAAATATATAAAAAGAAAAGGCATCTAACAAACTTTTAAGAATGATAAATTCATTCACATACTTAAGCATTGTTTTAAGGATGTATAAACTTGTGATGAGAAAGGCACTTTAATTGCTCCAGTTATGGAAACCACGAGGTGTTAGAGTGTAAATTGGGTCATATGATCTATAGATACAGCGAGTTGATGGGGGGAATACGCATATTTTTCATTTCTGTGCAGCATGTATATTGAAAGTTATATTTAGCATGTGATTTATATGCCAGCCATAATCGCTTAGTTCCTTTGCAGCTTAAGAGGTGTGTGCTTGTAATATTGATCATGTTAACACCACTACATGACTTTTTTGCTCTTGCTAGGGAGATCTAAATGATACCTGTGTTGATCATGAATGAGGATTATACAAAAACTGACTTTTGAAAACTATTTGTTGAGTCAATTTCTCGCATCAGTGAAAATATGGATATTCAAAGCATTCCTATGATGTATTTTCAAATTATTTTGTATTTCTCTCTCTCCCTCTCCCATTACATTGAAATGTAAGACACAATTACCGACATAAAATGCGTTTTTCATTGATATACAATGAGTTTGCGCCTATCTCAGCATATGAAACCTTTATATTTCAAATCAAAATGGGAACTTTTGATAAATTAATTTTTCATTATCATTGGCTTTATTGAAAATTTGTATATGTATAACCTATAAATACATTATATTTATTTTTTTATGTATTATAACCTACTTAAAAAAATAAATATAATGTATTTTTCTAGTTGAATTTGTTCCAAGTAAAATATTTTCCTTTAGAAAACTGATGTCAAACAAAAAGGGGGGATAATAAAATAAATTGCAAGACAAAATATTTAAGTTTATTAGATTTATGCTATCTAAGTCATATAATCATCATACATGTATAATCAAAGAATTATAAAAATGGATACATAAAAACATACTTTCACATTTATACAGAGAGAATAATTTCAATATTCTATTATTGATGTCAAAAAATACCAATGCAGTAAGGAGCAAAATGTAATTCTCTAAATTTCTTTACAAATGATTTCTGTTAGGTTATACAATGGATGATCATGAGGTAAAACGCTGAGCTGTAATTCAGGTCCTGGCTTGATCTCTACATTATATTATCCAGTGAATATTCTGGTTTTATCTATTTTCCAGAAAGTTCCAGCGCTCTATATCTTCTTGTGAACACTTCACATGCCATTTAAAAACATATCTGCTATTTATGGTTTGTTTGTTAAAAAGACTTTCTAAAAACATTATTGTGGTTTTGGGTTCTAGCCTAAGAGATTTCATCTCATCCTAACAAGGACTTCACACACAATCTAAAATACTAAAATAATGCCATTTTCTTGATTGTTTACTTTTTTTATCATATGATAAATGTTTTTTTTTTAATAAAAATTGATATAGCCAACTAAAAGTGATTAATTAAAATATATAACAGTTTCTGTTAAAACATTTAATATAAATTTTCAGCTCTTGTAATAAATAAACAAATGTCTGTTTATAAGTCAATATGATTTTTTTTATAAAGTACTATGTCAGATCTTTAAAAACAGCTTAAAATGGGAAATAATGACGTATAACAAAATGGAGATATGTAGGAAAATGCTTCATACTCTGCATTTACAAACTCAGATGTGTAAATAATGTATATAATTACTATATAGAGCTGAACTTTCCTAATTCTTTAAGCGTTGAAATCTTCAAACTTAAGATATATTTAGATTGCATCAAACATATTTATTTAGGTACTTTAGCTTTAAATTTTATTTTTAAATGAAATGAAAATAGCTTGGAGATACTGGAATCTGTAAGCGAACGCGGGGAATTGAGAAATTCTCGTGGACCTACAAAATATTGATTAAAATATTGAATGTGTACTTTTTATATTTTTAGGTTTAAATTCAAACACAAGAATTTAAAAGATTTGATTCCTCCTAAAAGTTAAAGTAAGTAAAATTTATCATTGATCTCACATACATTATACAATTTTTTTGCTTTTTATATAGCATTTTTTGTTCCCATATAACCATCACAATTTTTCTTTTTGTTGAATACAATGCTAATATTGTCAAAAGTGGAACCATTTTCTCAAATTAGTAAATTTTGATAAACATCTTTGGTGTTAGTTCATGTTTTCTCATAATTAGAAAGTAAAATTCACATTCAACAAGTGATTACAAATTGTGGCTTTAGAGTAATTTTTTTATCCAAGAAACTTTAATTCCTAATAAAAAAAGAAATAGACCAGAAAGAGCAACAATGAAATTGAAACATAGAAAACAGGTCTGTCACTTAAAGAATTGGACAAAGAAATTCATCAAAGAGCTGTAGATAAGTTCAACACATTGAGACTGATGTGAAACAACAGAAGAAGAAAAACTAGGAAAAAAGCAATAAAAGAGAAAGAAGGAAAGTAAGTAGTTGAATTAGTTTCTAAAAAGTCTTTCATATTTAACATGTGCTACAGAAAATATTGCATTAATAACTTTTAAAAATGAAACAGGCTGCAATCATTGGCTTTACTAAAACAGTTTGTATAGACGTTAGGCGTCGATTGTGTGGCTTGTGTGTTATCGGTCGAAAATTATGTTTATTTTCCTTTAATGTGCTTTGAAGGAATATTTATTTCTGGTAAGCTTATCCATTCCCGCAGTGAGTTATTTCATTAATTTATCATTGGGTCAAAAAGAATAAAAGTATTTTTAAATAAATGATAAAGTTTTTTTATTTCTGACACGTCTGTGGCTGTTCTACTGGATATAACTTGTATTATTTAATTATTTTCAATGGATTCTTTTCAGGAAAGTATTCATATTTACTTCGATTGTTTTAATAGATCTTAACTTTTGTGCATTTGTTTTGAAAATGTTTCATTTATTTAATCAATGTCAAAAATGTTATTTACAAGTGAATTTAAATTGTACATTTTAATACCCTCATATATTTAGAATAAAAAAATAGCTTACATAATACATGTAATAGTAATGTGAACAATGGTCATTTAGCTACAAAATTATGCCACTCATATATATAGTATTTATAATTTATATGCGTAAATGTATAAAATATTAGTTGGTGATTGGGGATGCTTATATGAGTATTTATGCCACTCTAGATGCATTTTGATAAAATACTGCATCATTTACAAATTCTTTCAAACAATGGAGGCTTAAAAAAATCTAAACTAGTTGCAGAATTTTTCTTAATGACCCTAAAAGCCCAAATGTTTGATAACTAGATTGGTCCCTAGTCTTGAGGCATGAGGTGCATGAAAAAAATCATTATTTTTCAGCCATTGTTGATAAGCTTTTCATCTTATTAAGGACTATGTTTTGAATATTGATATTTTTTCACATAAAGATCATTCTTTAAAATTTGTATTTTATAACTAAGAAAAAATCTAAAAATTACTTTTACTGCATTTTAAAGCTTTGCAGCAAACTTCCTGCATTTAATACACTTAAGACAAGCAGATTAAAAAAATCATTATTTCACTATAAAAAAAACCCAACTGAAACCTTCTTCAATATTGATGATACAGTAAAAAGTGGTAAGGAATCTAATTGTAGCAAAAAAACAAAACTTCAATGTAACCAGTCACAGCTTTTCTAGCCATCTCCTCTGTAAAGGAAATTTAAAAATGTTTATTTTGAGTAACTTTTAATTTAGGTGGGTGCAGCTCACTAAAGAGGGATGTGGCAGGAGGGATTCATTTCTTTAAAAGTTTATTAATTGAAGTTTACATTTTATTACATTGTGACGGGATTTTTCATGGCTTCAAATATCTAAAAAAATAAGTTTTGACAACTGTGTTATTAATGCATTTTGTAAAATATAATGTTTTCATGTCACACCTCACTACTGCGTACAATTTTTCATTCTTTAGATACATTGCTTGAAGAATTTATACTCTATATGACTTATTGTATCTTATATTTAGATCTTGTTTGAAGCAAGAAAAAAAATTGTTTTGTTCAGTTTAATCATGTAGTCATATTAATTATGTATTGTTTATATATTTCAGGAAAGACGACAAGAGAAGAAAGCCAATAGAAAGTATTTGCATTGGAAAATGAAAAGATAAAGAAAGAGATGGCAGCACTACATAAGGCAGTAAAAAGTGTCAAAATTTGTTAGCAATAAATGTTCATCACTAGAAAATTAGTTGTGTGTAATATTTTCTGAGATATTTGTATTTTACCATATGATCCATGAAAATCTTATATTGAGATTGGAATATTTGTTGTACATTTGTTAAGGTACTAGTACTAGTGGGGGGACACCAGGTGGGGAATAAGAGAAAAAAAATAAGGACTTTGAAGAAATCTGTTAGGATATAATTAATGCTTCAGGGCTAGGGGAAGGTAAAAGTACTTTTTAACCATGTCAATTTGTCGGTTGCCATGACAACCATTCAAAATGGCCACCAAACAATCATGTTCCATATACATTCAAACTCTTATAACTTAAAAACTTTCTTTATTAAAGAAAATGAAATAATTGTGTTACATGTATAAATATGAAGTCAACTAACATACCAAAAAAAACTTCAAAACGAGAACAAAATTAAAAAATAATTATGTAATTGAATTATCTCGCAACCATTTCTGTAATTATCTATTTTAAACAAGCATAACAAAAATGAGCCTCATACCTCTAATGGTTATGGAGTTATAGTGTTTTAAAGTCATGAAGTAGAGTGAAAAAAAAATGGAGAAAAACCAAAAAAAACAACTTTGATACATTATATAAAAACTATAAGGAAATATACGATTCTAAAGCTATCATTTGAAAGATCATTCAATCTCCTATTAGAAAAGTATAAAAACATATAGCAATATAGCTGGATAAATATTTGATAGACTTAAAAGTATATGATGATGTAAAAAGAGGGGGAAAAAAAAATCTGCATAAGATAATAAACTTCAATTGACTTAAAATGTAAACAAAACTAATATAGTAATAACTACAGCAAACATAAACATACTTTAATAAGCATACCAAACATGAGTAACATATCTCAAAGGAGTAATGAAAGTTACAGGATTGTTTATTCAAGTCGATCACAGAAAAAAAAAATGAATTGATAAAAAAAAAAAGAAAAATTAAAACTATCATATGTTGTATAAAAGCCCTAGTAAAACAAAGTTTGTAATTTTAAATACATACTGATTTGGAAGAGAATTTAAATTGATTTAGAAAAATCAAGTGATTTGTTTCCTGATTACATAATAAATTAATATACATGTATTATGAGATTAGAATATGACCAGTCTTACTATATAAAAAAGAAAATCTATAAAAGAGCATACTGTCCCGTTTTGTCTGTCCGTCTGTCATCACCCTAGATGCCAGCAACCATAAGTCTAGACCCATGATGTATATATCATTTTGTAGGTCTTGGCCTGCCAAGAAATGACTTTTTTCCATTTTGCGATCTGACCTCTCAGGGCCGTAAAAGGGGCCTTATAATGTACCGTTTTTACTATATAAGCAATATTAATAATGGAGCGCCCTGTATCTCAGCAGCCATAAGTCCTAGACCCATGATGTATATATCATTGTGTAAGTCTTGGCCTGCCAAGTGTACATCAAAAGTCCATTTTGCGATTTGACCTCTCAGGGCCAAAATATGAGTTTTATGTACCGTTTTGCTTATATTTTAAATATAAATAATAAAAGCTAATCAAAGTAGACGTAATCATTATTTATTTTTGTAACAGTTATTCAACATGACTTCCCTTTTCAGATATATGCATTACACAATTGAATTTATAAACATTTCCAAAATTTACAAATATTTACTGAAAGATAACAAACCATTATACATAAAAAAATAACGTCCTGTGTGAATACAGGCTTAATTGCTGATTTACATTTTTTCTATAGCCTTCAATGGTCAAAGTGTTAACGCTGGCCGTATTGCCATTATAAAAAAAAAATTCACTTCAATGCATAAGGATAGCATTTTATAGGGATAGCATTTACTTAAAAAGTATGGTGATATCAAGCATTATATTTCATAGTGTTATAGTTTTCTGTTATAGTTTAGTTTTCTGTTATAGTTTTCTTTTATACTTTAGTTTTCTCATTTACAGTTAATTTTCTGGTTATAGCTATCTATTATAGTTTAGATTTTCTGTTACCATTTAGCTGTCTGTTATAGTTTAGTTTTCTGTTATAGTTAGATTTTCTGTTATAGTTTTCTGTTATACTTTAGTTTTCTGTTACAGTTAATTTTCTATTATAGCTGTCTGTTATAGTTTAGTTTTCTGTTATAGCTGTCTGTTATAGTTTAGTTTTCTGTTATAGCTTTCTGTTATAGCTGTCTGTTATAGTTTAGTTTTCTGTTATAGTTTTCTGTTATACTTTAGTTTTCTGTTACAGTTAATTTTCTGTTATAGCTGTCTGTTATATTTTAGTTTTGTTATAGTTTTCTGTTATATTTTAGTTTTCTGTACATTAGTTTTCTGTTATAGCTGTCTGTTATATTTTAGTTTTGTTATAGTTTTCTGTTATATTTTAGTTTTCTGTACATTAGTTTTCTGTTATAGCTGTCTGTTATAGTTTAGTTTTCTGTTATAGTTTAGTTTTCTGTCATAGTTTTCTGTTATATTTTAGTTTTCTGTTACAGTTAATTTTCTGTTATAGCTGTCTGTTATATTTTAGTTTTGTTATAGCTGTCTGTTTTATTTTAGTTTTCTGTTATAGTTTTGTTATAGTTGTCTGTTATATTTTAATTTTCTGTTATAGTTTTCTGCTAAAAGCATTCTCAATAAAACAAACTTATACAATGGTACATTTTCTTTTACATTTTTAGTAGATTTTATAAAAAAAAAAGAGGGAGACAGATCCAGGCTGGATAGGTCTCATGGCGAAGAAAAAACAAACTGGGGCTCATTCAATAGGACAGAGTGATAACAATGCCCCCCCCTTTTCCATTTGAAGTACCTGCTCAGGACGCCCTGCCTGATACCCTGCAGTTACACCAATTTCTGGTTACACACCATACTTATGTTTTATAAATGTTGTAGGGAATTTTTCGTAATGTATTGATATTTACTAAGTTATAAATCAAATTAAAAAAAAACGTTAAGATCAAGGTGGCTCTGTGTGGCTCATAGTGCTGCTCTATGGTGACTATTTGCGGCTCATAAAGATGCTCTATGATGACTATTTGTGGCTCATAGAGATGCTCTATGGTGACTATTTGTGGCTCATAGTGATGCTCTGTGGCATCTCTTTGTGGCTCATAGTGCTGCTCTACGGTGACTCTGTGGCTCATAGTGCTGCTCTATGATGACTCATTGTGGCTCATAGTGCTGCTCTATGGTGACTCTTTGTGGCTCATAGTGCTGCTCTACGGTGACTCTTTGTGGCTAATAGTGGCTGCTCTATGATGAATATTTGAGGCTCATAGTGCTTCTCTACGATGGCTCTTTGTGGCTCATAGTGATGCTCTATACTCCGTTTAGATTTTTTTCACACACTTATACTCATACACAGATAACACCGATATACACACTTACTTAACTAGACAGTATTGGACATGAGCTTCAAAGGGTGTTGGAGATTGGGGGGGGGGGATAGAGACCTCAGAACCAATGAATTTATTATTTTTTTTACCATGTCGCTCTCTGCAGTACTTTGGTAAATAGTACCTAGTATTTGGTACTATATTGAGAAGCCGCAATATGGTTCTCATTACGTTGATACTCCAGCATAATGTTGAATACGTGCTACCATGTGTTGTTGTTGTAGTTCATTACTAAATGGCTGCACGGTCAAACTGGTTGTAACTGTATTATAAAACAAAGTCTATTGTTATTAAAAAAAAATGAATCAGTACGAAAGTACATGTTTACAAACTTTTGTGTCATTGACATCATTCAATCTAACATTTCTTTGAACGTTTTATTGAATGTTTCCCTTCCCCTGACTTAAGTAACGAGGGCATGTATTTTAACATAGTTACTGGGCAACATTTGTGTCATCTAATTAAGAAAGTAAGTCTTAGTACATATCGTGCAGGGTAATGAATGAGGTGAGGGTACTTAGTACATATCATGTAGGGTAATGGATTGGGTGAAAGTACTTAGTACATATTATGTAGAGTAATGGATCGGGTAAAAGTACTCAGTACATATCATATAAGGTAATGAATGAGGTGAGGGTACTTAGTACATATCATGTAGGGTAATGGATTGGGTGAAAGTACTTAGTACGTATCATGTAGGGTAATGGACTGGTATATATCATGTAGGGTAATGGATTTGGGTGAAAGTACTTAGTACATATCATGTAGGGTAATGAATGAGGTGAGGGTACTTAGTACATATCATGTAGGGTAATGGATTGGGTGAAAGTACTTAGTACATATTATGTAGGGTAATGGATCGGGTAAAAGTACTCAGTACATATCATTTAAGGTAATGAATGAGGTGAGGGTACTTAGTACATATCATGTAGGCTAATGGATTGGGTGAAAGTAGTTAGTAATATTATGTTAGGTATTGAATGGGGCGAAATATTCTCTGGCTAGCAGCTTAAAGACTCTTTAGAAAGGTTGTATTATTCTATTTATTTTGTTGTTGACAATATGGTACCACCATTTTCCTAATTTTAATTGGAAACTTTTTTTTTCCTTCTTGAATGACTAAAAAAAAACTCTGGTCTTGTCAATAGATCTTAGAGCAGAACTACTGCAGAGAAATAATCGTAAATACATACACCATCCTATGAATGTAACGTTGTACAGAGGTGAAGAAAGTGTAATACGTTTGAAGTGAATGTTTACTTCACTTCTTCACTATGACTCGGCGACGTAGCTACAGGGACAAGAGAATGATACAGTGTCAACCCTTCGCCCTTCACCCCCCCCCTCCGCTAGTTTCCGGCGGTAAACTTTGTCTTTGATGTGGACAACCTCTGGGACCGGCCTAACAAGTGTCAATCAGGTGAACACTCAATTGTTGCTTTGTTGGGGATTCATGAAGTCGATTTGTCGTAACAAAAAACATCACAAGGTTGGATATTAAAAAACGTCGCAGGGAGCTGACGGAGAAAGTTGGTGTAGAGCCAAGCCCAAGTACTGGCTACATTCAGGTAGCACTCATCTTATGAGTAATGCCGATCAAAGATTTGTACTAATCTGTCCTTGCATGCCCACAAACACACACAGATGTATTCTTTTCGACCACACAAAAGAATCACAAATGGCCAATTTCAAAGCACTTGATCTCATTCAAAACTGTCTTCTGATGATTCAGATCAAAGCAACACTCAATTCGTGATGAATCAAAATCATAGCAACACTCAATTTGTGATTATTTACATCAAAGCAACATTCAATTTTAATATGATTCATACCAAAGCCGCATTCAACTTGGCGTTGACCAAAGTTCTGTTACAGTATCTTACGCATCAATATCGCACATTGCAGGTTCGTGTGTCTTTATATGAAATATAGAGTCAACGTTCGGCATAACCCCCCCCCCATACCGCAACTTTAAACTGAGCTGTGTCCTATGACTATGTCGAGGAAGAGAGACACATCTAGCGGGGACAGTATGCCTCTTAATTTGAGAACCGTCGGTTATATGGTCAGGTGAACATACCACGTGGAAAGGTGCGAACACAAACAAAAAACAATTATAACCGGATTATACCTGGTAACGTGTTTGGTCACCCGTGAAGAGCAAAGTGCACATATGTATTAGGGCGTTGTATACCGTAAAGTTCACTGATTACGATTTACTGGATTAAAAAAAAAATGAGATATTGTTTTTTTTTTTTATATCAAAAAAAGTATTTTCATTTTTTGTTAACGCATAGCCTGACTGACGAAACATATGTTTGAATATTGTATTTATGTTATTATGTGTATTGATGGTAGAGCAATGACAGCTAGGACTTGTTTGTAACAACTAGGACCTGCTTGTGACAACTAGGACCTGTTTATAACAACTAGGACCTGTTTGTGACAACTAGAGCCTGTTTGTGACAACTAGAACCTGTTTGCGACAACTAGTACCTGTTTGTGACAACTGGGACCTGCTTGTGACAACTAGGAACTGTTTGTGACAACTAGAACCAGTTTGTGACAACTAGAACCTGTTTGTGACAACTAGGACCTGTTTGTGACAACAAGGGGGGGGCGCCGCCACCCAATAAAAGTTTTAGGGGGGCAGATGCCCCCCTGCACCCCTGTGACAACTAGGACCTGTTTGTGAAAACTAGAACCTGTTTGTGACAACTAGAAACTGTTTGCGACAACTAGGACCTGTTTGTGACAACTATGAACTGTTTGTGACTAGAACCTGTTTGCGACAACTAGGACCTGTTTGTGACAACTAGAACCTGTTTGTGACAACTAGGACCTGCTTGTGACAACTAGAACCTGTTTGTGACAACTAGGACCTGTTTGTGACAACTAGAACCTGTTTGTGACAACTAGGACCTGCTTGTGACAACTAGGAACTGTTTGTGACAACTAAAACCAGTTTGTGACAACTAGAACCTGTTTGTGGCAACTAGGAACTGTTTATGACAAATAGAACAGAGGCGGACCTAGGATTAGGCGGGGTCTAGGACGCGATCCTTTACGGAAAAAAAAGTTTCAAAACAAACAACCCTAGGATATATTCACTAGCAACAGAATTTTTTTTTAAATTGCAGAAAAATGATCCCAGAGGGAATGGACTAAATTACAACAATAACACTTAAGATCTTCGCATGTCAAAACATGTTCGTATTCTAATGTACTAGCTGTACCCTGCGAAACCTTTCCGTAGAGTTATACCACCTTAGGCTTGATCAGTAGGCTAGGTTATTTTTGGTTTCGGGCAGATCCGATTTTTTCATGATTGTATTTTAAACTGGAATACTGTTGTATTAATTTTTTACTTTCGATTTAACGCAGAACCCAAATCGCTTATATATATATATAAATATATATATATATATATATATATATATATATATATATATTTTTATATATATATATATATATATATATATTGTTTTTTTTGTTTTTATATATTTAGTTATGTTTTCAAGTTGTTCGAATTTTAAAGCTTTCGGATTTTAAAAAAGGGGGGCTGCATTTGTGGAGTCGGCCCCCAGGCGGTACAAAAGCTATTTACGCCGATGGCTGTAAGCCTCAGGGCCGGCCTTTTCCCGATTTGACCGATGGCTCCGAATTGGGCCCCGCGCTCGGCAGAGGCCCCGCAATTTACATTTGGCAGAATGGCCGTAGTTGTTATTATGAAAACAATTAGAAGACATGCCCCCCGCAAGCATCCGTTAAATTGTGCCCGCTATTCGTAAGGCCGGCCCTGGTACGCCTTATGCCATCCACTGGCGGCGGAGCAGGGGTGCAGAGGGGCATCTGCCCCCTAAAACTTTTATTGGGTGGCGGCGCCCCCCCCTTGAATTTCCAGTCTGCCCCCCCCCCTAAAATTTTAACTTTGTTTAACTTTGTAATTCATTTTAGTTTATATGTATCATTTTCATTTTCATAATTCATTTGATTTATTTCTTTAATTTAATATTTGAAAGAAATTATAATTAAATTACATTTTACAGTAATCACATTATTGAGAGTTTTTGTGGCTTATTTTAAAAGTAGATGCAAGTACCCAGCTTTGCCCGGGTTTAAAATAAGGTTTTCTGTTTATTTAAGAAGCTTAATTTGACATTTATTTAAGATTTAAAATAAGACGCGTAAAAAAGGGTTTATTTGCATGCATTAAAAGGGTACATTTATCTTAATGTGATACACAACATTTTTGGCAGTTCCCCCCTCTCTCTCTCTCTCTTTCCCCCTCCCTCCCTCTATCTCTCCCCTCCCTCCTTCTCTCCCCCTCTCTCCATCCCTCCCTTCCTCCCTTTTTCCCTCCCTCTCTCTCTCCATCCAGGCCCGTAGCGTGCGGGGAGGGTTAAGGGGCCGGGCCCCCTGGGTTTTGTCTGGCCCCCCTGCTTATTTGTTCTACTTCGTAAAATGTATTACCTGGCCCCCTGCTATTGCCTGGCCCCTGCATGGGAATTCCTGGCCCCTTGTCAAAATTTTCACCTACGGAGCTGCCTCCCTCTTTCCTCTCTCCACCCCCTCTCCCTCTCTCTTAGATATGACTGTAGCAAAAGATGACAATTCCTATGGATGAAGGAATGGAATGTAATAATGTAGTAAGTAATGTGATATTTGGTTCCCCGTACCGATCGTATTATAATATAGTAAGTTAGCTATGTTTGAGAGAAGCTCGTAAAACCTGAAATCATGGTAAAAGTTTGCCAATTTTCATGTCTTTGATATCCAAAATAATTAATTACAATTAAAGTACCCATTGAGATGGAACGAAACCTGTTTAAGAACCTTCCCCATGTAATTTTGTGTACGTGTACCAAATTTCACGTTATTTGGTTGTGTGGATCTTGAGTTTTAAGGGAACAGACAGACAGACAAGCAAATGCCTCTTATAAGAATAGAGAAGTATTGCCATCGACCGAATGACGGCAAATGTAATTTTTAAAGAAAATACAATTATTTATTATCTTTTCATAAATACATTTTTGTTTATTGAGTTTCCCGTTTACGGTTTCATGTTCATTATCATTCCTGATAATTATCAGTAATTTTCTGATCTAATTTCACTATTAAATTTCTAAACAAACTGACATTACGAATCAGTTGAGGACAGAAGTGCTCAATGTTCATTTTTATTTTTTTAATATATTATTTTTTAATAATATCGATTACATACTTGCTACAGAATTACTATATTCTATTAATGAATTAAGGAGGTAAAATTTGTCTTTCAGTCATATTTCGTCTTGCCCCCCCCCCCCCCTTAAAATATTTCGTTCCGCCGCCGGTGATGCCATCTAATTGAATAAACTGATAATCGAAACTATAGCTAACGTGGCTAGCTAACAGTAACCGATAACATCTATAGAACAAAACAAAAAAAAATTGCTACTCGATAGACGACAACAGATGAATACAAATAAATCCTCTCCCAAAGCGCCTAGTCCGGATAATCGTAAAAGATAATTATTCGAAATAGCAAGCATCAAACCACAAGTCTCAACCTGCCCAGCCAGCTGCAAGGCATTAGTCTGAAGTAGACATAATGTAGTCAAACAATCGGCTCCATCAATTTATCATGCGTCAAACATAGACATCCATTGACACTAGCTATTTCCCCCATCACCTTCAGATGGAAAGAAACCACCTTTTATTTTTTTTTTTTAAAAGTGCAAAAATACCCGCTGTTTCCACTTGAAAGATTTCGCCTCATTTATTATTTAAAAAAACCCATGGAGTACACTGCTAACAGTCTGTCAAATAAATGGAAAACGTCTTTGTTAAATGATTTTTGTTTCCCCAGCGATGATACAAATTTGTGGTTGAAAGAAGACCGCTTATAAAGCTTTGTATCATTTTTCACCTCCAAAACAAGGACATAAAGTGAAGGAGGCCATCATCGAAAATAAGTATGCGTATGCATATAAATTGCCATATTCATAATTTCATTTCAAGGAAACATTAAGTGAATTTTTCTTTTCATCCCTGACATATATTATTACTAGACTTCAATTTTATAATAAATTTAGAAAAGCTTATAAATATTTTTTTTTTAAAAATGGTTTTCATATCTTTCCTATTTTTGTTCCGTCAATTGATTGCGTTGCAGTTGGAGTTCGTTCACTTCCTTTGTTGTAGTGTCTGTCCCTGTGTGACCTATGCTAATGTATCCCAGAACTACAACATAAATTACAATATCCCAAATATCCCATCATAAATGACAATATCCAAAACAGTACAACATAAGTGACAATATCCAAGAAGTACAACATAAGTGACAATATCCCAAAGAGTACAACATAAGTGACAATATCCAAGAAGTACAACATAAAAGACAATATCTCAAAGAGTACAACATAAGTGATATTATCCAAGAAGTACAACATAAACGACAATATCCCGTTGTACGCCATCTATCATCATCCCTGGAGAACACCCAGTCTAAATGACAATCTCATTTACTCTTAAGTGCTCGGGTGTTCCATGTTTCACCACGAAGTTTGACATTTTAACTCCGGTTTATTTTCTATGTCCACAAACATGAATTGAAATCATTTTCTCGAATTGTTTTCTTTCTGTTATTTCACCCTTCCTTCTCTTATTCTCTCCTATAATCGCATCCAGACCTTTTAACAAAGAAAAGGGGACATCATCGTGATCAAAACAACACTGCCTTATCGCCCCCAGCAGCTCCACCTATTGTCTACAGTTTTTAAATGCATCATTGTTTCCCTTTGGACTCTGTTGATGTTATTCCTCGAGACTTGCGCTTCACTCTGTGTCCAGCAAGTCTCGTGTTGTGGCAACAGTCACAACTGCGGCGCTCGTGAATGAAAAACGGATTAAAACCTCTTCAAGCGTGTAAGTTGGGCCACTCGACACCAACCCCTGCCCCTACTGGGCCTCACCACCAGAAAATGTTGACGCCTTGCTGTGAGAGGGGTCATCCACATAGACTGGTGGCTGCTTCGACAAGATAAATTTATTGGAGTCCTTTTCATGGAATGATTTGAGCCGATTAGTGAACCATCGCTCTGACTGGGCACTCTGTGCTTCTGTCTACTGCTGCTGACAATGGACAGCCAAATGCTGTTGCAAGTCTTAATAACAGTGACCATGTTTTTTTTTCTGATCGACTAAACATCTTTTTTTTTTCTTAATCCATTGTTTTGGTCGAAAAGCCCAACAGTCTCCCATATTGTAGCCATGACTACAGTCATTCAGTAACACAGCCCAACAGTCTCCCATATTGTAGCCATGACTACAGTCATTCAGTAACACAGCCCAACAGTCTACCATATTGTAGCCATGACTACAGTCATTCAATAACACAGCCCAACAGACTCCCATATTGTAGCCATGACTACAGTCATTCAATAACACAGCCCAACAGTCTCCCATATTGTAGCCATGACTACAGTCATTCAGTAACACAGCCCAACAGTCTCCCATATTGTAGCCATGACTACAGTCATTCAATAACACAGCCCAACAGTCTCCCATATTGTAGCCATGACTACAGTCATTCAATAACACAGCCCAACAGTCTCCCATATTGTAGCCATGACTACAGTCATTCAATAACACAGGGAAAAGGGGTGCACATAAAAACAGCGAGAGACAAAGTAGTAAAAACTTGTTGAAAAAAACATTTTGTCATGATTGTTTGGGTTGAGGAGGAGAAAGGGGCATATAGATAGAAAGTAAAAGAGAGAGAAGGGGAGAGATATCAACAGTACGTCAAAATTAAGGGATATTTCAAAATGAAATACTGATTGTATGAGTGTGTTTGTGTGTGAGTGTGAGCGTGTGTGTGTGTGTGTGTGTGTGTGTGGCCTAGAGGAGCCAATGAAAGTCTAAACTGAAATCTCTAATAGGACTTACTGTAATTGTTCTATAGTATTAGGCCCCCGTAGTCTGATAGATACAAAAGTGCCCAGGCACCATAAGGTAGTTCTGGAGGAACAACATGAGAGACCGCGACTTCATGTCAAAAGTAAGTCAAATATATTGACTTATGTGATATTGAGTTGCTTTCTTCTTCAACTCTGATGAACTCTTCCCAAAAGTACACCGATGCGAACTCTCCACCGCCCAGCCTAAACAATAGTTTGTAATTCTGAAATCATTCAACTATTTAAATCTACGACAATGTTTGTACATTTCTTTTCCTGGCCTCAGAGAACAGTCAAGCCCAGTCCATCTATAATTTATTTTCTGTTTATACGTGAAATGCTGTAGTTTAAATTGATTTTTTTACCCCCCTTTGTCTTTCTTTCGGCATTTATTTCTTTGATACAGGGTTCTGCTCTATTTCATTCATCGCTCTGTGAGTCAGATCATATAACACGGACCAATGTGTAAGGAGAAAGAAAAACAGAACAAACATTACTTGAAATGTCTTAAAACTGAACAGAAATTCGTATTAAATATTAACGGCCGGCAAGAGTTGTATAACGGAATGGACTGAATGTGATAGTTACTGTTAACTTGAAAACTACTCCGTCTATCCATCTGAATCGGTGGAGAAAAAGAAAAAAAGGGTTAACAAAAACTGTAAATAAAGGGCTAGATGTTTCGATAGAATTGATTTCAATACTGGTAATTACAATGAATTATACAGACATTAGGAAACAATCGTTTACCAACTCAGGATACATAACCTTTGAAACTGTGTTTGGTAAGGGAGATGATTGTTGTATTTTATAAAGACTCAGTGTGAATAATTTCTGTTTTTTTCTCAGACAATGGAATAAAAGCTGGATAAGTTGTTTCAAGATGTGGACATTTGTGCACGGTGTGTATCATTAAGTTATAGTACTTGAACTGGAGTTATCGTACTTATACTGAAGTTATGTAACTTGAACTGGAGTTACGGTAACTGCCCGCTTAAATGTGTAGACTATTCATAATCTTTTCAGATACTTCTATTAAAATTCATTGAAATCAGTCTGAACTGTCAGTGCTTATTTTTTTTTGTATCTGTAATATCAAAGTATTAGGCTACATCAATATAATGTTGTATAATTCTCAATGTCGGAGTGTATCGTTATATTTCGCCATCTGTTATTGTATTTCCAAGTCTACTTGCATCTTGGCCTATTTGTTTACTCCATGTGTTTGTGTCTTACAATGATTTGTCTGTCTATTTTATCGTTATTCTAGTGTCAACGTCTTTACTAGCAAAACAGCCTGCACAACAGACTAATAAAACCTGAACGAAATAGATCTAACCAATATCACTGAAAAACGGAAATAGTTCGATTGAAATCAATAATAATCCAGTTTCAAAAAAGACACAAAAACAAAACAAAAAGTTATCTAACATTCAAATGTTTTCGTACAATGTATCGATCCTAACCAAAAGTTATCAAACATTCAAATGTTTTCGTACAATGTATCGATCCTAACAAAAAGTTATCAAAGATTCAAATATTTTCGTACAATGTATCGATCCTAACAAAAAATAAACTAAACTTTTGATGGTAAAACCAGTCCAATCACTTTTTTATTTTTACACAGATATTCAATTCAATCTACTATCATTCCAACATCACTCATGAGATATTTGCGATTATTAACCTTCGTGAAATTTCACACGCACTTTTTAAAAATAATTATTCGAAATAATGACGTCATCAATACCTTGTAATGAAAATATCCTATGGTTAAATTGAATCCAATGGCTACTCTCGACTCAACAAAGTTTTTAAAAAAAACAATAATAAACAAAGCAGCTTTGAGTCGTAATTAAATTGCTCGTATTTATTAAGCGAATATTATTTCGGTATAAAATTAGCATATTTTGTGTTTGTGTGGGCTGAGGGCGGGGGGGGGACAAATATGAGGAACCTAATGAAATGTTGATGTCATGTCATGTCAAAACTGAACGCAAATTGCCTAGAATTGGTGGTTATTTTAGCCCGCATTATATTTCTGTGTCTGTTTATTTATGTCATGATATTTAATTAAGACTGAAAAAATTCCCATTTATGTCATCAATTCAGGGTATTTCTTTACCATAGACATACAGTCGGTTGGATCATAATACAGCATGCATCGTGTCTTTACCAAAAAGTGGTATGTCTACGGACAACCGCAATATTTAATACTAGCTGTACCCTGCAAAACGTTTGCAGAGAGTTATATCCCCTTAGGTTTGATCGGTAGGCTAGGTTATTATTGGTTTCGGGCAGATCCGATTTTTTCATGATTGCATTTTAAACTGGAATACTGTTATATTAATTCTTTACTTTCTATTTGACGCAAATCCAAAATCGCTCTTATTTATATTATGAGTAAGTTGAATATATATATATGTATATATATATATATATATATATATATATATATATATATATATTCAACTTACTCATAATATAAATAAGAGCGATCTTATTTATATTATGAGTAAGTTGAATATATATATATGTATATATATATATATATATATATATATATATTCAACTTACTCATAATATAAATAAGAGCGATTTATATATATATATATATATATATATATATATATATATATATATACATATATATATATTCAACTTACTCATAATATAAATAAGAGCGATTTTGGATTTGCATTTATCACTGAACGTTGACGGTTGGCGAACTGTTTCATGAATCGCTGGAGACTAATGAATCATAATAAATTACTTTTAGACTTTTCCCAAATTTACTAATTTTTTAGAGCATTTTCGAAAAAAAATGCTCTATTGTCCCCGTTTTATCTGTCTGTCTGTCTGTCTGTCTGTCTGTCTGTCCGTTATCACCCTAGATTTCAACAACCATAAGTCGTAGACCCATGATGTATATATCATTTTGTAGGTCTTGGCCTGCCAAGAAATGACTTTTTTCCATTTCGCGATCTGACCTCTGAGGGCCGTAAAAGGGGGCTTGTAAAGCACCGTTTTTTACTATATAAGCTATATTAACATATGAGCGCCCTAGATCTCAGCAACCATAAGTCCTAGACCCATGATGTATATATCATTTTTACGTCTTGGCCTGCCAAGTGTACATCAAAAGTCCATTTCGCGATCTGACATCTCATGGCCGAAAAAAAAAGACTTTCCTAGGTACCGTTTTTGCTTATATTTTAAATATAAATAATAAAAGCTAATCAAAGGGGCGTAATCATTATTTATTTTTGTAACAGTTATCCAACATGATTACTTTCCTCTCTATGTATCAAAACACGGAAAAAAAATACGGATTTCGTTTGGCGAAAATACTCTAAAATGTCCTTTGTCCGAAACGGAAAAGACTTAAATTGCTTGTTTTTAATGGCAGTCTTAACAGGGTCTTAAACCTTGCAGCCGGTATTTAAAAAAGGACTTTAAATAAATAATGCCTTCTGTAATGGGCCAGTTTCTCTGTCGACTTTTTTTATTGGTTACTCCAAGATCAATCATTAAAATGCGAATTTCTATACAAGTTTATAGGGGGGCGTAATAGATTTAACCATTAGATTCAATAATTAACTCAATACATTGAAGTCACACAATGAGGCATAGTGGGTTGAAACCATGTATCTTTATATTGAAGTTAGTGTGTTACTTTGTGCACATCTCGTACCACATTCTATTGATGTGAATATACATTTCATAAATAAAAAAGTAAAAGTAAAGTTCCCTTAGACCTGGCGGGCCATCGGGGCAGATGAAGTGTAGAGTTCATATATATATATATATATATATATATATATATATATATATATACTTATAGATAGATAGATAGATAGATAGATAGATAGATAGATAGATAGATAGATAGATAGATAGATAGATAGATAGATAGGGTGATTTATGTCAACATTTTGATTGGACATTTAAGCATTGGACACAATGGCTGCTCGTGGCTGCTCCTGGCATTTTTAGGATTCCAGTTAGTGTATTCTCATCTTCTAATGGTGTGTTCTCAACTTCTAATGGTGTATTCTCAACTTCTAATGGTGTGTTCTCATCTTCTAATGGTGTGTTCTCATCTTCTAATGGTGTGTTCTCATCTTCTAATGGTGTGTTCTCAACTTCTAATGGTGTGTTCTCATCTTCTAATGGTGTGTTCTCAACTTCTAATGGTGTGTTCTCAACTTCTAATGGTGTGTTCTCAACTTCTAACGGTGTGTTCTCATCTTCTAATGGTGTGTTCTCATCTTCTAATGGTGTGTTCTCAACGTCTAATGGTGTATTCTCATCTTCTAATGATGTGTTCTCATCTTCAATTGGAGTGTTCTCCTCTTCTAGTGAATGATGCGGTATATTCACTTAAACCAAGCGCTACAGCTGTTGGATCCAAAAAAAATAAAATAACCTAGCCTACCGATCAACCCTAAGGGGATATAACTCTATGCAAAGATTTCGCAGGGTACAGCTAGAAATCAATATTACTGGAAAACGGAAATAGCTCAATTGAAATCAATCATAATCCAGTTTCAGAAAAAGACATAAAACAATATAAAGTTATAAACATTCATACATTTTCGTACAATGTACCCAGTATCTTGGATTGTTCACTTATATCTAACTAGTGCTAGAAACCAGGTAAAAGTCACATGCCGGATAAGAGAGTCAGGTTGGCCGGATATTGACCCGTGGGCCGTAGTTTGCCCATGTCTGTACAAGAATTATAGATGATAGGTTAGAAAAAAAAAACAGCATTTTAAGAAGTATAGTGGAAAGAGGAAGCCATTAGACATTACAATAGAAATATAACTGACAGCACCAGTCCGGTAAAGCCAGGTTAGAAATATTTCTGTTCCGGTTGAGTTAATTTTTTAGAGCCGTCAACTGTTGATTGCATTAGGTATAAATAATTCACCGTACGACTGTTACTTAAGTAAATTATTTTCACTCAACCGGCTCTGTTGATTGTTTTTAAAATTCAATAGAAACTGAATTCGAATATTTCAATGCAGTTAACAATGAACAATACAAAATAAAGTTCATGTGTCGATTTAATTTATTTCTTTTTTAAATGGGGGAAGCGGCACATTCACTGCTGACCCACTTCATCTAGAACTTAAGACAAAACTTTGTGTGCATCCAGGCAAATCTTCCCAGTGGAACCTGATCGATCCATAATTTATAAACATTTTACTACTAGAAATGTGTATTCTATAAATAGAGGAATAATTTAAAAATATTACTGAGCAATATGCTGTAAATCCAGATCTGCTAGTGATATGATTCAAACACTTGAACTCTTTCTAACCTTTGACCAAATCGAATCCCATTCAATTTGGTTAATAGGATAGTTGAGCTGAAATAGTTCAGTAATAAGAATGTAACTAGGATCACAATTTGTTCTTCGCAAGTTCCGAAAAGTGTGTGTGGGGAGGAGGGGGGGGAAAGATAGGTCTCTCCACTGCTCACTTTGTCGTGTGATTTCATGTAAAGTCCCAACATCTTGACCAGTTGTCGTGTGCATTTAAGTAAAAGTCGCAACATCTTGACCAGTTGTCGTGTGAATTTAAGTAATGTCCCAACATCTCGACCAGTTGTCGTGTGAATTTAAGTAAAAGTCGCAACATCTTGACCAGTTCGTTCGTTAATGTTGGCAATCCATTTCTGTCTAGAACTGTCTCTCTTCCGTGTTTATTCAGGGGTGTTTTCCATTATAGTATGAATCAAGGTATTGTTTAGTGGAAACGTCCTCGAACCAAGTCAACTTTCTCTTTTTGACTGCAGACAGGAGTGGTTCCTGTGGGGTGGGGGGGGAGGGACTCATCAGTCTATTAATCATTTCCTTGATTTATGTCATATAAACACAATCTCATTTCAAATTATGGAACTGATTATTTTTTCAGAATAGTAAATCAACATTTATTTGCAAAAAAAAAAAAAGATGCAATGTTTGTTAAACTTGATACCGTCAAATGTTATTGAGACATTTACTAATCATGTTGTCTTTATTCCCCATGATAAACTCGTCAATACAGTGATGGGGCGGGAAGGGAAAGGCTGATGTGCCTAAGATACTATGGGCCACTAGAGTCAACAGAAACAGGCAATATTTGGCAGAGCTTTTCTAAAGTTTTAGGGGACTTTGTAGCTGACTTTGGGATCTTTTTTTGGGGGGCTCTAGTACATTTTAGATTTCTCTTTATTTGGTTTTATCTTTTTTTTACACATTTTCTTTAAGTCGTGTAACAACAGCTCAACACCTTTGCTAAAGGGTTATAAAAATTGTAGTGTTTTTTTTTATAGTTGGTCGCATAAACCCTACAGGTATTGTACATTGAATCGCATAAACCCTACAGGTATTGTACATTGAATCGCATAAAGCCTTAAAGATTTTAATAGTAGGTTGCAAAACCTTAAATTTTTTTTTGTTTAACAAGTCGCATTAAACATTACATGTATTATAGTGGGTCCTTGAATATACAATAACTAAAGGCTTAATGCAACCCACTATATTAAACTGGAGTTATTTTGATGTGGATAAGATGCAAATTATTTTTAATTCATTATGGAACAATCTGTATAGCTCTAATATTGATATTAGCTTGGTCTCAACATTACCTGTGATGGAACAATCTGTATCGGTCTATTCTGATCTTAGATCGGTCTGAACATTACCTGTGATGCAACAATCTGTATAGCTCTAATGTTGATCTTAGCTCGGTCTCAACATTACCTGTGATGGAACAATCTGTATCGCTCTATTCTGATCTTAGCTCGGACTTTATGTATACTAATTGGAACACTCTATTGCTGTACCCAAGTGATATTTGAACATTTCTAATGGCTACGGGGCAGAGCTGCCAACTCTTTTCAAAAATATTTTTTTTAGAAATGGATAGAATAATATCTACATATATAGGTTTTTAAAACAAATAAATAAAACACGTTTATATCTAACTGGATTTTTAAATAGATAGCATTTTTTTATATCTGAGTATCTCAAAATTTATCTAGATAAATCATCCAAGTTGTCAGCATAGATTGGGGGGGGGAGGAGGGTTATGCACTCTGGGTGGCACTAATTTTAACGCCAGCCTGGGATGGGGGAGGCGGGGCGAGACCTGTCATAATTTAGTACTTTTCGGTAAAGGAGTTGGGCAGCATTTTCACAGTTTGTCCCTCTCGATACCATGCGTTCACAGAACAAATCCAATAAAAAGAAAATGTCAAACCATACCCCAGCGAACGTATACTTTGTCGTTGACGGAATATATATTTTTTAGATTTAAACTTCTTCATTGTACTTCACAATTTAAAATATCAACTTTCCTTTTCCCACTTAGATGCACTTCCCCCCTTGTGCCGAGTTTTAGTCATGAACCCCCCCCCACCCCCAACAACCCACCCAGCCTCTTCCACGTCTGCTGCTCTTTTCACATATTTAAAAGTATTAGAGAACAACTTCCGGATCAGCATTGCGCTCCTGTTATTGCGTAAAGTGCATTCTGATTTGTCAACACCCTGGTCAGCGGATTCAAACATGGCCCCCCTTAATTCGATTCTGACCGGAAGTTCCCCGCAGTTATGTGACAAATAATTTCCTTTACACGCATGTGTACACGTCTGACGTCATAGGGAAGTTCCCCCATCCACACACACCCATTATATTTAATTCACATTTTTTTATTTGGCTTTTCAATAAAAAAAATTAAATTTGAACCTTTTTTTTTTACACGAACGTTTGAGAATGTTATTCTAAGCAATGTGTGAGGAAAAGACCCAGTTAAAGATATAAACTTGCAGAGATTAAATATTTTTTTATTGTTATTTCCAATGAGATACACTTAATTAGGTCATAATGGCGGACAGATTCTGGCTAAGCTCCGGAAATGGCCCTCGTGATGGTGGAATGGCACGAAAGGGATAAGAAATGGAAATGCTAATGTACAGCTTCCATATCATTTCCTCTCTGCATCTCATCTCTAGCAGTGTTGATAGATTTAGGAATATTAGAAATGTTAATATTTTTCGCCATCTCGGAAATGTTGAGAGTTGTAGGAATCTCTAGATTGTTAATGTTTTTATGGAATCTCTGGAATTTTGATAGTTTAGAATTGTTTTTGTAGTTTTGTTAGTGGTAGAAATTTAGGGAAAACAGCAGCGGGGAATGCCAGTTAGAGGATATACAATATTCACTTTTTAAACTGAATCTAATTTAGAAGAATAAAAACTTCAACAAAAAAACTGACTTTCATTTTATTTACATGAGTGCTAACGAGTTATTGAACTTAAAAACAATGACGTAGGAATGTTGCTCAATTTGTGAGGTCACACAAGACACCAAACTAGGGAAGGACAACGAACTTTGGAGGGGCGCCGAACTATGGAGGGGCAACGAACTTTTAAGGGGCAACGAACTAGGGAGGGGCAACGAACTAGGGAGGGCAACGAACTAGGGAGGGCAACGAACTAGGGAGGGCAACGAACTTTGAAGGGGTGCCGATTTAGGGAGGGGCAACGAACTAGGGAGGGGCAACGAACTTTGGAGGGGCGCCGAACTAGAGATGGGTGCCGAAATACAAAGGTGCGCCGTACTAGTGAGTGGCGACATCATTGGGACGGGCGCCAAACTAAAGATTGGGCGCCGAACTAGAGATTGGGCGCCGAACTATGAAAGGGCGTTGAATTATGGAGGGGCGCCAAATATAGTCGCTAAATGATGTTTTTAGATTTGGGGGAATGAGAGGCATCACAGTAGCTTGCTGCGGCTCTGTGTAAAATCAAAATGTTCCTCCTTTGTTTTAGAAATGTCCTTTTACTTTAATCTTTTTATGCTAATGATGAATATTACATCTGTCAAATGTATTTAATTTTTATAAAACTTTATCGTAATTTATGCTTCTTGTTGATAATTTTTGTAATTTTTTTCTCCATCGATAGAATGTCTTTTAGCCTTGCAACGTTGGCGAGGAGTCGGTTAAAAATGGACAACTTAATTGAAAGCTGAAAAAAATAAACTAATCGATTCAAATTTTTGGTTGAAATATTTCCCCGTAAACTATCATTGCTGGAACTGAGCCCTAGTCTGTTATTCCAAGCACGACACAAGACTTTAAGAAACGAGAATTCGAAACCAGTACTAAATGGCATAAATCGATAGCAATTGTCGGCTGCTGGTTCACGGCCATGTCCATACGGGTAACTGTGCCAGAAAAGGCCTAATGGCTTGTCGAAAAACATGGCATCTGAGCCGTTTCCGGCGACTGATGACTGGAGTAGTCCCCCTCTGGCGGTTCGTTTCGTGTGTAGCTCCCCCTGAATGTAGCAACTCTTCTGTGTGTCACGTGATAAAGTCTGTGGGCCACACGAGCAAGTCGTGATATGGAAGAACAAAGTGGCTGCTGAATTGCTCGGCATTTTTTTTAATGACTTGACCAGTTCACTCGCTTCAGTTGATATTGTCAGTCATCACATTTTGAAATGTTCATAGTTTAATCTGATATTTATGTGAAATAATAAAACATTGTATAGTCAACAGTTAAAACCAACCAAAAATTGATGGTATAACATCTCATATACATGAATGTGGCCTATATATCATTTGGCTAATAAAAGTATCATAACAGTTCCAAATTGTCAAAGTAAACGAATTTGTTTTCTTCCAAACTTCCATTGTAAACTGAGAATTCGTTTAGAAAAAGACAAGAGAGAAGTAAACAATGATTTATTCCTGGTCGACAGAAGTAAACAACGATTTATTCCTGGTTGAGAGAAGTAAACAATGATTTTTTCCTGGTCGAGAGAAGTAAACAATGATTTATTCCTGGTCGAGAGAAGTAAACAACGATTTATTCCTGGTCGAGAGAAGTAAACAATGATTTATTCCTGGTTTAGAGAAGTAAACAATGATTTATTCCTGGTCGAGAGAAGTAAACAACGATTTATTCCTGGTCGAGAGAAGTAAACAATGATTTATTCCTGGTCGAGAGAAGTAAACAACGATTTATTCCTGGTCGAGAGAAGAAAACAACGATTTATTCCTGGTCGAGAGAAGTAAACAACGATTTATTCCTGGTCGAGAGAAGTAAACAACGATTTATTCCTGGTCGAGAGAAGTAAACAACGATTTATTCCTGGTCAAGAGAAGTAAACAATGATTTATTCCTGGTCGAGAGAAGTAAACAATGATGTATTCCTGATCGAGAGAAGTAAACAATGATTTATTCCTGGTCGAGATAAGTAAACAATGATTTATTCCTGGTTGAGAGAAGTAAACAATGATTTATTCCTGGTCCAGAGAAGTAAACAATGATTTATTCCTGGTCGAGAGAAGTAAACAACGATTTATTCCTGGTCGAGAGAAGTAAACAATGATTTATTTCTGGTCGAGAGAAGAAAACAACGATTTATTCCTGGTCGAGAGAAGAAAACAACGATTTATTCCTGGTCGAGAGAAGTAAACAACGATTTATTCCTGGTCGAGAGAAGTAAACAACGATTTATTCCTGGTCGAGAGAAGTAAACAACGATTTACTCCTGGTCGAGAGAAGTAAACAACGATTTATTCCTGGTCGAGAGAAGTAAACAACGATTTATTCCTGGTCGAGAGAAGTAAACAATGATTTATTCCTGGCCGAGAGAAGTAAACAACGATTTATTCCTGGTCGAGAGAAGTAAACAATGATTTATTCCTGGTCGAGATAAGTAAACAATGATTTATTCCTGGTCGAGAGAAGTAAACAATGATTTATTCCTGGACTAAAGTAGTATGCAATGACTTAATCCTTATTAAGATAATTTGTGATGTCTATAATTGAACTAGCCAGACTCAAACTCTATGTGTGTGTATGCATTTTGTTATGTCTTTTTTTTTTGTGAATTTATTTCTTGATATAAGTGTATGTGGATATCAGTATGCAGGTGTATGTGTGTGTAGTGTATAGATGAGCTAGTGGTTGTGGGCAAGCAAGTGTTTAGTGTGCTTTTGATTATTAAAAACAAATCAACGTAAAAAAAAAAAAAGGACACAAAATATTGTCATAACAAAGAAATAAAATTTCCGATCTAGAAGGAGGTTAGAGTTACAAATATTTATAATAATAAAATACGTAAATAAGCTGTCATTGTTTCCAGCCCCGTAGCGTAAAAATTCTACAGCAGGGGCCAGGCATTCTACAGCAGGGGCCAGGCAATAGCAAGGGGGCCAGGTAATACATTTTACTAAGTAGAACAAAAAAGCAGAGGGGGCCAGACAAAACGCAGAGGGGGCCCGGCCCCCTGACCCCCCCCCCCGCACGCTACGGGCCTGATTGTTTCTTGTATGGTTCTTTTGTTGGTGATTTATTTGTGTAGGCCTAAGCATGGAAAAGATATGAATGTACCTGGAGTTCTAAATTTCTATACTTATAAGACGCATTTGTTGTCTGTCTGTCTGTCTGTTCCCTTATAACTCAAGATCCAGAAAGCTAAATAACGTGAAATTTGTTACACATACACATAATTACATGGGGAAGGTTATAGGACATGTTTCATTTCATCTCGATGGGTAGTTTAATTGTAATTAATTATTTTTATTTTAGTATTTTACTATATTAAAGTAATCTCGACGGCGCCATAAATAAAATTTCTCTGTGACGTCATTTCCCGATGATACATTTTTAAAAAAAGGGTAACTTCCGGAAACTCCAATTGTAAACATGGTGAAATCAATAGTCATATCTATTTACCTATCGTTTTATGTATTCAGAAGATTAAAATTTAAGGTGCACTTTAATAAACCGAAATACGTTAATTAAAATGTTTCTGTGACATTATTAACATTATTAATACAATCTCAATGGGTAGTTTAATTGTAATTAATATTTTTAGTATTTTACTATTCAATGCACAGGGAATTCCCTGTATTCGCGCACCAAGTGAATGCGTAATTGAACGGACGGAGAAGAAAAAAAAAATATTGTTGTTGTTTTTTTTTCATGCTGCAAGTACCCGGCTTTGGCCGGGATTAAAATAATTTTTTCTGTTTATTTAGGAAGCGTAATTTGACGTTTAATTGTACAGAGAGAGGGAGGGGGGAGAGATAAAGAGAGAGGGGGGGCAGGGAGGGAGGGAAGAAGGGGGCAGGGAGGGAGAGAGGTGGTAGGGAGGGAGATAAAGGGGGAGGGAGCGAGAGGGAGGGGTTGGAGAGGGAGGGAGAAAGGGAGGGAAGGAAAGAGAAAGGAAGGGGGGAGTAGGGAGGGAGATAGAGGGGAGGGAGGGAGAGAGATAAAGAAAGAGGGAGGGAGAGAGAGATAAAGAGAGAGGGGGGAAGGGAGGGAGAGGAAATGAGGGAGGGGAGGGAGAGAGGAAGAGGGGGAGATGGGAGAGGGAGAGAGAAAGGAGGGAGGGAGAGAAAGGGGAGGGAAGGAGAGAGGGAGAGAGAGGATGGAAGAAATGGGAGGGAGTGAGAGATAAAGAGATAGAGGGGGCAGGGAGGGAGAGAGGGGGAGGAGGAATGGAGGAAGGTGGAGAAAGGGGGACGGGGTTGAGAGAAGGAGGGAGGGAGATAGGGAGAGAGAGAGATGGGAGATGGGGGAGTTAGGGAGGGAAGTAGAGGGAGGGAGGGAGGGATAAAGGGAGGGAGGGAAAGAGAAAGGGAGAGAGGGGGTAGGAAGAGAGGGAGAAAACAAAAAACTTATTTTAAACCCGGGCAAAGCCGGGTACTTGCAACTAGTCTTTTTAATAAATCTGCATATTGCCAACATAAAAAAAAGAGATTCTACAAACAAAGACTCAAATATCTATTTAAACGTTATTGGTTGTTTGTTGTTGTTGTTGTTTGTCTTCCTCTGGAAATGTAGCTACTGTAAAGTGAATGTTGTTTGAGTGTGTTTATCTATTATCATATACTTTGAGTTGTTAATATGAAACAATAAAACCTAAAACACAACGGCCAAAAGTCTTATGTTTTATTTCGCCATTACGTAGAAGTTCTAATTGTTGGTAAGGAGGTGGGACAGAAGGGTGTTTCTAGTTGTCAAAGACAATCAGGTGTTTCTAGTTGTCAAAGACAATCAGGTGTTTCTAATTGTCAAAGACAATCAGGTGTTTCTAGTTCTCAAAGACATTCAGGTGTTTCTAGATGTCAAAGACAACCAGGTGTTTCTAGATGTCAAAGACAATCGGGTTTTTCTAGATGTCAAAGACAAACTGGGGCTCAGTCTATTGAAATAATGACATTGACAGCGTTTTTGACTAGGAGCCTCCCCTTATCCTCCAAATATTTATTTGCATATGCGTCATTACCTAACGCTTCTAAATGTATCCTTGCCCTAACGCCTCTAAATGTATACTCGCCAAACGCCTCTAATTGTATACTCGCCTAACGCCTCTAAATGTATATTCGCCTAACGCCTCTAACTGTATCCTCGCCTAACGCTTCTAAATGTATCCTCGCCTAACGCCTTTAACTGTATCCTCGCCTAACGCTTCTAAATGTATCCTCGCCTAAGGCCTCTAAATGTATCTATGCCAAACACCTCTTAATGTATCCTTGCCTAACGCATCTAAATGTTTTCTTGCCGAACGCCTCTAAATGTACCATTGACTAGGGCCACTAAATGTAACATTGACTAGGGCCACTAAATGTAACATTGACTAGGGCCACTGAATGTAACATTGACTAGGGCCACTAAATGTAACATTGACTAGGGCCACTAAATGTAACATTGACTAAGGCCTCTAAGAGTAACACTGACCAGAGACTCCGAAACCGTGCGATCTGCTATGCGTGTACTGAACTAGTTTTCAGAATTTTCTCACTAACCTACACAACAGTGAGGTTGTAAACCAAAACTTCCCTTACCTCCCCCCCCCCTTACTTTTGGTCGTGTGTGAAAATCAAAGTTTAGGAAACCGGACATTGGACGTTGGGAACTGACTGGACGTTTGGAGGGCAACTGGCGTGAAGCGTCTTCCTTTGACGACGGAAATGACCTTCGATGGGTTAAGAGTTCAATCTGTGGATTCCACAGACACGCGAAGAGAAAACTGATCTTTGTGGAGCAGAAACTAATCTTAAACTTTACACCAGGAGAATGACAAGTGACCCACTTTAGATTTAATCCGGGCACTAGCTCAACCCATACATTGAAATAAGTGGGTGAAAACGGCTAGAACACATTAAATATGTTGCATGTTTGCAAATGAAACGTTTAGTTTTAAACATTACGTTATTGCTACATGATTTCTTTCACTTTTAACATGCAAATCAATTGGAATAGACATGTTCTTGACTCTTTCAATATATGTAAGTTTAACATGTCGTCATAGAGTTGTGATTGTAATAATGAAGTCATTTTTAATTGCATTACTTACCCAGATCTGTATAACGTGTGTGTTATCGCAATGTCCTTCTTTCTTACCCACCATAGCAGATTATGACCACCATAGCAGATAGTGACCACCATAGCAGATAGTGACCACCAGAGCAGATAATGACCACCATAGCAGATAGTGACCACCATAGCAGATAGTGACCACCATAGCAGATAGTGACCACCAGAGCAGATAATGACCACCATAGCAGATAGTGACCACCATAGCAGATAGTGACCACCATAGCAGATAGTGACCACCAGAGCAGATAATGACCACCATAGCAGATAGTGACCACCATAGCAGATAGTGACCACCATAGCAGATAGTGACCACCATAGCAGATAGTGACCACCATAGCAGATAATGACCACCATAGCATATAGTGACCACCATATCAGATAATGACCACCATAGCAGATAATGACCACCATAGCAGATAGTGACCACCATAGCAGATAGTGACCACCAGAGCAGATAATGACCACCATAGCAGATAATGACCACCATAGCAGATATGACCACCATAGCAGATAGTGACCACCATAGCAGATAGTGATCACCATAGCAGATAGTGACCACCAGAGCAGATAATGACCACCATAGCAGATAGTGACCACCATAGCAGATAGTGACCACCAGAGCAGATAATGACCACCAGAGCAGATAATGACCACCATAGCAGATAATGACCACCAGAGCAGATAGTGACCACCATAGCAGATAATGACCACCATAGCAGATAGTGACCACCATATCAGATAATGACCACCATAGCAGATAATGACCACCATAGCAGATAGTGACCACCATAGCAGATTGTGACCACCAGAGCAGATAGTGACCATGGAGCCATGACCTGAAAAATCCAATTGGTCCTCACCTGAGATCAAACCAGGCAGCCTCAGGTGGAAATACACCCAGCCCCCTGCAACAATAGTCTCCAAGTATCCACTGCTCCCTGTTACACTTGTATTTAGATAGAGGTAGTTATTAATGTCCTCTTCACCCCTTACTGGCCACCTTGGTGGAGATTTCATATTTTGCTGTTGGCGCGGCATACTAAGTGGAAGAGCTGAATCAGAAGACTTCTTTTTCAAAATAAAAAAAATATCTGTTTGTGATATTTGGAAGTTACAATAAGTACCTTATGTTGACTTAAAAATCAGTCAGATACTTTTTTTTTTCGCTATGGTTACAGTGGCCATCTTGTTTTCTGTTTACACGTATTGAAAAACAGCTCTTTTAAATTATTTTATTCACCCAAATAGGCAAAATGAAAATAAAAAAACTATTAAGAGTTTACTAGATGATGTGAGATATTATTTAGATATTTTGAATGATGGTATGTTCTAAGATATGCTTCACCCAAGTTGAAGACCATATTTCAGCGGTCGGAAACCAGTTGTCCATGGACCATTAGTGGTCCACGTGTAATATTTTATGGCCCGCAGAAAAAAAATAGCAAAGGTATACAAAAGCAATCACGTGCTCAAGCGAATGAGGCTTTTGAATTGAATCACTTACCTATATTTATCTGTTATTTAAAAGTACACTCATAATAACATCCATAATCACACTCATAATCACACCCATAAACACAGTTATAATCACACTCATAATCACACTCATAATCACACTCATAATCAAAATCATAATCACACCCATTATCACACCCATAATCACACCCATAATCACACTCATAATCACACCTATAATCACACCCATAATCACACTCATTATCACACCCATAATCACACCGATAATCACACCCATAATCACACCGATAATCACACCCATAATCACATATCATAAAATGTGCCCGTTTAGTTTAGATATAAAAGTTGTATACAGGAATAAAAATAATTCATCTTGTGGTCCTCGGGAATAAATTCATGAATTAAGCGGTCACGAATTATGTGGTACGTGAGGTCTGGAAGTTTGCCGACCATTAACATGTTTGATCTGTACGACCACACACTTTATATTTTTTTCACTCAACATGAGATTAAAAAGTCTTTGAAACACAAAACATCAGGCCAGAGGTATCTATAAATTCATTACATGCCTAAAAAAAAAACATTAATTACATGAGCAGTCAGTATGTCAAGGGAAATAATACAGGTAAAATTTACCTTCTATTTAGTATGAGGAATAACTACCCCTTAATTGTTTACTGAAATTTATGAACGTAATTTTTACTTACAAGTAAAATATTAAAAAAAAAAACATTTCTATTTCAAACAAAATGTATGCTGTATTTTATGTATTGTAACTGAATGGCTCAAACAATAAATCAAAAATGTAGTCCAACAAACTTGTATTTGCTATAAAACATCGTTTGCATCTGAGATATGACTTTTGAATCCGGTCCTAGACAAGACGATAATTTTAATTTACAACACCAGCTGTATGTAATTAAGTCAAGATAGCTATTGCTGCTAAACTCAATTTAACCTGCACTTGTTCATCCGAAAATTCACATTATGTTCTAGAATGAATAAGAGCAGGTTAAATATTTTTTTAAAAAAGCTAGTTTTGGATGATCCAATGATTAGAAAAGGCAAACTAGTTTTTGTAAAAAAATATCTTATTTCATATACTATATCACCAGTGGCGCCGAGAGCCAACACGAGCCCCAGGGCAGGACATCATTGCGGGCCCCTTAATAAACGATGAGTCGTGAAAAAATTGACATGGTCGGGGCGGCCCGGCCCCCTTACAGATGCGGGCCCCCTGGCAATGACCCCCTGCCCCCCCTCTCGGCGTGCCTGTATATCACTATCATCATGTAATTATTATGGTGGGGGATTCCGAGGACTAAGGCACGTTTCTTCACAATTTAAAAAAAAAAATGGTTTATATATTCTTTAAAAACAAAGGACTCATTACCTCACTAAATTTTTTTTGCTTACAATTCCATGAAAGGATGAGATGTTTATCTCTTAGATCCTATAAACCACAAATGGAACGGTTTCTGCATTGCCCTCTTTCACCCCCCTCCCCCCAATCATAGCCAATAGTGTAACGGCAATGGAGGCGCCACTGGAGGCACGTATAGGTGATCCGGTTGGCTACTAAACTAACCCCCCCCCATCCACCCTCTAACTAATCTTTTAGACAACCCATACGTTGTAGGTAATGTAAAAATATATATATATATATATATATATATATTTAAACTAAAACACAACTTGAAAGTTAAGTTAGTTTTGTGTATTTTACCTACCTTAGTAAATCTCCATATAGCGATTCAAGGGGTGTAACTGTAAAAGGACTTTACGAAACTCCAAAGTCATGCTTACCTACCATTCAAACCATTATTATTTTTGGTAATCTAGATGTAAATTATCATTTTTCGAAGCCAAATTTATCCCAAGAAAATATCATTTTAAATTAGAAATGATTGTCATAGTTATAATTAATGAAATGTTCAATAAGAAACTGAAAAAAAAATTATCAGTATTGGCTTACATGCGTCACCACAGATCTTTGCAAGTTGCATAGATTGTGATAGCCATGTCTTGCTGGTGATAAGTGAACTATTATTATATATTATTACTGTTTGCTGTTGGAAAGTGAAATATTATCATATTACAATTTACTATCGGTAAATGAGCTATTATCATATTACTCTTTGCTGGTGATAACTAGGGAGCGACCGATAATCGGATCGGTATCGGACCGATATTGGCACTATCGGTTAATATCGGATCGACCGATTTTTGTAGAGAGCGACCGATAGTCGAACCGATATTGGCACTATGGGTTAACTATCGGACTGGCCGTTTTTTGACTGCCGATACATTGTTTTTTTTTTCACGACAGAGTTGCAGAAAAAAAAATCCGTAAATAACCCAATTCTATAACCAGATCAGACAAGATTTAAAAAAAAAAGGAAAAAAAAACCTGTACACAGAAATTGTCACGTCTACATACAATTACGTCAGAGATATGACCTTGAAACAATAGGATTGGCATTTTTTAATTCTAATGTATGACCTTGAATGATACAATTAGTGAACATCTGTGTGTATTTTTTTTTTGGGATGGGAAGTTGGGTGTGGGGGGGACAAGACTTACGTGTGGGCGAAGTGTTACGAAATATGACAGGGAAGGGGTGAGCGTGGGTTTGGCATTGTTGTTGATTAAAAAAAATATCGGTATCTGTATCGGTAAAAATACTGGGGAAAAATATCGGTATCGGACTATCGGTAAAAAGGCATATCGGTCGCTCCCTAGTGATAACTAAACTATTATTATATATTATTCTTTGCTGTCGGGAAGTGAGCTATTGCTTTATTGGTGTGATCGTTAAAATACATTTTTTTTAAGTTTCAGAAAGAGTTATATGTTTATTTCTGATATACTATTATGGTATATAAGCAGCAGACGGGGCGGTTTTTTGTAGTGCCCTTATTTCATCCTCACCTTAGCTGAAAGTGTAAAGGCCACGTAGGTACCACGGGGAACGTGAGTACACATGGAGTTAAATCCTTAGCTCACATCATATAGATATGGCTTATTGTGTGTAGATCTGGCTTACAGTGTGTAAATCTGGCTTACAGTGTGTAGATCTGGCTTACAGTGTGTAGATCTGGCTTACAGTGTGTAGATCTGGCCTACAGTGTGTAGATCTGGCTTACAGTGTGTAGATCTGGCTTACAGTGTGTAGCTATATCTTATAACAATCCAGCCATATTTAAAACACATCTACCAATGGTCAACATACTACTTCCATCACCAATGCCGAATCAGGCCTAAAACGGAAATATAAACAATACTAATTCGGTTCGAAATGTGGCTCAATCCATTAAGTTTGTTTGTAATTTGAGAAAAGGTGAGAGGGTTATAATGTAAACATTTACAATTACAGATTGGACATTAACTTTTATTGTCTCGAGAATACATTGAACAGAGAGATTAAACATATTTATTATTCATGCTCATTGTTCATATTGGTCATTTACATTTCTTTATTTGTCAGAATAATAAAACCTCTTCAACTGCGCACACAACTAAAATGCATCCAATACAGAACAAAACACTTTGTTTCGAGCATCGCAACACAGACCCTCAATCAGATCAACGTAGTATAGTATATTCCAAGTTTATTATTGTATTTCCACTAAAATTGCCTAGTCTACTATCAGACAACTTTATAGACCTATATATAATTGAGAATCAAAATACACAATAAGAGATTAATAAAATTACCATTGTTAAAATGTTGTTATTAAAAATTAGAGTAAGGGGAAAAAAAGAAAATTTCAAAAAGAAACTTAAACCAACAGAACTTAGCATAACAAGAGAAGACCGAACACATCGAGCTTTATATTGACTTATATTCTTTGTTGTCACAGATTTACTAGTACAGTCAGAAACTTGTTATTGTCTTTAATTACTTCTTAATGCATTGGTTAAATACAGTGGTTATTTCTGCCAGAAGACGGATAATTCAATGTAATTACAGTCAAGCTGCTGTACTTAATGTTTGTGCTAGATTTCAATAATTTATATCTTGGTAAATCTCTGTTGAGAGAAAAATTAACAGTCATCGTAAGACCATAATTATTGAGAAAACAGTAAGTACATATTTTAAATTATGATATTCAAGCATGTAATTATCATAAACTTATCTCTGAGATAATTTAATTGAGATAAAAACACAAACTTTGAATGAATCATCGGAACTATTTGTATAAGTTGCTGACTACATATATCTCACTATGAGAGATACTTTCATAAAAGTCATTGACTATATTTGACTATCACGATAAATACATAACTAGATAGTGTTCGTAAGAGGTTTATTTTCTAAATTACTCCACAAGTCCTGCTGGTCAATAGTGGAAAATTGATTCATAAACTATGTTATAATCAACTCACACACTCACCAAGTTTGACGATATGCCTGCCAATCAATCTCTCAACATCAACCATGCAACAGATTGGATTGATGACCAATCATCTTACTTCATCAGTGTCGTGATACTTCAGTTCATAGTAAAGGTCACTCTCAGAATATGTGGCCTTTTGACGAATGGCCTTACTCTCCTGGTGTTTTACAAGTGCGGCTTAAAAGACGGAATCTCTGTGTGCTTTGTGGCCTTGACCCTGTCTGATGGTATATGTATAACGGCGTCCCTACTGGCTTCCATGTTTGCTTATCTGGAGCTGGAGCTTCACGTCAGACCGTACGTAAGTTTGTTCTACGTCAGCTACCTGCTTCCGTTCTACGGCCTCATGTTCTACAACATATCAACAGTGATCACATCATTTCTAGCCGTACAGAAGTGTTGCTGCATCGCGTTGCCGTGGAATTTTAAAAGCTACTTCAGCAAAGGCCGCTGTGTTGCCTCTGTCTGCTGCATCTACTCCTTCTGCTTCATCACGTTCATTCCATTCACAGTCATTGTGTTTCCATTTCAACCAAGTCACGATGTCCTCACAAACTCCACTCGACTTTTGTTTGTCTGGTCTTCGACTTATTTCAATGAGATCTTTCCGGTATTAAAAGCTTTAAATTATATTTCCATACCATTTACTGCAGAAATAGTTGTACTGATAAGTACAGTTATACTAACGGCTAAACTTAGGGAATCGGCCCAATTTCGAGCTTCCAGCGCAACAGTGCACCAAACAACAGCCAAAGAGACAACAAAGAAATCATCGGCCTTGTCTGCTGCCCCATTCTCTGATCGAAACTATCCTGAGGCTTCTTTTAGCCTCGCTTTTGCTAATGATAACAAGTGTGTCGCCTCAGGAACAGCGTCTCTGGTAACCGAAGCCGCAACCACACAAAATCACGTGATCACCAAGAGCCAATCTGAGGTGAAGTCCGGTACTCGCTCTATGTCTCAGAAAGAGCTTCGAGCAACACGAGCGGTCAACATGGTGGCCATCATCTTCGTGGTCACCAACACCCCTGACGTCATCGTGTTCCTGGGGTCACTCCTCGCCCCCTCCTTCTCAGGTACTGGAGCTTACTACAACACGTATGAACTTTGTCTTGAGTTACAGGACCTACTTCACGTAGTCAACATGTCTGTAAACCTGTTTGTTTATCTCAAGTTTAACACCAGGTTCTCGAATGCTCTCAAACTGATGTTCTTACGTTGTATTTCTGATCAAGGTCTAGACAGACTAAGACTTAACTTTGCAAGTAGTTCGCTTTGAAAGTAAGACTTATTACCTGATAGTATTGTTACAACTCTTAAAATTCTGTTTATAAAATCAAAACAACACACAGGCCGGCGTGGGTTCCAAGAGTTTACTATTCTTTTAACATTGACAACGACAACAATATCACGGCCATCTTCTTGCCGGCTTCGACGTCACTGTCTCTACTGCGTCATCGCGTTCACTCTGTAGACTGTACGGTGCGCACCGAGAGGGTCGTAACACTGCCCCCCTCTTAAATCTGTCCGTCCCGGACAGGTCAGTTCTCACAACAGTATCTGTACAGTCTGTCCACATGAACCAGAGCTCTGTTCTCAGCGTGACCGTTGATGCTAGCTAGGAGCATGTCTTTTGTCAGGCTGTGGAGGTTGATTATCCCCGTGGTGGGGCGGGGAGGATCCTGTTCGTCCCCATAGAAATCTGGCTGTTCACCAGGTAGGTTTTCTCGCAGGTGCAGGCGTTCGGGATACTGAACTCCATTGATGAGGCCCAACAAAATCAAGCTCTTGTTGTTGCAGAATATCATGACGATGACGAAACACACGTTGTAGCAGTAACGAAATGTTTTGCGTTTGACAGAGCTAGGATGAATGTATACTAAACGACCAGATTAAAGTCAATGGCCAGGTTCATCTCTGTCCTGCTCGTTCTCCTCTGCTCGGATGCACTCTGCTGGTCTCCTCGCTCCTCTCTACCTTTCGTCTCTGCTCCCCAGGTGGCTCATATCGGTTCACCAGTGTCTCAGGTGGATCATCACAGGTCACCAACGTCTCAGGTGGCTCATCACAGGTCACCAACGTCTCAGGTGGCTCATCACCGGTCACCAACGTCTCAGGTGGCTCATCACAGGTCACTAACGTATCAGGTGGCTCTTCACATTTCACCAACTTCTCAGGTGGATCATCACAGGTCACTAACGTCTCCGGTGGCTCATCACAGGTCACCAACGTCTCAGGTGGCTCTTCACAATTCACCAACTTCTCAGGTGGCTCATCACCGGTCACCAACGTCTCAGGTGGCTCTTCACAATTCACCAACTTCTCAGGTGGCTCATCACCGGTCACCAACGTCTCAGGTGGCCCATCACCAGTCACCAACGTCTCAGGTGGCTCATCACAGGTCACCAACATCTCAGGTGGCTCATCACAGGTCACCAAATATTTCTTGTTATCGAAGCGCGGCAGATTGTGCACGAAATTAAGACCTGTAGGGATCTTGCCGTTGCAGTGCCAAACGTTGGCACTAGCATCAGTTCCACTGTTGTGGATTTCCATGCATTCGTGGCTTTTGTTTAGTTGTGGTTTATTGTTCTTGACGTTGTTTTTATCAGACTCTGTTAAGTTGTCTGGATATTCAAGGTAACCAGGGCAGCGGTTGCAACAAGCTTTCAGACATTCTGCAGACCGATCATTCTCACAGGGGCTCAGATCGCTGGGCGGCTCTTCTTGGATTAGTTCCTTCTCGTGCGCTACGTTTTGGATGACCACATCATCAGGTATCACGTCGTGGGTGACCACATCCTTAGGTGTAACTTCATGGATGACCACATCCTCAGGTACCACTTCATGGATGACCACATCCTCAGGTACCACTTCATGGATGACCACATCCTCAGGTACCACTTCATGGATAACCACATCCTCAGATAAAACTGGCCGCATGTCTAAGTCTGCTTCAATGATTAACTTTGTCTCTGAGTCATGTTTTCTTTTGTTGTCGTTTTTTTACTACTTTCACTTTTGGTAATTCAATCTTTGCTTTCTCGATGTCACCTTTTAAACCTTTCTTAATTTCCTCTATTTCACTTTTTAATGTTAAATGAAATTCTTTCATTTTATTCCGCCTTCTTTCATTTCTTTTCTTAACTTTGCGATTTCAGACTCAAAACAGTGGCTCTCCGGGTCCATTCCCTCATCAATAAGAGCTTCATGAAGTATATTAAACAGTTGTTGTTTGTTGCCGTTAGTTGGAAGGTCCCTTTCTTCTAATTCTTCCTTTAACTCTCTAACTAAAAGTTTGTTTAATTTCTTACCGAACATTGTAAGACTGTCCCGCTTCTGACACCAATGTTACAACTCTTAAAATTCTGTTTATAAAATCAAAACAACACACAGGCCGGCGTGGGTTCCAAGAGTTTACAATTCTTTTAACATTGACAACGACAACAATATCACAGCCATCTTCTTGCCGGCTTCGACGTCACTGTCTCTACTGCGTCATCGCCTTCACTCTGTAGACTGTACGGTGCGCACCGAGAGGGTCGTAACAGTATTTTATGCTTTTTGTTTACAGCACGAATTTATACAAAACTAAAAGATCTAGAACAAAGTGACATCAATATTCTGTTTATGCCTACTTGCAAACATATTCTAAAATGTAAGTTTTTACATTTGCTTATGTAAGAAGCACAAAAGTGACATCATAAAATAACATTGATTTTAATTAATTTTTTTCATTTTATGAAGCTTAAAAAAAATAATACATAAATGACCGCTAAATATCAAAATGACATATATTACCAACTTTAAATATTGTGAATATATATATATTGTAAATATCATATTCTATTTATGAACGTTTATGGGAAAGTAATGAAGATTTGAGTTTATTTCTAGAAGAATGTTGTTATTTATAGAACTATGAATCTATTCCAGCTAGTATAAAAATAGCTTTCATACAGTTTGTTTAATAATTTCAAAAATTCGTATAAATATAAAGGTATGCGGACGGGTGGTCATAAGGTGTAGAGCGCTCGACTCTCTAACGAGGGGGCCCCAGGTTCGAACCCTAGTGAGAACTTTTTGATTTTTTCAGGTTATGGTGAATGTCTCCAAGTCCACCGAGCATTAAATGGATACCCGACTTTAGTAGTGGGAGTAAAGTGGCTGGCCACGCAACCTTCAATACAACGTGGCTACTGAAACATGAATTCTACACTTCATCTGCCCCGATGAGTCCGAAGGGGATTAAGGGAAATTTACTTTACTTATAAAGATAGCAAGTCTGGTGCTCATGTAAATCTATAGTGTGACCAAGTTTCCATAAAGTCTATAAGCTCTTTCGAAACATTGTCATATAAAATGGAATGGAGGTATCTTTGAAAATAGTTACAACGGAATAAAACTATTCAGTGTGTAGAAAAATACCTTTAAAGATAACTTTCAGTTTTGATTTTATGGTGTGTTTATTAAGAGAATAAATAACAATTGTGTGTCTTTGTAAAGAACCACCTTATTAATCAGGCAAGTTTCCAAGCAAATCATCCGACTGTTCCAGAACACATATCGGCCATAAAAACGAACACATTTAGAGCAGAGGAAGTTTACGAAATCCTTGCCCCTGTGGCATTAAAAGCATAAGATACTAGTTACAACATTTGTACATTGTTAGCAATTATTAAACAAGTGACATGATCAAAGCACTTATTTTAATAATGACGTATCCATATCTTCCAGTGGATACTTTGAGGAATCGCTACAAAGAAAATTTTTTGAAGTTCTGTTGACTGTGAATAAACTAATATAGTATTAACAAAACGCCATGTGGTATTGGTCTAAGTTGCATTGTGAGGCAAACAAAAATAGGATCTCTTGGTATTAACGTCAAAATCTTGCAATACTGCATAGGAAGTCAGGATGATACAAGTTTTATTAAAATGAACGAATGCAAGGAAGTTACAATTGTTTAGAGTTTTCAATGTGTTAATGTTACAAATGTTTAGAGTTTTCAATGTGTTAATGTTACAAATGTTTAGAGTTTTCAATGTGTTAATGTTACAAATGTTTAGAGTTTTCAATGTGTTAATGTTACAAATGTTTAGAGATTTCAATGTGTTAATGTATTTTTATTTACTTTTATAATAAATTGGGTCAGTAAACCGTTCAATATCCTCTCATAATTATTAAGTCAGCTTTCTTGAAATTCGAACTGCATCCCAGAACCATCAGTGTGTATGTAACATATTGGAAAGTCATTGGATAGCTAAACTTGCATGCATGGCTGAACAGTAAGATATATTACTTGATAATAGCTATTAGTGCATGAATGGAATACATTTAAGAATGCCAATTAGCATTTTTTTTTTATTTCAATTTAACGATGTAATACGTTAAATGTCGTCAAAATGAAAACAATATCTCGTCAAAATGTAAACAATAACTCGTGAAATTGTAAACAATACCTTTTCAAAATGTAAACAATACCTCGTCAAAATGTAAAATAATACCTCATCAAAATGTAAACAACGCTTCATCAAAATGAAAACAATGCCTCGTCAAAATGTAAACCATGCCTCATCAAAATAATTGAGGCTTGGAGAACTGGGAATGTTCATGAAGAAACGTGTTTTAAACTCTGTATTACAGGTTGTATTGGATTTAGACTAAGAAACAAATGATTTATGTTTTTTTTTTAACAATAGTAATAATTGTCATTGGACATTCAAGAATAATTCTCAAACTAAAATAATTTGATTGTCATAGATAAATTAAAACATATTTAATTAACAGCTTTTCAACATATATACAACAAAAACGTGTTAAAATTATCCATTATTGTGACTAAAAAAAAGCGATCAATGCAAAGCAGTTCTAAGGCTCTCTTAAAACAGTTTTTGGTTCCATGACATTGGATTCGACTCTGCTATATTCCAATGGTGCCTCGTTATTCAAAGACTAACCAGATATGAGTGCCAGATGGGTGCAGGAGGGAACAACACTTCAGCAAATTTCTCAGTCTACCATCAAATGCCAAATATTTACTGTATCCCCCACAGATTAATTCAAAAGCATTAAATCAATCCACTAACTCTAGAAGAATTCAAAATCATCGAGAAAACAGACCCCAGGAAACAATGCACAAGGCCTGGACAAGACCCGGTGGAGCTCCTTGTAATTATGTTTAGTGAATGTCGCTAGTAGAGACGTTGCAGACACAACAGACTGACCACTACACCCCTAGCTCTATTGTCTAGTTTTAACTGATCGCCTTATTATTATTTTTGCCCCGTGACTCCATTTGATTGTCTGTCTTCTAACATAGTCAGTCAGTTCACTGTACCTGTAATCTATCAATACCATTTTTTTTTTAAATGCGTATTCTAGGTGGTGCTTGCTTTCTATCTATCACACTTGTTAGCTGATAATTTTCTCAGGTAACCCGATGTTCAAGTTTGATATCATACCTACAGTCATTCAGAAAGAAGGTCAGAGAAGACAAGTATAGAATTTTTCGCCTAATTAGCTATTGATTAAGAAATATATCAGTCCGAAATGTGTATAAAGAGCAAAGCAACAACATGTAATTATAACAGTTAATTAATGTCTCAAGTCGATTGTTCCTAAGCGACACTCAAGTTGTTTTTATAGATTAGTTTATCTTGTTAAACAAAAGTTGAAAAAAATGTTCTTATATTATAACATTTACTTTAACAATTACAATAAACTGACATCAGTTAAGTCTGAACTCTCCATACAGTATAGTTACGTTTGTATCTTCTATCATTCCTGTCTTAATACTGTATGATCGTTTTAATTGTCTGAAGCTAGCAGTTGTTATTTATCTTGGATGGATGGGGCGGGGGGGTGTTAAATACAACGTCTTATTTAGACGTTGTAGGTAAAGCTACATTTAGGGACCCTAGAGAGATTTATACTTCGGGGCTCAAGGCTAAGTTACATTTTGGGGCCCTAGTCTAAGTTGCATTTTGGGGCCCTAGTCTAAGTTACATTTTGGGGCCTAGTCTAAGCTACATTTTGGGGCCCTAGTCTAAGCTACATTTTGGGGCCCTAGTCTAAGTTACATTTTGGGGCCCTAGTCTAAGTTACATTTGGGGGCCTAGTCTAAATTACATTTGGGGGCCCTAGTCTAGTCTAAGTTACATTTGGGGGCCATAGTCTAAGTTACATTTGGGGGCCCTAGTCTAGTCTAAGTTACATTTGGGGGCCATAGTCTAAGTTACATTTTTGGGCCCAAGGCTAAGTTACATTTGATTTAGGGTATCCTGGGCCGATACACTGTCCGGGCTGTCACTAACAGTATTTGGATACTCTAGCCCCCCGGCTCTTAAGTCATTTTATATAACGGGTAAATAAAAATCGCAGCATGGGACCTTAGGCCATCGGGGCAGATAAAGTGTAGAAGTCATCGGTTTCTATAATCTCGGCATATGAAGGGATTGTGTGGTTAACACAACGCCCAGCCACCTTTACTTCCCCAACTTAAGTCAGGTACCCATTTAAAGCTGTGTGGAATCTAATTCGCTTGGTTCTCAGCAAGGATCAAACCCGGGGCTTTCTGGTCGACAATCAAGCGCTCTACACCGTCCTGCAATCTGTCCCTTTATATATGTATATATAGTCCGACTTGTATATCATTGATTGTTGATGATCACAAAGCATATTTCTTCTTTATATATATATATATATATATATATATATATATATATATATATATGTATATTTCTTAATTAGCAATTAGAAATTGACTTATTTACTATTTTATTCTTAAAAAGTAAGTGTAAGAATATTTCTCATGTGCGATATTCATTCGTGAAGCAATATTAATAGAATGAATGCGTGCCGTGCTGTACTATTGCGCAAAGATGTGAAAAACACTCAAGGTGCAAACTCCGAGGATGGCTAAAATACAACCAACAAAATAAAGTTTCATAATCATTATTTGTAAACACATAAAACATAAAATTTCCCTTGGAAATATTGTCCATGTTCTCGCCGAGGGTATTACACTGTTTCTATCCTACAATACATGTTTCACATTAACATCATATCTTATATTAGATTGTTCACATTATAACTAAAATTCTCAACTCAGACCTCAACAGCCATCTGCCACTAATTGGTAGTTGAAAATCGTCTCTTTAAAAAGTTCGTCAATATTGTTAGTGGATCGATCATGGAGTTCATGTGTTTTTATAAATAGAGGAACTGAGATGGAGTTCGTTCACAAAGACTGCAACGTCCAGTAAGTAAACCTACATTGAACGTGCATTGATAAATGTGCCCGTTTAGTTCAGATTTTTTAAGAAGTATATTTCACTAGTAGATGTTTATGAATTTTTTCATATATATTGACCAAATAATAATTTAAGTATAGATCTAATACAAACAATATGTCTACACACACACACACACACATATATATATATATATATATATATATATATATATATATATTTAAAACGTACCACTAATTTCTACTATTCAAATCATAATGTACAAAGTAAAAAAAAAAAAGAAAACTACTGCGATAAAAAAGTGTCTTCATTTCTGAGTAAATATGTTTAAGACAGACATACTATGTAGGCTACACATCATAGTTTTTGTTTTTCTTAATATGTAGATCTAATTGAGCGACATTTCATTCTACTATAAGTAGCAATATAAACAATTCCCTAAATAGAAAGAACGTCTATTGAAAGCTCTTTTATTTTTAGTATAATGTTGACATATAAAATATTAACAGTTTAACAATGTACATCTTTCTTCTATATAGTTAAAAAATGTTTCGGTATTTCTGTGTCACCTTGCTGGCTTTGGCCAATGCACAAATTGATCCTTCAGGTAAATTTCTGAATTTTTATTAATTTCACTATTCAATATATAACCATTAAAAACATTTATTATTTCCCCTTCTGTTTCAAGCATATGTTATATAATTTACTTATATAAATTAAATTAATTAAATTATAACATGGAATTATATTTTTTTCATAATAAAAATATTTAATATTTTCAATAAACATAAATTTTATAGAATGAACTAGCAAATATTTTCATCTAAATTATGTAACTTAAGCTTCTGTGAAGTTTTCATCTAAATTACGTAACAAAAGCTTCTGTGAAGTTTTCATCTAAATTACGTAACAAAAGCTTCTGTGAAGTTTTCATCTAAATTACGTAACAAAGCTTCTGTGAAGTTTTCATCTAAATTACGTAACAAAAGCTTCTGTGAAGTTTTCATCTAAATTACGTAACAAAAGCTTCTGTGAAGTTTTCATCTAAATTACGTAACAAAAGCTTTTGTGATGTTTTCATCTAAATTATGTAAAGAGAACTCACGTCTAGTATTTTTTTTCATCAGAGAAATGTGACCGTCAGGTGGATGTAGCCATAGTGGGAGCAGGGCCTTCTGGAGCCTATTCCAGCTATTTGTTGAGAAAGTCAAACCTGAACATTGAGGTCGTCGAGCTCACAGACCGTGTTGGGGGTCGTGTCAAGACATTTCGCTTCCCTCAGGCAGAGAATATTCCAGTTGAGTTAGGCCCTTCTACTTACACAGACTCTCACGAGATCATGAAAAATCTTGTCGAAGAACTTGGTAAGTATTTTGGCTTGTAACTCTTTATTGGTTATCTTAGTGAGTAGACCATTATTTAGAAGTCTTTATTATTCACTATAGTATTTCATAGTATTGAAATAGTTTAATTAGTATTACACCTTATGTTAATAAAAAGCAAGTGTTGATAACATGATGGATAAATATTTCATAATGGAATACTAGTTTTTAAGAAAGTATTTTATAATAAACGAGTCTACATTGACAGTATCTCATGTAAGCTGGAATCATCTATGACACTTTTTTAAAAGCTATCGGAAGTTAAATATATTGAACAATCTTTTATTTAGATTTACTTTCAGTTATTGGTATAGTTAATATGTTGCTTCTCCCTTAAATCTTGAAACTTAATTTTAGATCTAATCTCGTTCAATTATAACGCTCAAAATTGGTACACTGTAAATTTTACATGACAAAAAACAATACTTAGGGTTATATCCATTGACATTTCTGTGAGAGCTATGTCCATAGACATTTCTGTGAGGGATAAGAAAATGTCCATTGACATTTCTGTGAGAGCTATGTTCAAGACATTTCTGTGAGAGTTATGCCCATTGATATTTCTTCGGGTACCATGTCAAATAAATGCTGTTGCTAAATTACACACATCTTCATATTAAACACCTTATTGTTAAGCATTCATCAGATTTAATTCAACAGAGCTAGAGCCGGGCAAATCATGGATGACACGAAACGATGAAGCCCGTTACGTCATGAGAGGTCAAAGTTTCACAGAAGGAGAAATCAGAGCTGGGGCCAAACTGCCCTACAAACTAACCGATGATGAACAAAAGAACCAAGCTAGACTCGCCCAGTTTTATTTGGAGCAACTGACCGGTTACACGGGCGACGACTTTCCTCCAAGTATCAGACTCCATCTGAGAGTTAAAGTTCCAGACACTAACGGCAAAAAAGATATTCCACTATATCAATATAAGTAAATCACGCATTTCACCTATAATACAGTTAATGTATGCAAAGTACATAGAATCACGATATACAACTACTTAGACATTTTATCTTTTTATTTCAGTTTGTCCCAAGCCCTTGACTTGGTGGCCAGTAAAGAAGGGAAAGAACTCTTCTATGCTCTACTCAAACAAAAATCAGCCGCATACCAAGACGCGTCTGCTCTGATTGCCTTCAGTGATCACTTTGATTTACAAAGGTTTTTACTTTCTTTGAACTCACTGAATTAAATGAATCCTCTGTTTGAAATAATCTTTATTTCTTCATCAGCAGACAAATTAAAGGAACAGTATAGTATTTACTATTGCCCAAGAAAGCCGTATTTGTACTAAAGCTTGCTTGACAGTGTAACAATGTGTTGTCCGCATAAACTAGTCAAATCGGTCTCAGCGATTTGGCTAAAATCAAAGAGAAGTGTCTGCTTTACAATATATCTTAGCCTTTTGGCTAACATGGTCTAGGAGACATACCCTGGTCTGTGGGGGAAAAGATCATTGGGGCTCTCCTGGTCAATTAGGACAATCCGAGACCATTATGTCCACAGCTGGCACACAGCACCCTTCCATTCTGTTCAACTGAAACACACTGTCGAAGCCTGCTCATTCAGGCAGATGGGTTAGGCACACTACACCTTCCGTCGGTCGATGTGCCGGGAAAATCCTTAACTTCTCATTCTGGCCGATCGGCACTACACACACTCTGCTGGTCTGGCCAGTCTAGGCATGTCTTAAAAACCTTTTATTCTGCCATGCCGGCAGATGTAGTGGCCTACTCACCCCGTCGCTCTGTTGGCATGGCAGACATGCCACCAATAAAGCTGGTGTGGCAGGCACACGACACCATGTCATGCTGGCAGTGGCGGTGCAAAAAAAGTTATAAATATTTTTTTTTAAAGTTCTATATAGTCAAACTAAAGGGCCCCATCCCATAATATTTTTCAGTTTGATGTTAAGACATCCTTTTTGCCCAGTACCCCCCCCCCCTAAACATATCTTAAGACTGTGATATGGCCCACAAAGACCTAAGTATTTCACAACACTTCAGTAAAGGACATCCCATACTAAACGTTGTACAGCTAATACTAAACGGTGTACAGCCAACACTAAACGTTGCACAGCCAATACTAAACGTTGTACAGCCAATACTAAAGGTTGTACGCTTCAATTCTCTTAATTAAAAAACTCCGTGAGGAATACTTAAAAAAAAAAACTAAAATGATTTTTTTCAGTAAAAATGTGACAGTGAGTAAAATCAAAGAAGGGATGGAAGCTTTGCCTCAGCGACTGATTGAAAAATTTGTCAATGAAGATAAGAACAGGTAATAATTACATTGGTGACGCACTACGTGTTCATTATATGCAATGGATGTTACATATTTTATAAACATTCTTAAAATGACGAATTTTAATATTTTGTAGAGTTGAATCAGCGAAATAATTAATATGTGCTTTTTGTGGGTTTTTTTTAAATATTGAACCAAAGATGACCATAACGTTTCTGTTAATGATATTGTATGCAGTGACTTCTCTTCAATACCAGGCTAGTCATAGCAGCGTGTATTGAAATCTTTACGTTGATGTTGTGAACATTTATTTTTTTTCTTAAAACTCGATGTTCTCACAAAACAACAGGCATTGTAATGGCTCTCATTTCCCACAACAACAGACACTGTGGTGGCTCTCATTTCCCAAAACAACAGACACTGTGGTGGCTCTCATTTCCCACAACAACAGACACTGTGGTGGCTCTCATTTCCCACAACAACAGAGACTGTGGTGGCTCTCATTTCCCACAACAACAGAGACTGTGGTGGCTCTCATTTCCCACAACAACAGACACTGTGGTGGCTCTCATTTCCCACAACAACAGACACTGTGGTTGTTCTCATTTCCCACAACAACAGACACTGTGGTGGCTCTCATTTCCCACAACAACAGACACTGTGGTGGCTCTCATTTCCCACAACAACAGACACTGTGGTGGCTCTCATTTCCCACAACAACAGAGACTGTGGTGGCTCTCATTTCCCACAACAACAGACACTGTGGTGGCTCTCATTTCCCACAACAACAGACACTGTGGTTGTTCTCATTTCCCACAACAACAGACACTGTGGTGGCTCTCATTTCCCACAACAACAGAGACTGTGGTGGCTCTCATTTCCCACAACTACAGACACTGTGGTGGCTCTCATTTTCCACAACAACAGACACTGTGGTGGCTCTCATTTCCAACAACAACGTACACTGTGGTGGCTCTCATTCTCCTAATCCTTTCGATTTCTATCTCCAAGTCACCATAGGACAGTTTTACACGTGTTTGGTAGGCGTATTTCTGTCAGAAGAAACAACCATGTCGTCTATGCTGGGTGGTTTTATCTTCTTTATATTTTATGATGATATTTTGCATGTTTGCGCTGTTTTGCGATTAGTATGAATTACAATTCCAAGCTGTAATTGTAGCTATGCTATTTCCGACAAATGTTTGGGGCTAGTAACTATGCCTTCTATTTGTGACATCAATTACAGCAATAAGGATAAAATGATTATCACTGTAACCTTTAAAAAAAAAAGAATGGATATGTGTTGTATTTTCATCCCCTACCATTGGCCGAGTTTGCAATGACCGTGATGTAATCGGTAGGTGACAGGATTTGAACCAGTGACCTACATAGTTAAGGACGGTCATCTACGAGTAACCATTGTATATTTATAAAGCTACATTGTTACCAATAAATTCAAGAGTGAATGCAATTGTTAATGTTTCAGACACACATTGAAACTAAACAGGAAATTAGACGCCATCGCGTCTCGTGGAGAGAGAAACTACATCCTAAAACTGAAGAAGACTCGCACCACTCACAGTCAAACTTATGAAACTGTAAGCTGTTGTGTTAGCTCTAAGCCTATAAGCTGTTCGTTAGTTCTAAGTCTATAAGCTGTTCGTTAGCTCTAAGTCTATAAGCCGTTCGTTAGTTCTAAGTCTATAAGCTGTTCGTTATTTCTAATTAAACTTTTATCAAGCATACATACTGACGGACAGAGAACAAAATAGACATTTGACACGCTCACACGCGGTCTGGCGTGATCAAAATAAATCAATAACACTATCGATCACTTTCACAACCAGGGACCTGAAGAGCATCTCTGTGCCGAGAAAGTGATCCTGGCTCTACCTACATCATCTCTGAAAGTTATCCAATGGGAAACATTAAGGTGAGTGTTACGACAAGACCTAATGTCTGACATTAATGCCAGTAAATAGACTATGTTTCATATAAACGTTAATAACATGAACACACTATGGTTTCCTTTCCAAGATGTGGGAACCTCTTATCCTGCTATCCCGCGATGCGGGAACAAGTCTTATCATGCTATCGCGGGATGCGGGAACAACTCTTATCCTGCTATCCCGCTATGTGGGAACAACTCTTATTCTGCTATCCCGCTATGTGGGAACAACTCTTATCCTGGTATTCCGCTATGTGGGAACAACTCTTATCCTGGTATTTCGCTATGGGGGAACAAGTCTTAGCCTGCTATCCCGCTATGTGGAAACAACTCCTATCCTGGTATCCCGCTATGTGGGAACAACTCTTATCCTGGTATCCCGCTATGTGGAAACAACTCCTATCATGGTATCCCGCTATGTGGAAACAACTCTTATCCTGGTATCCCGCTATGTGGGAACAACTCTTATCCTGGTATTCCGCTCTGTGGGAACAACTCTTATCCTGGTATTCAACTATGTGGGAACAACTCTTATCCTGGTATTCCGCTATGTGGGAACAACTCTTATCCTGGTATTCCGCTATGTGGGAACAACTCTTATCCTGCTATCCCGCTATGTGGGAACAACTCTTATCCTGCTATCCCGCTATGTGGGAACAACTCTTATCCTGGTATTCCGCTATGTGGGAACAACTCTTATCCTGCTATCCCGCTATGTGGGAACAACTCTTATTCTGCTATCCCGCTATGTGGGAACAACTCTTATCCTGGTATCCCGCTATGTGGGAACAAGTCTTAGCCTGGTATTCCGCTATGTGGGAACAACTCTTATCCTGGTATTCCGCTATGGGGGAACAAGTCTTAGCCTGGTATCCCGCTATGTGGGAACAACTCTTATCCTAGTATTCCGCTCTGTGGAAACAACTCTTATCCTGGTATCCCGCTATGTGGGAACAACTCTTATCCTGGTATCCCGCTCTGTGGGAACAACTCTTATTCTGGTATTCCGCTATGTGGGAACAACTCTTATCCTGGTATCCCGCTATGTGGGAACAACTCTTATCCTGCTATCCCGCTATGTGGGAACAACTCTTATCCTGGTATCCCGCTATGTGGGAACAACTCTTATCCTGGTATTCCTCTATGTGGGAACAACTCTTATCCTGGTATCCCGCTATGTGGGAACAACTCTTATCCTGGTATTCTGCTATGTGGGAACAACTCTTATCCTGATATTCCGTTATGTGGGAATAACTCTTATCCTATTATCCCGCTATGTGGGAACAACTCTTATCCTGGTATCCCGCTATGTGGGAACAACTCTTATCCTGGTATCCCGCTATGTGGGAACAACTCTTATCCTCGTATCCCGCTATGTGGGAACAACTCTTATCTGGTATCCCGCTATGTGGGAACAACTAGAACTATTAAAGTGTCATCTTGTAAAAATCGAAGCTCCGGGAAATGAGAAACTATAGTACACCCTTTTCATAAAATAGTAATATTTTTATAATATAAATTTTAGAGTTAGACGTCCTTCTATTTGGCTTTAACTTTTTTTCAATTTGATGGAATAAAATTGCATTAGCTTGTAGCAAAACATATCTGCCCTTTTTTTTAATCTACTTAGGTCAGGACTAATGTATGACGCTCTGGACTCTGTTAAGTCACTTCCGGTCAGTAAAATCGCCATGGTGTTCAACAAACAACACTGGTTAGAAAATGAGAACAAAAAGGCCAAAGTTGCCATCATTGATGACTCAATCACTAAAGTTTACGAAATGGGTAAGTCCAATACCTCAAACACATACGTCTTCATGGCGAGTTTCGCTGAAGGAGAGAAAGTCAGAGATCTGGAAGATCTAATCATCGACAGAAAGCCATCTGCTGAGTCTGAAAGTTTCCCTGAAGAGAATCAAATTTCTGAAGATCTGAGAGATCACATCTTGTCTAAGCTAAACGATGTGTTCGGCACAACCTTCGAGAAACCAGTGGCATCAATTGGCATGTTCTGGACCAAGTTCCCTCAGACTGGAGGCAAGTCGGTATGGAGAGCCAACAGAAACTATGACCAGGTGAAGACCATTGTTGAACGTCCTTCATTACAAGATGAAGTCTACATAGTGGGCAGTGACTTTGCCTGGAACAACCTCCAGGTTTGGCTGGAAGGCTCACTTGAAACTGTACAAAGTGTCATGACAAAGTATTTCCAATGAAATGTTATTTTGAATAAAATTTAAAAACTTAAACACAGCAGATGATTTGTGTTTTTTATTTATTTATTTAAGTCAAAATAGAAAGAACGGGCACGGGCCCCTCGGGCACCCGCCTTGGTTACTTATTTATAACGACGGCTCTGCATCTACATAAAGTAAAATCTAATAAAATAATAGCGATTTGGGTTCTGCGTTAAACCGAAAGTAACGAATTAATACAGGTGTATTCCAGTTTAAAATACAATCATGAAAAATTCGGATCTGTCCGAAACCAACAAAATAACCTAGCATACCGATCAAACCTAAGGGTATATAACTCTAAGGAAAGGTTTTGCAGGGTAAAGCTAGTAATGATATAATGTTACTCAAAGTATTATAACAACCACAGATTAGATATTATAATCTGTGTGTAACAACATAGTGCTACTCAATTCATTTTTAGTAACATTTTTTTTTCATAACAAGAGTTTAAGTTTATATGTTATACTAATGGAGTATAAATCTAATTTCATATAAAGTTATTTTTCTTTAAAAAATATATCGCAAAAAAAAAATGAACCTGTATATTTTGTTATATATCATGGCTTTTAATTATTTAAAATGATTGTATAACTTTTTCATTGATTTTATTTTGCCTGAAAACGCTAGGTCTTAACATCGTGTTGTTTGGGGTGGACAAACAGCTAAATACCACAAACCCATTTAAACTTTCAACAATTTCGATCGTTTGAAATAGCAAAGCAATGGAAAATGAACAACAAAAAAAGAATAAAGTCTCTTTTTTGAACCATCAACTATCAATATTAAACCATTATCATGTAGCATATATCACTAGAGAAGAAGATTCACATATTCAGCTTGGTGGATTTATATCGTATCCAAATATTTCAAAGTCCGATTGAAATCGCTTCTGAATTTCCAAAATATTATTTCTGGAAACAGATTTATAAGCCTGGACTATAAAGTTTGTTTTCTGTCGTCTGCTTTCCTCTGGGGTCCAAATCTGAGTATTTACAATTTGGATCAAATGTTGAAGTAAAGTCTCCTGAGAGTAAGTCGTGAGATTTGTTGTGAATTCCAAATTTTTATTTAAATACCCATTTAACTGAAATACTCTCCAAAACCGTATTGCCAGTTCCTTGTCAGTCATGCATGTAAACATTTTGTGTCGAGAGTACACTTTATAAGTGCTTGTAACAACTGAAACAATTTCAGACTTCATGTGCTCAGTGAAATTCAAATCAACTGGGAGATAGTCATATTTAGTTCTCTTTAATATAAACTTTACGTCACGTGAGAACGTCTCCATAGTGCCTATCACGTCGGGTCTAAATTCACAGGGGTTGCAAATTTCAGATATGGGAGACATGTGTCCATCTCTGGACGTCATGGCAAAAGCGATGAAATCGTTGAAGCTCAAGTTCCCCAGACAAACAGAAGTGGACATCTCCCTCAACTTCCAGAAGTCAGGTAGGAAATATTTATCCAGGTAAACGCTCCACAATCGCTTGTATGGATTTCTGGTGAAAACGAATTTCAAAGTCTGAGGGGCGATTTCAGATTTGACCACTCTCCACGCAGATGATCCATACTTTGGAAAGAGTGGACCGTCGTGGACAGTCTTACGGTCAATGTCCAGTGGTGACTTGATGTTTAACTGGGTCATCTGGTCAGGTAAGGTCAAGTAAGTGAACACACGGCGCCAGAAGGTGCACCCTGTTTTCTGTGTTTGACAGTACAACAGTCTCTTGGGCTGGTCCCACAGAAATGCTGGAGTGTTGAACTTGTCTCTCAAATCCCTCGACCATCGCTCGTCACACGATGTCCTCATCAAATGAATTCGTCGAAACATGTCCAGTTCTAGAGACTAAAAAAAAAAAGTTTCAAATATAAAAACACTTGGCTGGTGGACTGTGTCAGTGGATTGTGGTAAATCGTTTCGACGTGGCGGTGGGGGGGGGGGGGAAGGGGGGGGGAGAGAGATTGAAATTTGTTTAAGTTTTATGTATTTTGTAAATGGTTCCTAAAAAAGCTAAACATACACCGATATTAAGTATTTGTTTAAATATTAAACATTTTTTTTGTGCAGAAATAAGATGAAATGTAAAATATAATGTAATAAGCTAAACGCTGCACGGGCAGGATAGCGACTGTCAAAACAGCGACTGTCATAACCGCTAAACGTTCTTAACTCTAGTGCGACTAAAAACAAAATGTCAGATCCTTAATTTAATTGCTTTTTGTTTGTTCAAATGCCACAATATAACAGTATGTTATGACTAATAAAACTATTTTAGAAAGAGGGACTTAAATTCATAGACCTACCTTTGTTTCGATTACTTTATCTTCATCTGAAATTAAAAAACAAAATCAGACATAGTTAATTACTTATATTGTTTCTGATCTTTGGATTTAATAAAGATTACAGATAAGGTCATAAATGTTAAGTCAAATCGATCTACTAGAGACAGGTTAAATGAATGTTCATTTAAATTCAAGAACCGTTCGTTAAGCGGAAAACGAAATCCTGGGAAAGGGATATAACTCTACGTCCCTCCAGTTGATGATGCTTTTAGATCTACATTTATTTTAATTTCTCATGTCTTGAATTAAAACTTAGCTGCATTAAAGCAGACTCGATGAGTCTCAGCTAGTCTCGGAAACGAATGACGTGAGTAAATTATGTTATTTGACCACTAACAGCTGGAAATACTCTATAAACCAACTAGGCTGATGTGAGTAAATTATGTTATTTGACCACTAACAGCTGGAAATACTCTATAAAACAACTAGGCTGATTAATTCAATATGCCAGGAATGACTTCAGCGATAATCTTATCCAAGTCATATGTTACTACACAAACATGTTTTGTTTATGTGCAAGAAATTTTATTTGATAGAAATATCTTACTTTGGTTTCATTTATTGTCGTTTTTTTAAAGATTAGACAGACATACAGGGAGAAAGGCAGACAGACAGGAAGATAGATAGACGGGCAGGTAGACTAACTGACATGTAGATAGATAGATAGATAGATAGATATATAGATAGATAGATAGATAGATAGATAGATAGATAGATAGATAGATAGATAGATAGATAGATAGATAGATAGATAGATAGATAGATAGATAGATAGATAGATAGATAGATAGATAGATAGATAGATAGATAGATAGATAGATAGATAGATAGATAGATAGATAGATAGATAGATAGATAGATAGATAGATAGATAGATAGATAGATAGATAGATAGATAGATAGATAGATAGATAGATAGATAGATAGATAGATAGATAGATAGATAGATAGATAGATAGATAGATAGATAGATAGATAGATAAATCAAATGTGTTATCTTAAATCTTACCACGACTGTGTAGAACTCTAAAAGTTTTCAACAGCACGATGCAGTACAACACACTAACGATGTAATAAACAGCGTGTCGGTATTTCAGTCTGGCCATGGTTTCCTAAATAATGACACAAGTAATACAACTGCAAGTAAGATTGTGGCATCACACAGTCTAAGGCTTCATCAAAGTAAAAAAAAAATCTTTACAAAGGTATGAGATGTGTAGACTTAGCACGTACGTTAACACGATTGTCAGAGTTTTATAAATCAGCGAATATGAAGAACATCATGTTTTTGTTTTGTTTTTTTAGAAAAAAAAGTTTGGTTTTATTGTTTTGTTTACAAACACGGTGTTCTAACCGGTGTTTTATGACTTAAGTCACACGAAATGTCCAGTTCAATAACTTGATTGCAATGGACTCTGGTTTAAGCTTATCCACAATTAAACTGACCAAATATTTGTTTCTATATATTTTCTGTAAGATCTAATGTTTATTTTAATTACACGTAGTGTGTCCAAATGGCTAGTTAATTCTTTTTTTTTTTACACTACTGAAATCTGATTTCTTCTTGCTAACTTACTAAAAAAAATCAACTACATTGATTTTCTCCACAGAGATTTGCATTATGACACATCGGCGGTATAAAAAGTTTACCATCTGTGTTTATGCATGAACCAAAAAAAAAAAAAAAATAGGAGAACAACATAAATCAAAACAATCATGGACAAACTTATTTTTTTTTTGTCACTTGAGTTGTTAAAGGAAATTTTGTACAAAAAAAAAAGAAAAGAATTCATTGTAGTATGTCTATTTTCGTTTTGTCTGAGTAAACCAAGAGATATATAATATTAATACATACAGTCGACTCTCACTATATCGAACTTTGACTGGTGATCTGAACAGGTCTTGTGTTAACAGCATGGACGAAATATAACCGAACTATATGTATAGTTAAATGTTTAAAAAAACATCTCATAGGGTCACGTGAAGTGCTGAAATTCATCTGTTGCATAGCAACGGCATCTTGAGGGATAATGTGGCTATTAAGGTTTCTGTCCTGAGAAGTATTCTCGAACCGGAATATCCAGGACTAATTCAAAAATTCAAACTTTTAATGATTTGGACAATTTTTGAATTGCGTTAACAGAAATAAAAGCAAGCGACTTTTGCCTTTCATCTTATATTAAAAGGTGTGAGGCAAATGTAGTCAAATGCCGGGGATGAATAAAAAATATCTGCAGAGCCGGGGATAAATGTCTATGATTTCATCCCCGGCCGGGATATATTAGCTAAAGCAGAGCCGGGGATAACAGGTCACAGTGCCGGGGATATCCCCGGCATCCCCGGCGGTAAATCGAGCCCTGAATGTAGTGTGTGTGAAGTCCCTGTAAGGATGAGATGAAATCTCTCAGATCCTATAAACCACTAATGGAACGGTTTTAATGGTGCCCTTCTTTCATCCCGATAGTGCAATGGCCAGGGGAGATATATCGGGAACTTGGAGCCATGACCTGAAAATTTTCCTTTGTCCTCAGTGTCCTCACCGGAGATCGAACCAGGTACCTCCAGGTCGACAGTCCAGCGCTTAGGAAAATGGGGTAGCATCGTTCATCGAAATGTTTCACGTACGCCACAAAAGAACTACCGTACATAACTCAGATTTACTGTTTACGTGCTCAACTTTTGTCCCAATTGAAAGGCGGCCATTTTTTTGTCTAATTAAGTATATTATAATAGGCAATACGAGAGTACTGATCATTTAAGGATGTTATTCTGTGATAATGAGGTATGTAATAAAGTTTGAAACCGTTTTCTCAAGTTACAAACATATCTTCTATTTACGTGTCTGCTTGCTTTATTATCTTGATTACTTAATTCTATAAAAAACATTCTGTTTAAAATCAACGATGTAGAGTCTGTAATCGATTAATAACGTTTAGCTATTATATTGGCCTTAAAATAATAGGCCTATAAATATGCCCATATTTTTTTTTAAATATTCTATGCCCCTGTAATGTAATAAATGGTATCTAATTATGTTAAAATCTGTTGATGTTTTAGATAATTTGCCAATATTAAAGATTTAATAAATCGTTAAAGTAAAACATTTGCGTCATATTTTCATCATTAAATCGAGCTCTGTAAATCGTGTCAAACAAAATAATGTCATATTCATTTATTGCTTTTCATATTTTTTTTATCGATTTCATGAACAAATATACTTTGTACTGATTGAAAAAATATATAAAAAAGTGCATCTTTACCTGAACTCTACCGTTACACAATTACTTTTTTTTTCACAAATTCTTAACTTTCAAAACAAAGGTCTTTTTATACATTTTATAATCTTACGAGCTTTGAAACTTGATTTAAGATAACCAAAAGTTTTCCCTACACCATTCACTTAAACTTAATGGTCAAGCCAACAGAAGCAAACAAAATCATACTAGCTTCTTAGCCTTGTTTATGTATTGATATTTCATTTGGCTGTAAACCTAATATTCAAATGTTTACATTTGTGAGCGTTCATTCGTATCTGACGATAGTACAAGGGGGCGGACCACGCCATATGTTTACAGAATTAATGTTACGGATATGAACAGTTTAGACAAAGCTAATGCAGCTTTTTCAATTTTGTTCTGAAAAAATATAATTATATTTAGGCTGAAATACACGTTGTAGGATGTGTTGTTAGGATATATTTAGGCTGAAATACACGTTGTAGGATGTGTTGTTAGGATATATTTAGGTAAAACATTTGACTTTGGTCAGAGACGTCTTGCTAACATAATGAGTTCCCCCCTGGCTAAATAGTGTATTGTGACCCTTAAAATAAATAACTTAATATATACATATATACTTAAATAGTAAGGATGGTGGTCTGCTTTGCGAGTCACTTACTTTTATTTAGCTCTGACATTAAACGATGAAGTAAAGACGAGTGAATCATTTATTCAGTATTTAGATAATACCGGTTATGTATTCAGCAAATCCAGTTCAATTATGGACAGTTCAAATATTGCATAATGGAGATGCATTCTGGGATTATGTATAGTTAAAACACGGCAATTTTATGAAGAATTATTGTGTATATGGAGTGGGGAGGGGACGGGTTTGCGTAGCGGAAAAACATTTTTCAATAGGAGCCGTACTAAACTCAACGAAGAGCCACATAATGTCTCATTGGGAGCCACACACGCGCACACACACACACATACACACACACACAAATATATATATATATATATATATATATATATATATATATAGGGGCTGTCTGTGGAGAAATAATATAGTCTAAGCTTGATGACGCAATTTGGTAGGCTCCGCCCACCACAGTATCCATGGCGTCATTCCGCCATCTTGAGTGTAAATATTGGGAACTTGGGTGTTAAACTGACAGTTGGGAGCACATGGTTTGTTTTATAAGCAGTCGAGCTCTGTGCATCATAGGATGCGGATGCATGTTCTAGTATAGTCTAGCTTTGGGCGTCTATGTAGATGGATGCATATTTACAGTTTGCTATTGTACTCCTCCTGATTCTACCTTTATGTCCGTTCATGTTCAAGTATTAAATGATTGTTTGATGTTACTTCACTGGAGTTAACTTCGAGATTTGTGTTGTCTGATTTATTACACCTTCTACAAGTATCTTCAATATAAGGACCCGTAACAATGTCCATTATTTATGTCAACAAATTTTTGGCGAATTTTACCTCCCCCCCTTCCCCTTGTCAACAACTTGTCAAACTTCCAGAGACCCCCCCCCCCCCCAATAAAATTACGTCAACATTTGATTACCCCCCCCCCCAAAAAAAAGGTGGCTTCCAAAATGTTTATGTGGCAAAATTAGTAGGAATATAGTTAGTTTAATTAAAATACTGAATGTTAAGCGAGTGTGTAACACAGGACTACAAACACTGCTTAATTTTCCTATTTATTAAGTAATTATATTACATTAAAAAAAAAAGTAACATTGTTTACGTCAACTTTTCTTGACCTCCCCCCCCCCCTTATCAACAATTGTAAGAAATTTTCTGACCCCCCCTCCCCCCTTCCACCGAGAGAGAGAGAGAGAGAGAGAGAGAGAGAGAGAGAGAGAGAAGGCCTTTCGAATTCCGGGGCCAAATGTAACGGATGTTTCCAATGCCCCTCTACTAATTTTTTTTTTTTTACAATAACAACTATTACTATTATTATAATTGCAAATTGCGGGCCACTGCCCGGTGCGGGACCCGATTCGGATCAATTAGTCAAATCGGCCTAAGGCCGTCCCTGTATAGGCCTATTTATATATATATATATATATATATATATATATATATATATATATATATATATATATATATATTCTTTTTATCATTAATGACTGTCTGAACTACTTCAACGGTAAAAAAAAAAACGAAATTCAATTTTTACACTAATCAAGATTAAAAATAATATTTGCCGAAACCCGGGATCGAACCAGGGACCTTTAGATCTTCAGTCTAACGCTCTCCCAACTGATATTGATCCACCTATATTATACAAGACTTTTTATATAGCTTTGTAAAATGTTTAGTTTTATTGAAAGTAGCGTTTACTGTAAGCCAATCCGAAAAGAAGGTTTGTATAGTTTATGAATACTAACATCACAGGGGAAGTATTATTTTCCGAATAAACATTAGTTATTGTTCTAATTCACTCTTCAGTCACGTTCATTGTCTTCTACTTCTGATATTAAAGATGAACTATGCAATGAGTTATGAGACATTCACATTACCGTCTTCTTATGGACTGGCCAGCTGTCACTTATAAATTTTAATTTAATAAGTATATAGGCAATATAGCCATAATACTAATAATAGGCCTAGTACTCCATGCTTCTTCAAGTTAGCATAATATGATAATTATTAATTAAGTTGTAAGTGCTAGGTCTTTTTATAAGCGGTGGTGTAGACAAGTTACTCATAAAAACCACAATTAAGTTTAAACATGTGTCTGAGATGAATGTTGTTTTATCGTGCCTTAATTTGTCAAGTAAATCGCCACTGCTTACATTTACAAAGAATGTATGTGCGTGTGTGCGTGCATGTATGAAAATACCAGCTTAGATGGTATACTTAGGACAATATTTTTGGCCTAACACATTAAAAAAAACGGTTTAGCAATTTATCTAATAAGGTTATAGCGATATATAAGATCATCAAAAATAACATAATAAAACTAAATTATTTTAGAAGTATACACTTTTGTAAAGGAAATCTGTACAGTATATATTGAAAGCATTTTGAGTTTGATGTCAAATGAGCCTATGTATGTACCAAATTAGTCTTATCTGGCAAACGGAAAAGGTTATCAGTGGTATCAGTATCAGGAACAGTAACTATATTTGAATTCTACTTCACAGTCGGAAATCATTTATGTGATATCATGTTCTCTATTCCGATGTTTACTTATTCTAAAAAAACAAAATTATTCACATATTAATTTTTGCATAAGATCAATTAAATCTCGCGAAAATGGCTGGTAATGATCCTCCGGAGAGAGATATGAAGGTAAGCTTACACGGGTTACAGAATAAAATACCAAGTGAAATTATTGACGACACACATTGACATACAACTTTACCGTATTATATGCCATTATATGGCATATAGAATCAATAATATCATCAAAATAGTTTGGTATATTACTATATATTTAATCTAAATAATTAGTTTTGTCTTAAGTCTGTCTATTGTAGACAGAAAGTAAGTATACTATTTTCTGTTTATTTATTAATCATGGGCGTCATGGCTACTTGACTGAGACTCAATTCATAGAGCACACTGTACTTTTAGGATGATCATGGACATGAAGAAGTTATTCATATGATTATGCTAGTATTTTTTATTATTTATTTTAATTTTGTGGGTTTTTTTTTGAAGACTTTATTTGTATTATTTGTCAAATTTTTTATTTAGGATTTTGAGTTTATTCAACTGTGCAAATTCCGAGTTAGCACATCTGAAAATGTTGGTGGGTTTCATAAACGAGGAAAGTTGATTGCATGTTCCTCAAACTACCGTCTTCTTTTCTATGGTACTAGATCAGGTAAAGATCTTACTTAATAGTATTAAATAGTATTAAGTTAGAGTTTATTGATTGTCTTACTACTGACACATTTTGAAAGATAGGCATTTGAAAATTGTCATTTCCAAAAGGTTGTGAGAATTGATCAGTTTTGTTAAATATTTCTTTGTTTAATCTAGGATTTAATGTTGTGAAAACACAAGATTTGATGACCATTGATGAAGGATTAGGTAAAGAAAGGAATAAAGTCACAATTGACAGTATTCCAGTGGAGTTCAAAGTTGATTTGCAATCATCGGATATTATCATGTTGGATATCAGTGGTGACGGATTGTATCTTGCTGTTATTACTTTTGAAGCTGGAAAAATTTTTGCACATTTGTATGACATCCGGATATTTGCAGATAAGGTAGTTAATTTTTAAAAATCTTCTTGATAACTACAGAAATTTTCTTTTCAGTGACATCACAGTAATTAGTTACTTAGTTTTATGTTTTTGGAATGTTCTAGAAGCCCCTTAAAATTTAATACAAATTAGAGCATAAAATCTATTTGAAACAATTGTTAAAATATTATTTTATAGGTTTTTTTTTTATTAATTTGCGCCTTCATCAATTCCTTTTATTGTTTTTTCTATAACTAGGATGCTTCAGTGTCTCCATTTGGTACCATTCCAATCAATGTGTCACAATCTGGATCTGTCCTAGATTTGTCATGGAATCCCACTGTTTATACTATGCTGGCCGTTTGTACTTCAGATGGCATTGTTGAACTTATTGATGTAGCAGATAAGCCTCGAGTTATTGCCAGTTTACCAGCTAGTGTTGGTGCAACATGTTGTAAGTAAAGGTTGATTTATTTTAAAATATAATTGGACATTTTGTTGTCAGATTCAAATGACTTTTTTTTTCTCTTGAATTTACAGTTTGCTGGAGTCCTAAGGGTAAACAGCTGCTGGTTGGAAAAATAGATGGAACTCTTTCACAATTTGACCACAGTCTTGCTGAAAAAAAGCTGTGGCCAAGCCCAGATATTTTGAATGAGCCCCATTCAGGTATTATTGACATCTAAATACATGGACTTTTTTGTCCAGCATTTTTAAATGTCTTAATTCTCAACTGTTGTTCATTTTCGGCCATTTTTTTAAGCTGAATTCAGGGTGTTTTGTAAAACTAGGCATTTTTCATTATGTCATAAGCTACCTAGTGAAGTTATACGTCGTTAAATTTGGAAATGAATAAGCTATTTAATGATATAAAACTTTTGATATAATAGAAATTTTTAATTTTGTAAAATTATAGTGTAAATGATTTTTTTAATATTTTTTTTTAACTAAAAATACAAATACATCACAAACGGTAAGAATAAAAAAAAAAGGTATGAAGAATTTAAACAAAATCTTTATTATTTACATAAACATTATTCATTTGTACAACACATAAATAAATTTGGACGTAAAATTATGATAATTTTTTTTCATTCAACTTTAAATGATACTATAGAAATTGGAAAAAAAAATAAGGACTGATGCCTCTAGAGTGAAAAAAGACATATAATTTTCACACAATGTTAGACAAGACAAAATTGATCATTAAAATTTCTATATTATTATTATAAGTGACAGGAAACACATTTAAATGAATAAAAAAATAAAGTTTTCCACCATTTATTTGTTTTTCTAAGGATATTATGCTTATTTAAAAGTTGATCACTTTTGTCACCCCTTCCATATTAAAAAAATCACCAAATTTCACTTTTCCCAAGAAATCACGCCTAGTCACCAAACAGCCTGGGCTCAAATATGCGCAAAGCACTCCCTTTTTTGACATTTTGTCAAAAAAAGGGAGCCGCAGCGACAAAGATTCCTAGTGTAATATGTCTTTTTTCAACTCAAACTTGGAATATTTTACCAAGTACCACATTTTTACAAAAATAAAATCTATTTTTCTTTGCCACTGTATCCCAGGGTCGGCGTTGCACATATATAATAAAACATAAAAAAAAATTGACCAAAAGTAAAAATATAAAGAATTATAACGTCCAAAATATTTTCGCTCACCGGTGGTCGAAAAGTCAATGCTACGATTGTTGAGAGTTAACCTGCTTGATGCATAGGTAAAACTCCAATCAGTGCTAAACTAGGCAAAAATATTATGTAACAATGAAGAAACGTATAATATATATGGGACGGATGGCCGAGAGATGTAGATACTTGACTGTTGACCTAGAGTCCAGGGTTTGATCCTCATTTAGAACCATTGACATTTTTCCAGGTGAAATTTGTTTCAAAGCTGTCCCACAAGTCCGCTCAGCTTTAAATAGGTACCTGACTTAAGTTGGGAAAGTAAAGGCGGCTGGGCATTGTGCTAACCACACAATCCCTTCATATGTTTAGGTTATAGAAACAGATGAATTCTACTCTTCATCTGCCACAATGGCCCGTTTGTGCTAATCGAACTTTACTTTTTTTTAGTATATATAGTAAAGTGTAATGTATTTTTCCCATAATTATTAACATATTTTAGTTTTGATATAAATTATTCATGGAAAAAAATAAATATTTCAATGACTAATTTAATGTTGAAAGTTCTTTTATTTATTTTAATTTCTTTTTTGGTCAAGTAATCACCTATTGTAATTAGCTCTTAACTTTGATTTTACATTTTTATGATTCTGAATTTAAACTGTGTTAAAAATAAACTTATTTTTCTTTAATACACAATATGGTGGTATATTTAGAATGTATGTAGACTTACTTTTTGGTATTCACTACAAATACAAAACTTTCTACCAGAGTTACTATTTGTATTAATGATATCAAAGGAATGCTAAAATAGTGAGATTTACTACAGGTTATGTGACCTTACAATTTAAAAAAAAAATTTCTGATGAATTAAAAAAAAAAATTTATTTATCTGACTTTGCCTGCATTTCCCATATTCAGGATTTGTTATTTTTGCTAATGGGTTAAGCATACACTGAAAAATGATAATTTTACTGGTAAATTAATAAAGAAAAATTGAAAATCAAACCAGCATTTTGGGGTCGTTTGAAATTTCAATACTGTACCATTTAATTAGAGATTACTGTTATATTTTTTTCCTGGCATGTAGTAAAAATAATATTTTCTTTATAGATACTGTCATAGTAACTAGGTTTTGCTTTTTATGAAGGAAATGTAAACATTCTCATGTACTGTTAGTTTATATGTTGAATAATGCATGTACATTTATTTTTGTTATATAATCTGGGATAATTATTAGTTTTATTTTGTCTTTAGTCCTGGATGTGGTTTGGCAGTCGACGCACACATTTATTGCAGCTTATGTGCCAGTTGGAGCCCAGCCTTCTGACCAGCCTACTGTTATCTTAACCTCAGCTAATGTAAAGTGCATTTTTTTTTATCAACTCTTTTGTTTACGTTATGCATGATCAAGAGCCTAAGTTGTGTTTTTCTATGGCTGGTTGCTTCATTTATATTCTTTGTGACCTTTCAGAAAGACAAAGTTAACCACATAAATTTTTATGATGTGTGTTTTGGCAATGGAGAGGAAAGGCAGCCTCAGTATTACTTTCACCAAATTCTGAAATGGTAAGTCACTTGACTTTGTTATTTATTTATTTTTTTTGGTTTGAGCGCTAACAATTGAAGGGTTTAAAAAGTCAAATACTTTGTTCTTTTTTCAACCGCAAATGATAGCCTTCTGTGATTTTTGACCCACTTAAAAAAAACTTTTTGATTTCCACCTGTCAAGAAAGTAAAAAAAAAAAAAAAGGAAAACTAAAATTAATTTTATGTACTAGGTGAGTTTGCTGCTCACACTAGACCAATATTTCTTTGTTATATAATTATTTTATTCACTAAATTTTAATAACTTGGCCATGGTGAGACTCTTAAAGAATAGTTTGCTTCATAAAAAAAAAACAATCTTATGCATGGTACATTGAATGAAATAATTATTTACAATTTTTGCGATTCATTTCAAATTAGCTCATGACCCACGCTTGAGAACCCCCTGCTCTAAAGTATTTGACATGATTCTGTCTTTGCGACTAATAAATATTAAAATATTTGACATGATTCTGTCTTTGCGACTAATAAATATTAAAATGGATTGTTATTATTTTTGTGTTTATTATCAGAAGACTGTCCTTTTTAAAGCTGTTAAATAGAATGTTACCATAAAAGCAAATAGACTAATAACATAAAAACACATCACTTAATGGATTAATATGGATTTTATGTTATATCAAAATATATGGTTAACTGTTAAATTATTTTCCACTATTCCATGGCACTGCTTAAACCAATAAACTTGTGACTGATTTTTTTTATGTTCAGGGAGATGATTTTGATTGCTTCAAGCAATGCAACTGAAGCAACTGTCATTGGTAAAAATCTTGATGACAAGGTAACTTTTTCTAGTTATTTCATTGTATTAGATTCCATTCAATAGGATGGCTGTAGCCTTTAACTATATAACCTTTTAATATTAATATCTCAGTTCTTATATATTTAAAAAAAAAACTGATATTATTATGCCAGATAAACTGGGAACATTGGAATTTGGAAGATTGTTCTAGGGCTCAGCTCCCTCTGACAGCAGATCAAAATGACTCATTTCCTGTTGGCATGACTGTTGATTATTCTCCCATGAAACAAATAACTATCAGTAAGTCTTTTTTTTTTGTATAATCCCTAACAGAGACATATAAACTAATGTAATATCTGCAGGATGTTGTTTTGTGAGGGGAAACAAAGTCGTAAATAAAAGTTTTGTAATTCAATGTGAATGAAGGAGTGTTATGATGTGATACATAATATGACATGCACTGTAAATAATTTTTTGTATAGAAAATTTTGTTTGCTAGGACAAAGCTTAATCTGACATGGAAGGAAGGTTTATCCTAAAGGGAGGTTCACCGAGGTTGTAGTAGGCATTCTATTATATTAAGTGTATTTAGAGTTTTACTCATTGAGAGAGAGAATGAATTAGTGAAACACTCACTTAGGGAGAGAGGATTTGTGAATAGCTCATTGAGAGATAATGGATTATTAAATCATTCATTTGTAATTCGTTTGTTGACTCAAGTCTATGCTTGATAAACTGAATACATGTTACCAGAGACTTGTGTTTGTTATTTGGACATCCAATGGAAGCAGTGTGAATTAAAATATTGTCTTCACTGCACTTTCTCTTACCATAAGACAATAGGCTGTTTTGGCGAGGCATGACAACACAGTCCTGAACTGTAGCAACAATAAGGTTTCATGACATGCTTATAAATAAAATTTGCTACTTGATGAAAGAATAACTATGTTAATCGAGAACTGTAGATGGGTGAAAGCTGTGGATATGTTTCCTTTTCTCTAACCAACTACTGCTAAAGTTGTGAATAAGAAAAAAAATATCTTTGTTTTTTACAGGTGAAACTAAGCTTCTTCCTCCTTGCCCTGTCATGTATATACTGAGTACTGATGGCATCCTTCTGGCCTACTATTTGCATTACAATCATAAAGATGCTCCTTCAGCCACAACTCCACCTCAAGCTCTGAGCTCATCCGGTGCAAGGAAAGGAGGTAATGATTTGTTACTTACCAGCAGTCATTAATACATGTATTGAAAACATGAATAAAATGTGTTGACCTATACACATTTATAAACAGCTTTACAGTGCATTTACTTGTGTACACTCAGCTAAATTTGTTTCCTTTAATGTCACAAAATTCCTATTAAAAGAATCTGTTCTAAATGAGATTGAAATGATTTTTTGTATGTGTGTATATTTTTATTTAGTTCCTGGGACTGCTAATGTAACAGCACTGGCTAAGCAGCCACTACTGGAAACTCCCAAATCTACTTTTGCGTCACCTTCTGTAAACTCTAGTGGTGCTCCTGCCCTGACGCCATCTCTTAGTATATTTGGAGGAAACAAACCTACATTAAGTCCAGCTTCTAATATATTTGGAGCTCCAACACAGTCGACTGATATTTTTGGAACAGGGATGCCATTATCTAACAATAATATTTTTGGAGCTGCAACACCGTTATCTAATGTATTCGGGGGCTCACAAAACTCTAGCATTTCTGGGAATGCACCATCTACCCCTCATGTTTTTGGAGCACCATCTTCTTCCACAACTTCAATGCCTAGTCTGTTCGGAGGTGCTCCTGCAACATCAACCCCTGGTATATTTGGAGCTAGTACATCAACCCCTGTGAAATTTGGAGCAGCAAAGGCACCTTCTATATTTGGATCTGTACCTTCCACATCTGCAATGCCTTCCCTGTTTGGTGCAGCCCCTGCGTTTGCAACGTCCAGTATATTTGGGTCGACGTCAACACCTGGCAGTGGCACTGTAACAACAACAGCTGCAGCATTTTCTTTTTCAGGACTTGGCCAAAAGTTATCTTCACCATCTAGTGAGTTTTTTTGTTAAAAATATTCTAATGTAACATTTACTTTTTGTCCAGCATTAACTTTTTTAAGAAAAAACATTAGGGGAAAAAAAAAGTATAACTGAATTTGAATTTAAATGGTGATGAATCATTCCAGTTAAATATTTGAGTTTAAATGGTGATGAATCATTCCAGTTAAATATTTGAATTTAAATGGTGATGAATCATTCCAGTTAAATACTTGAGTTTAAATGGTGATGAATCATTCCAGTTAAATATTTGAATTTAAATGGTGATGAATCATTCCAGTTAAATATTTGAGTTTAAATGGTGATGAATCATTCCAGTTAAATATTTGAATTTAAATGGTGATCAATCATTCCAGTTAATTATTTGAATTTCACTCTATCAAGAAGATGCTTATCAAGTCCAGCTTCTAATATATTTGGAGCTCCAATACAGTCGACTGATATTTTTGGAACAGGGATGCCATTTAATATTTGAGTTTAAATGGTGATGAATCATTCCAGTTAAATATTTGAATTTAAATGGTGATCAATCATTCCAGTTAAATATTTGAATTTCACTCTATCAAGAGGATGCTTATATTTTTTTTCTATAGTATTTGATAATACAAATTCATAAAGAAAAAAAAAATTTTTTTACATTATAGCAGCACCTAACACAACATTCACTGGACGTCTTCCTGTATCATCCACTGTATTTACAGTGTCACCTAAAGGGGATAGCACTGTAAGTAACAATACAATATTATAGACACTTGTTTTACTATTAACTGAGGACTTCAGAAAAAAAATTATTTAGGCCATCTAGTGATTTCTTGAACGCAGTGGCTACGGTTACAGCCAACGCGCATGCGCTCTAGATGGACTAATTTTTTTTGGATTCCGAATTATTTTTTTTCGGGGTCCAGCTATAGATATTGTTCCTATCCCTAACCCTAATCCTATTCTAGCCCTCAAAAAAAAAAGTCCGTCTAGGGCGCTGAGCTTGGCTGTAACCGTAGCCACTTCGTTTCTTGAAATGTAATAAAACATTCTTCTAGTCTCAACAGCCTCCTGTATTTGGTCAGTTGAAGACTACACCACAGTCCCAGTTACAGGGAAGTTCATTCCTGCCCTCATCTACTCCTCAAACACAGAACTCAGGTTTGAAGGCTGCAGATAATGGTCATTTTACTGCAGATAATGGTCATTTTCCTCAGAAGACCGATGGTGAGCAACATTTCTAGTTGCATTAGATTTGTTTATGTAATACATCTTTATTATTTTTTTCCACCAAAATAAAAAAAAATATATACAATGTATTAAATGTATTTTTTTAATCATTCCCTCAGATGTATATCTCTCTTAAATGTGATTTGTTCATGTATTACAGAGTTGAATAATTTTAAAATGGATGCATTTTTACAAGATACAGTTAAATGATGATATTACCAATGCCAGTGAAATGAATTTCTCAGAATAATGAAATTTATTTCTGGTCCCTATCATCTTGCTCTAGGTTATCTGTTTGGGAAATAAATTGCATTTTTTGAGTTATTTCCCCATTGCATAGACTGTAGTAATGCATGAAATCTCCTCAACTTCACATACCCAGCTCATGATATGATTTTTGGATGTTGAACTGAAGCAGACTTTTTCAAAACATTTTGAATTGAGGGTGGGTGGGGGAATTATCTGCTAAAGGTTTTTTTTTTTTTTCACAATACCAAAAGTAAGAAATTGATAACAATGACGTTTTTTAACAGATTTAATATAAGTGAATGGGAAGAGACCAAGGTTTTTCTCGCAAAATTAAATAATTTGTTGTTACACTACTATTTCTGTGCATCCATCTTTAAAATATAGTAAAAACTATTTACTTAAAATTTTTGTTCAATGATATTTGTTCTGCATTGTACAAGTTTCTTTACAAATACAATGGGAGAGCATTAAATGTTTTTGAGAAGAAAAAATAATAGCATTTGACATTTGTGAAGTATCAGTGTGTTTCTAATGTACCGAATGATAGTGATAGTTAAATGAATGTGATAGTTGTTAGCTTTTAAGTCCGTTCACCGTCCAAAGTTCCAGGTGTTCAGACTCTGGGGATTTAAAAATAAAAACTAATTATGTCTAAGAAACAATTTAAAGGCTCAAAGTTCACAGAGCCCTTGTTTTTTTTACGTCAGCTCATGTGTGAAACGAGGACATAAAAATTTAATAACACGTTTTTCAAGCCTAAGTTCAAACTTTTGGTCATAATTTCAGGATCCCTGCCGCTGGCATCTCATACTTCCAGTTTGTTTGGCATACAAACACCGTCAGCTTTCACAGTGAAAACAAGTCCAGCTCAGCAGCCTGTTGTTTCTGCACTGAACACTTCGGGTCCATCTATTAGTCAAGGGCAGATAAAACAAGATATTTCTAGTCAGTTCTTGGTTGTTTTTTTTTTGTATTTTCAATAAAAATTTCATTTTGTATTTTTTTACAAAAAAGTTTCCATTTTTTTTTAAATAGTTATATTTGATGAAATGGATTAAAAATGTTTTTTATTTTTAAACTATTCATATGCAGCTCCAATACCAATGCCAGCTGGTATCTTAAAGATCTCACAACCTTTCCAAACTACAAAACAAAATGGTACAAATGTTTACTTTTAGTGCAATAAACAAGACATTACTATTTCTTTTACCATCTTTTTTTTAAAATATATTTTTACCATATTATGTTTTCAATTTTTTATGAAAACCTGCTTCAGATTAACATGAAAATTTTCTTTGATTAGACTAACTTGTGTTTAAATTATCTAAATTTCTCATTTTAACATGAATACCTTTATCTCCCTACAGAATCGCAAGCTTCTAATGTGAATGTAGTTCTAGACAGTTCATTTACTAAAAACATATTGGATGAGGTGAGCTTTTTGTTTCTTCTATTTATTTTTTTAAAATACTGTGAAATGTCATTATTACGAACACCAGTGTCATGATTATTTAGTATTGCTAAATTATTTCTTCCCCTTCACTTGTTTAAAAATATCGGTGTAGTGAATTGCTTTACTAATCTGAGCAGTACAATACTTCAAATGATACTAAATTTTATGTTATATTTAATAAAAGGAATTATTCTAAATAAAATTATATTGAGAGAAGCATGAAAATTGTTGACTGTCTGTCAGAAGAAGCCAATCTCTGTATGCTTTTTAAAAAAAAAATATTTCAGTAAAAAAAAAGACATAACTTCAAATTCACATTAAAAAAAATCTGCATAAAAAAGACTTTACTGCACATTTGAATGGTAACGTTGTTGATTAAAAAAAGTATAGCTTCAGTAGTCTGTTAATTTCACTCCATAGATAAAAGACTTTGAAAATCAGCTCAAAGAACTTCGAAGTCGTTCAAGAATAGAATTTCAAAGTATCGGGACACCAGAAGAGAAACAGATTTTGAATAAAGAAACCGAACAGTTGACCCGCTTTGTTAAAGAAATAGGAGAATTGACAAAGGTTGTGTTTTTTTGTTGCCTGATTAAAATAAACAAAGTTTGTTTTTGAGTTGCTTCTATTCTACATATTTTATTCACTGATTTACTCAGGAGCAACTAAGAGAAGCACAAGAACAAAAGAATTGTTGCTATAACCTGTTTGCCACAGCAGAATCTTGTAAGATGAAACATGAGCTGGCCAATGACCCTCACCACCACACACTCCTACTGGTAATGGTTTATTTACTATTTCTCTAAAGACAAGAAAATTTTACATTAGATTTGTTCTCTTCTTAACTTAATTTTTTTTTTTTAGCGCTGTGTGCTAGGCATAAAAGTTAAATTCTGGTTGGTATTCCAGTGACCTTAATCACTTAATCATGCATTTTTTTTTTAAGACGTTACATTTTAAAATATCTTAACCTTTTCATCGCGGATGCGGATTTTTCACAACATTTCAGTTCAGCGATAGATTTCTATACCTTATGTTTAATATATCGCGTTGTAACCTACATATTCTTGTAGAGAAATCATTTCAATACAAATTCATGAATGGTTTTTCATTATTTTCTAGACAGTTCTTTTATTACATTTTTAGTGGGAAGGGGGTAAAAATAACACGTTTTCTCCGATTGAAAAGTCGGCCGAAATGGCTGCTTTTGATGCACGGTTTAAGCCGCCATTCTAGCTTAACATTACACACATGTGGTTTCAATGTATAGGTCAGCCGTTCGTCTATTCGAATATCTAGGTCATTGGCGTAACTTTTTCATTATATAATAACAGGGAGGCAGAAACCAGACCCTATATGTGAGGGATTTCTTAGTACAGAGCTCGCTGGTAATAAAAGTTGCATAACAGGTTCAGAACATAGCTTGTTGCTTCAAAACCAAACACATTTTACAAATTATTTAACATTTACGTTTAAAAATGATTTTTTTTACAATAAACAATATGAAAATGATTATAATTAATTATTTCTGGTAGATTTACGGCGATGTAATTATTTTTGATAAGCATCGGAAGATTTATGACATCACTAAAATCCCCCCCCCCCCCATAGGCGTGTTTTACGTCTTGTAATTACTATTACAATTTCTTTATATTAACTTGTTGAAGACTTAAAATACATTAAAGAGAAGATATGAAATCTAAAATCCTCACTTCCAATTGCAGTTTGTTTGTTTTGTTTTGTGAATGTGATATATTTCTGATACTAATGGATGCATGTTTTGTGAGACTTAATATTTCAATATATATGGATTACATTAATTATGATGACGTTATAAGAACATGTGAGTAGCTACATTTTCCATTTTAAAACATTGTTTGTGTCCCTATTATGTTTACATTTAGTACTATAACTTAAATCACTTATTTTTTCTTAATCAGTATGATTTTTTTGAGATTTATAATTTGTCTCCGGAGTTTTATGGTCCAATTTGGTTACCGATTTCAAAAGTTCATTATTGTATTAATTTTGGGAAAAAAATGAAGAAAGTATAGCCGATAGGAAGAGAAATGAACATTTATTATTATAATGCTTAAATTCGCACACATTTGTTATAATTATTTTGTTTTTTCGTTTGTAATGTGTAAGGTTTGAAAGTTGCATAACTTATAAATTATATCGATTTCATATACTTTTATCATCTTTACTGTAAAGTCAGCATACATAAAATATATATATCATAAGAAAGATCGTTTAATTTCCTACATGTTAATATAAAGATCATACTATTTAAGGTTGTAGTTGATAAATAGTTGCACAATAAATAAAGGCTATATAAACAGCCCACACTCAGGTCCTCCATTAAAAATGGTGATTATTTTCTATTCATAACAACTTTATCAAATCTTGATCAATTTCAGTAATTCTTACACTGTTGTAAAGGAAATTGAATCTCGATATATCTATGGGCTATTTTTATAATCTCCGCATAAAATTTTCAGTTGAAAACAGGGTTTAAAAATCAAAATTGAAAAAAAAAATCGTCTTACTTTTCTGAATAATAACTTTTTAAATATCAAGTGTATAACTTTAATTCTTTCACAGATTGAAAGATAATTCATTTCTTTGTAATAAAATGTATACTTTTAAGTGACTATCTCTTACTTTATAGGCGTTTTTGTACATCCATCAGTTTTTCCCCAAAACTTTTTGCTCAAACCCAAAAACCCTCAGTAATTGCAGGGTATCTCTAGTTTAAAAAAAATTATACTATGAAGTTGAAGTTGTCGATTTAATTATTGAAATAAACATTGGTGCAATCTTTTTTTTTTTTTCCAGAGTAAAAAACTAGATCCAGCTGGTGCTTTGAAATTGAAGTCTCTGCAGCAAATGTCACAGGCCATTGAGTTTGGTTTAGAAGAAGTGAATCATGTCCTAGACGCCAAATGGCAGGAACAATGGGATAAAAAGAAAAAAGAAGAGAGGTTTTTGTTTTTTAATTTTGTTCTCTAATATGTGATATTTTGATGTGTAGATTCTTGTGGTAAATCTTCTAAATGAATTATTTAACCATGTTGTTGTACAGACTTAGCACTCCTACTGGAGATACCATCTACAAGGCAATTAAAAATAACAGCACTCTCATCATGTGTAACTGGGAGAAAATGAAGAAACTAGAAGATCAGTTTATGAATTTGAAGTTGAACAGGAAAGGCTCTAATAAAGATGTTGAATCTCTTACAAGAACAGTACTAAATGGGTAATTATTCTTCAGTATTAGAATAAATTAACTGTTAACTTTAGATGGTAATTAACATTACACATGTAGTTTGATAAATGATTTTTTTTGGTTAGGGTTAGGAAAACTATTTACTCTAATATGCAAGATGGTATTTATTCAGTATGACAAATAATAATTGGGAGCTCCTGTTAATTTCATAATAAACGCATTTCACTGTATTAAAATTGTTCACGTTTTAATTTTTTTTTTCTCAAGCTGATTCATTCATAGGACCCCATTTTTAAGCTTTCCTTAAAAAATTCTGTTAGTTCTTGATATTGAAATCAGAAATTAAATTGGAGGCTTGAGAAAATCTGTAATTGCATTGGAATCATACAAACATTTGACATCTTCCCATTACTCATTTGACATTTAATTAAAATCTGCTTGTTTAGTGACCAGATGTCACCTTTGAAACCCTTGAGTCATTCAGCTGTAACTTTAACCTCTGCTGTGGCGAGCGGAATGACACCAGAAAAGATTTCTAAACTCAAAGACTTTCTTTCACAAAGAAAAGTCAGAAGAGTCAAATCAACCACTCCAAGTAAGCCTAATTATTTTCACATCAAAATCATCATAGTATTTTTCACATCATGATTTATTCTTAACTTCACTTTGAATAGAATATCTCTCTGAATTCCAGACTTAAATATTTACCAAGACTAATAATGCGTTAGGTGACTAGGTGGGGTTAAAGTTGTGGGAAGTCTCCATGTCTTCAGTGATGCCTTCATTGCCATAGCACGTTTGGCTATAGTAGAGATAAAAAAAATGGTTACCACAACTACAATCTCGTTAGTGGTGTATAGGATCGAAATATCAATAGTTCATCATTTCAAGGACTTCATTTAAGATCATTTACATTTTTTTTTTAATTGGTGTCTTGCACTAAATTATCTTTTTTTTTTTTTTGTTTGAAGCTAATCTTAATCTGTCAAGAATAGTTTCTCAAAGCCCTGGCAAAAGTCCTAAAGATACAGAAAGTCCCCAAGAGCAACTGACACCTGTTCTGAAGAAACACAGAACAGAGCATATACAAACTCCAACAGGTCCACCTGCCTCCAGCCAAGTGGTCCCATCAGATTTGTTCAGAGGCAATTCAGGTAAGTTTGTTGTGTGCCATCAGATTAGTTCAGAGGCAATTTTTGTAGATGCGGTTTGTGGAAAAAAGCCACGTCTATGAAAAAAATTGTAAGGATGACTTCCTGTTGCGATAAGAATAGGTGGATCAATGGTTATTACAGTCAGCTCGTGTCATCTTACAGGGTGGAGTGCTGGGTGAAATTTATTTTAAAGTCATAACATTTAAATGATATTTATTATTGGAGACAGTTTCATTAGTATTACGGCGATAATTTTATTTGTGTATGTACTAGAGTTCCATAAATTAGAGAGAAAATTTCAGTTGTATAAAGGCAACAATATTATATTTAGGGAGACAATGTTATTTGTATTAGGTAGATGACTTTTTAGGGGCTTTAGATGAGGTAGGCACTCTATTTGACCACAGAATACATATTATACTGAATGCGCATCCTTGATTTGGTCATTATTTTTTTTTTTTTCAATCACCACCATACTGATTATATTTTTTTCTTCTAAGTGTGTATCAGTATTTAGGTGCAACACTGTTAGGAAGCCAGTAATACTAATACAGCAGCTGCATTATTAGTCAATGGAAGAGGACTTTTTAAATAGCTATGCTCATTATGTATAATACATATTATGTGGTATTTAACAGGGGTATTCTAGGACAGTGCTTCTCAAAGTGGTGGGCCGCGGCCCCCTAGGGGGCAGTGGACTGTCCGGAGGGGGGCCGTGGAATTTCGAAAAATGTGACACATAAAATATAATTAGCCTAATGTGTTGTATGTAAATAGTATTAATATATATTTAAAATAAGATCTAGTTTATTTATATGCTGCATCCTTTCACTCTTTCATTATTAACATTAGAAAAATCATGTATTGACTAGTAAAAGTTTGCATATAGAAGTTTAAAATTATGAATTTAAGCAATCTAAACCAAAAAAAAAATAGGGGGGCAGCGACATATTGATTGGCGTTCTAAGGGGGGCCGTGACTTCAAAAAGTTTGAGAAGCACTGTTCTAGGACATAAGCTTTTTATGAATTACATCCATAAAAAATTGTGTGGTCATGGCATTGACCTTCAATAGAACTGTGATATAAATTCTATTTTTTTTTCCATGTATAGGCACTAGTAAACATTTAGGTAATTAAATGATTTTAAGAGAAAAATCTCTTGCAAAATTTTGGTACTTACATGTACTTTGTTGAACCAGAATGACTGATACAATTCTCTCATTGTGTTGTGATTTATTATGACAAAAGGAGCATTGGTTAGTACTGACAAGAAAACTTTGACTGCAATGGGATCAACACAAGTGAAGTCTGCAACATTTCAACAAGTCTGTCCAGTGCCTGCTCCAGTCTCTAAGACTCCACCATCTTTCTCAGGTGTGGCATACTTCAAACAGCCTACACCTCAGACTGTGATTGTAACAAAACCTGCATTAGCTACTCTCCAGTCAGCTAAATCTCCATTAGGTTTGCCTGAATCAGCACGGGTAAATTGATTAATTTTTGTTAATCCTCCTTAGTTTTTAGTGTTTTTATACTTTTATGAATAACTAAATATTACATATTTTTATGATTAACTTAATACAGTGAAATGTTGTTATAACAAACGTCAGTGTAACGAATTATTCAGTACAGCATTTTTTTTTCCGCCCCTTCCCCTTGGCTTATATAACATCTGTTAAAAAGTGTCGGAATTTCGTGTTTTCAGTATTTCGAAAAAAATAGCCGTTTTGCAGATATTTAATTTTATCCCCTTACCAAAAAAAAAAAATTAATTCCGCAAATTTCTAAAACTCAAGTCAACTTGAACTCAAACGACATTCACATTTACTAAATAATGTGAGGGGGGGAGTGTGAGAGGAGTAAGATGTTATGGTAACCTTTAACCTCTACTGATGAGGATAGTAAACATAAATTCCACCATGTGCAGTACTGAGACAAGTATCGTCTTGGGACGGCGAGGGGGGGGGTAGTGAGTGGCGGTGTCACAATTACGTAACAACGGGGGAGGGGGTAGATGAGAGTAGGAGAGTTAAGACGTCACGAGACAGCCAAGCGACCGACGGCGGGCACAATTACGTAACAACGAACTGGGGGGGGGGAGTGGAGCGGCGGTGGCTGTTACCAACGGGGATGGGTGAGAGAAGTATTTTAGTAATGTTAGAAAGGGGAGGGGGTGGAGAGAGATAAGATGTCAGTCACCTGCACTAGAGAACGTCACAAGTAGTGACGTATGTAGGATTAATTAAAAAATCAATAAACCAGTGTTATGTTTGTGTGCGGGGGAGGGTGCGGTAATGAGAAAGAAGCAAGACACTTTTTTGGGAGGTATGGGAAAGGTTATAAGGTAAAGACTTGATGGACAGAAGACTGCATTCTGGTTGTTGGGGAATATTTAGAACGATCTTTTATGCTTGGGAGTGTTCAGAAGAAAATTAATGACTTTTTCAGGTGAGTTCTGTGTGTTTGTATTATTTGACCTTTTCTTATTATAATAAAATTGAATCCAGTTAAAAAAAAATGTAATTATTTAATAAATGAGACAATATGAGTAAGAGAGCCGTAATGGGCACATTGCACAGGTTTCTTATAAATCAAGGGAAGTAAGTCATGTTAAATAACTGTTGCACAAATGAGTTATGTCCCTTAGTTCAATGACGTTGGCGGTATGTATTAAAAACAGAAAATGTCGTGGGGGACCCCCCCCCCCATTTCAGTGTAACAAATTTTCAGTATTACGAACGAATTTCGAGTTCCCGTTAATTTCGTTATAGCGACATTTCACTGTATTACATATTTTTATGATTAACTTAATATTACATATTTTTCTATGAATAAAATAATATAACATTTTTATATATAACATTATACATATTTGTATGAATAACTTAATATTACATATTAAGTGATTACTAGTAGTGTTGAATTTATTCATTTAATGAGCAAAATTGATTTCAATCCTGCAATCCACTTTCTCTCCCCCCCCCTCCCACCCAGAGTATTACATTTTCTTCTAACCCTACTGGTCAGTCACCATCTGTTGGTCAAGTTGGCAAAGAAAAAGGCTTGACAGCACAGGCGGCCTTTTATGAAGATGTCACTGATGAGAATGAAGAGGATGATGATTACGATGATGAGGACAATGGCTATGAAGATGAGGATGAAGATGAAGACGATGTTGGCTATGATGAACTCAATCATGGTAATGCACAATACAAGAATATCTAGACATTCTTATATAATAAGGCTTTTTAGAATGATTAAAAATAGATGGCTGGACAAGAACCACTTAGTTTACGCATAAAAAATTTCAATAATAGTTAGTTTCCTTAGGTATTTTTAAGTATTGGTCTCTTTTTCTAGTCAATGGTGCTTCTTATGCATTTGAACAAATTCCCCCCAAAGCTGCTGTTGGAGATATATTTAAACTACCAAAGTCATTCAGCTCAAACACTCCTGGTAAAGATATTTTCATTATTCCAATTGTTAAGGCAACATTCTGCTAAATATTACTTGTGTACAGATAGGTGTAAAAAATCTTTAAAACATACATTTTACATGATTCTAAATTTTAATTTGAGTTGACAATACACAGACATTTTAATGAATATTTCGCCTAAAATTTGTTGCAGATTCTTCATTATTCTTAATAATATTTTTCTTTCTGTTATTTTCTTTAAAACCATTAAATTTTGAAACTTTTTACTGCTATGTTTAGTTAAGCCTTCATCTGGACAGATAGCTGTGGGAAAAGATTTATTTGGCTCCAAGTTTTTATCAAACTCAGGTATTAACATTGACTGTTTTTCATAATGTTTAAAAAAAAAAACATGTTTAAGTTCAATATTTTTAGGCCTGTAATGTTGCTACATGTAGTTGCCTTTTTTTTTTTAGCTTTTTAAATGTAGAAATAAGAGTTTCTCTAACATTTAGGTACTGAATTTGAAATTAAATGTTTTGTACAGAGAAGTCAGGTTTGGTTAGATCCAGCAGCAATGGATTTAATGTTGCTTCACCAAAGACCACTGAACCAACTGCAAAGTTTGTGTTTGGCAGTGCTGCAGCCACTACTGTCACATCTGCTGTGACCACCACGACCACTACATTTGGGCTTAAAACAGACAAAAGCCAAACATCAAGTGAGAGATTTTTGTGTGTTATTCCAGCACTGGTGCCATGTATTGTTATGCCAGCCATTATTTTATGCCAACAGCTCCTGGCATTATAAATATTTATCATGTGGGTATAAAATCTCTTGGTTATGTTTTTTAATTGTGTCAGGTGCAACCTTTGGTGGGACAGCTGTGTTTGGACATAAGTTCAATCCGTTGTCATCTGGTTCTACAACTTCAGTTTTTGGTTCTGTGGCAACCTCTTCTATGAATGTTGGTTTTGCTGATGTGCAGAGTAGAGGCGCTGCTGAGAAAAATGAGGTCTCTAGCACTGCACCTGGTGAGTTTACAGCTGCAGATGTAATTTCAACATTTGTTTTTTGAGAAACTGTAATAACATTGTTACAAATCTTTTTATATTTAAAACATAATTCTTATTGGTTTTTTAATTCTGAAAAATACATTGAAACCTCTGATGATTAGTTTACAGATAAATTAGCTGAGTTGAACAATACTAAGAAATGGGTGTCATTAGTTAACAGTTAATTTAACTGAGTTCAACAATTCTAAGAAAGGGGTGCGTCATGATGAGTCATTACCTGTCCCAATTAAAATATTTTGAATGTGATTTTTTTTTCTCTAATGCACCATATGAATAATGTTATTAATACGCGATATTATGATTAGCTATAATAATTTAGTATCTTATATCTTATCACCTTATAAAGTTTGCTTGGGAATATCTTTAAACTATTTTCTGCAGTTGATGGCGAATTAACCAGAAATTAATCATTGAAATTTTTAATGAAATAAAGAATTTTTTATCATTGCATACTGTTACATGTTTATAACAATGCCCAACAAAATATTTGTGATGCGAAAAAAAGATTAACGACAGTTGAAAAACTGAGAATGGACTATGCCAGTTTTTTTCCATCAGAAATTTCATAAGTGTCTAGAAAAAATACATGTATCTAATTTTAAATAGTTCTATCACAAAAAAACTTGATGTGCTATAGAAATACACATATTTAATCAATATCAAACATGCTACATTCTTGGAACATTATACATTCTACTTGTAAGATTGAGAATACATGTATTTATATATTATGTCTACAGAAAAAAAAAGAAGTAAATAATTGTATTTAGGGGGCTCCAAAACTGTATCATTCATTTTTATATGATAAACTTGTATAAAGGAAAGCTATGATTCAGAATTTGAGCGATTAGGAATTCAAACAAGTTCCATAAACTGTATCTAAGTTACATGCAATAGTTACCTCCTATGTCCGGAATGCACCACCCAAGGAGTACTTCACCTATCTATGTCACTAGCCTAACCCACCTGTTCCTGTACATTTTGAAAGGACTATAAATTTTGAGCAGAATTTCTTTAATAGAGCCTACTTGGATTGGACACATCTAAGTCTATATTTGAAAATTAAAAAAAAAACAAAATTGGACTATGCCAGGAATCGGCAACCTGCGGCTCGCGAGCTGCATGCGGCTCTTTCGATGTCAAATTGCGACCTTCCAGTTCAATGCACAAATAATTATAATGATATTATTTTATATACCTTTTCCTAATCAAATGCCATAATATTAAAAGAACAATTTGAGTGGCTCTTTAAAAACTGAGAAAATTGTAAATTATAACTTTTGGCTCTTCCATCTCAAAAGGTTGCTGACACCCAGGTCTCAATTTACCGCCAGGGATGCTGGGAATATCCCTGGCTCTGAGAACTGTCATCCCTGGCTCAACTTTAGCTAATATATCCCTGCCGGGATGAAGCCATAGACATTTATCCCCGGCTCTGCAGAAAATTTTTTTCATCCCCGACACTGGTTTTTTCTTGATCGACTGCAGGTTTTTGGCCATTTTTTATTAAACTTTGGACTATATTGTCTGTTTCCTTTATAGCCCATATATGTGTAATATATTTTTTTCTACTTTGGATAAGCTTTAAAACTGTGCAGCTTATTTTTGTGAAAATGAAACTTGACAATATTTAAAAAAAAAAGAATCTTAACAAAAAAATTTTTTTTTTAAAGTGTACAAACACCAATAAGACAAAAAACAAGTATTAAAAACAAACACATTTCTAAAAGGAAATATTCAGTTTTCAATCAATTTCTTCAAAAAATAAATGTTTGGTGACTTTTTTCAAATATGCATATTTTCCTTTAATTATTCAAATAAAAAAATCTAATTTTAAGAAAAATGCAAAAAATGTAGTAAAAAAGTTTTTTTTTTTATTAAAAGAGACATAATGCACTGCCCCTCACTTTTTTGACAAAATGTCAAAAAAAGTGAGGGGTATGCGCGCCTGTGTCGTGAGGCTACCTTGTGTTTTTGCTTGAAAAAGTTGAAAAAAATGTTTTTTGGTCAGTTTTGAATGTTTTTATAGTTTTTTTTTATTATGTGAGTGTTAGTTTCATCTTCGTTACTAGAATCAAGTTCTTTTTTCACTAAATAATGAGAATCTGAGTCCATTTTAATGTAGTCAAAGTGACTGACAAAACGTAAACAAATCAAAATGGCGTTCGGTGCCAGTCACCTGATAGTGTTATTTTATTTGCGAGAAATTGTAGTTAAATAAAAAAAAAAATAAATATTTTTTTTATTAGAAAGTATTTAGAATGCATTTTTTTATAAAAATATTACATTTGTAATAAAAAATATTTTAAAAAATATTATTTTTCATGGTTTGACTTTATGGATCACCAGAGTCACATTTTATTGTATGCCGTTTGTTGGGGAGTTAAATCAAGCACTGCACACCCCCTGGTCTGTGCCCATTTATCCCAATGAAAAAATTGGGCTAAACCTGTTGTTCAATTGTAACCCTATTTTGGAACTCCTAGCATTTCCAAAAATATATTTAACATTATGATGTAGAAAGCTGGTAAAAGGGTCCCAGCATTGGATGTACGAAGTGACTCAAATTTTTTTTATTTTGTGACTGTGCCCGTTCGTCCTGTGGACTCCTCAGTATTATTTAATAATTTACAGGTAACTCAGTGTCTACTGCCTCCACTGAGAAAAAAAGCCAGGATACAACTGTCAGTGATGCTGGGCGACTAATAACTCTGCTTGCTGAGGTCAGTTTAGAATTTTTTTTTTTTTACATTTCAACTAAGAAATTAGAATTTTAGCTGATTTTTAATAATGTTACGTATTGTCGAGTTCTTATAAAAAAATACATGTATCCAATCACACATCAGTTGACTATACAAGTGAAGCACAATTATTGAGACTGAGCATATGGGAGAAAAGAACATCAGTTCAGTAGTTATAAAATAAAACTTGATAGAAAAGTATAAAATACGTACTACTCCAATTGCAAGACTTAGCTCTTGCAGTGCGATTTTGTTTTGTTTACTGGTCCTGCAAGGCATAGCTCTTATAAAAAAAGCTAATTTTGAAAAAAATACTTTGCTTATTTGTGAAACATGCGTAAAGTAAATTAATTGTAACCCAAAGTTTTGAATGTACATGTATTCTGTATTGCAAAAAAAAAATTTTTTAAATTCTATATTTAATCATCATGACTTATTTCATAATTTGAAAGAGTTAAGTAGGATTATTTGTTACACTATTTAATCTTTATGTGCTGTAAACTGGAGGCAAAGAAAAAACAATAATCAAAAGTAATCAGTTATATTCTAGTATGGTATAAATGAAATATTCTCCAGTGTTTCATTTCTGAGTAACATTTAGCAAGTACATGTTATTTAAAAATAATTTTATTTTTACTAAATGCAAGTTTAACTTTATATAGATCATTCTGAAATTGTATATTGTATATGTACTGCAGCAAAAGATAACAACTGCTACCACAATACCAGCCACCACTGCTGCTGTGACTTCTTCTTCACCTCCCATTGGATTCACAACAGCAGGGTCAGCCTTCAGCAGTTCATCTGCGTTTGGGATAGCTCAATCACTTTCCCCTCCAAAAGTTTCACCTGTTACTGACAGCGACAACATATCGTCTTCAGTTTTGGCCTCACCTGCCATCACAGCTTCAGTCTTTGGAGGCTCAGCATCATCCACAACACCCATTGTTTTTGGTGGTGCAACAACCACAACACCATCAGCTTTTGGCTCTACAGGTGCATCTACATCATCTTCTCTATTCGGAGGAGGTAGTGCCAATACATCATCTTCAATATTCGGAGGAGGTAGTGCCACTACAACATCACCTTCTATATTCGGAGGAGGTAGTGCCACTACACCATCTTCTTCAATATTCGGAGGAGGTAGTGCCACTACACCATCTTCTTCAATATTCGGAGGAGGTAGTGCCACTACGCCATCTTCTACAATATTCGGAGGAGGTAATACAGCAACTACATCATCTTCAATATTCGGAGGAGGTAGTGCCACTACGCCATCTTCTACAATATTCGGAGGAGGGAATACAGCAACTACATCATCTTCAATATTCGGAGGAGGTAATACAGCAACTACATCATCTTCAATATTCGGAGGAGGTAGTGCCACTACGCCATCTTCTACAATATTCGGAGGAGGGAATACAGCAACTACATCATCTTCATTATTCGGAGGAGGTAATACAGCAACTACATCATCTTCAATATTCGGAGGAGGTAGTGCCACTACACCATCTTCTTCAATATCAGGAGGAGGTAGTGCCACTACAACATCATCTTCTGTATTCGGAGGAGGTAGTGCCACTACAACATCATCTTCAATATACGGAGGAGGTAGTGCCACTACGCCATCATCTTCAATATTCGGAGGAGGTAATACAGCAACTACATCATCTTCAATATTCGGAGGAGGTAGTGCCACTACACCATCTTCTTCAATATCAGGAGGAGGTAGTGCCACTACAACATCATCTTCTATATTTGGAGGAGGTAGTGCCACTACAACATCATCTTCTATATTCGGAGGAGGTAGTGCCACTACACCATCTTCTTCAATATTCGGAGGAGGTAATACAGCAACTACATCATCTTCAATATTTGGTAGCTCCCAGCCATCCTCGGTATTTGGTAACAGTAGTACAGTTTTTGGTCAGACACCCAGCAAGCCACTTTTTGGTGGTGTCTCTAGTGAATCTACACCAACTTTTGGAAGTTCAGGTAACTTGTTAATTGAGATACTTTGTGGGAGTCAAAAGAAAATGTTCTTTTACAGTAAACTTGTAAAAGTGTGAGCACCAATATGGATTTACTATTATTGGCAATGAATAAAGTTTGAAATGAATACAGTTTCTAAAATTTTAATGTTAAAATTTGTCATTTCATTAGTACAAGATAAAATTTGGCGCTCATATTTTTCTTTAGTATATGTAGTATAATTTCTATAAATATTTTATGTGATCTAAGACTAAGAAATTAATCTTTAGTACATTTTTATAAAAGAAAATTTTTTGTTAAGGTTATAAAATATATTTTTTATTTTATACTTTTTAGTGAACTTGCCATCCTTTCACAATTGTCAACTAACCATTCATATGTAATAAATTTGTATAAGTATAGAAACTAAATCTGTTTACTTTTATAGTTGTCCAATCCTGTGGGTTTTGAGAAATTCAATTCTACTACATATGCATGGAGTCCATCTAGAAGTTTCCTTTCTTTCCCACCTTTTTTTTTTAATCATTATTGTCCTATCTATTGTACTGTGTAGTTGACCCGTGGCATTTTACATATTGTTCACAACTCGCAAGCATTCTACTGTTCAGTCTCTTTGACAGAAGTGTTGTAATGTTTATAAATAGATTTCTTTCACTGGTCACTAGCCTGAAAGGTTTTTCTGAAATGCATACATCTGTCCTTATGTTATGCAAGTTTCTAAAAGTATTTTATAAACAAACAATTTTGAAGCAGTTTTTATTTAGAGTGATATATTATTAATCAATTTTCACAGTAGATAATAGACATAGCTTATGTGTCTCTTTTGTTATTTACTGTATAATCTTTTTTATACTTTTGTATTTATATATAAAGTTCTCTATTGTGAGTAGATATTATTGCTATTTCAGGAAGTGTTTTTGGTGGAACATCTGGTAGCAGCACCAATGTATTCGGGAGCTCAACAAGCTCAGGTGGTGGTTTGTTTGGTTCTAACAACAATACAACTTCAACTAGTGGGGCAGGCTTGTTTGGCTCTGCCACTTCTGGTGGTGAGTATATTTTAATTTTCCTACAGTTGAAGCAAAAGCCTGGTGTGATTTCTGAATAAAATATTTCATTAATTACATAATAAATGATGCTGTCGTGACAGACTGACACTAGTCCTTGTTTCATTTGTTTTATTGGTACATTATATTTTTGTGTTGAAATTTAATTTCATTGTGTTTATTTATTACTACAGTAGAAGTCCATTAGTCCGGCATCCAACAGTCCAGAATACCCGATAGTCCGGCATCACTTCAGAAAATTGTAAAAATTTTGGTTTTCTCCAACACTCGAGAGCTATTCGGAAGTTTTCAGATAGTTCGGGATCATCCGGAAGCGCTCTGTATTCTTTGGATACAATTAGTGGCTATTTTTTTGTGCATTGTTGTTTTGTGTCCTTTCACATCGCAGTAAACGTAACTTTTCAAACTGTTTATAAATAGGCGATTTTCATTCTAACTGTACATGGCCATGTTTTCAAAACAAAAGGAGAGAAACGAAAACACGTAGCACTGACTCTCATTCAGAAACTAGAAATCATCAAAGGGCTAGATAAAGGCGAGAATAGAAATGTTTTAATGAATGAGTTTAATATTGGCTCATCAACTATTTAAAACATTAAAAAACAAAAAGATGAACTAATGAAGTTTGCTTCTCAATTGGTAACAACTGAAAAATTGGCTTCTAGACAAACATTAAAAAAAACAAAACTGGAACATCTAGATAGTGTATTGTTCAAATTGTTTAGTTTAGTACATTCTGAAGGAAAGCTGGTAACAGGGCCAATGATTGTTGAAAATGGAAAGAAATTCGGCCAATATGTTTTACATACAGTACATGTACATACATTATATGAAATGTAAAATAAACTTTGTTGTATGTATTTGTAGTTTAATTATTAACCTAATTGTTCTTATAATTATCGCCCGATAGACCGGAATTTACAGTAGTCCGGCACCGAGCCGGTCCCGAACGTGCCGGATTATCGGACTTCTACTGTAGTAAACAAAGGCCCGGTACCCGGACCGGCAAGTAGGCATGCAGTTGGAGTTGAAAATGGTGATAATATATATATATATATATATCCTACTAATAAAGTGCTATTCTTGGCGTGCGTCCAAAACATTTCAGCATTTCGTAATTGATCCGCTGCAGTTGTATTGTGCGCAAATTTTGTCTTACTGTCATCTTTAATAGGAACTATTAACACGGTTTTAACAGGGTTAAAATCATACTATATAAAAAACACTGCCATTTTGTTCTGTCATGTCACATGCGCAGCCAACTTCCGCATCATGGATTCACCCGAAATAATGTCATAGAGGGTATCCCAAGTGCAGAATTATTTATAGTGTTCCCATTCTCCACGCACGCACGCCAAGAATAGCACTTTATTAGTAGGATTGTGCTTCTTTATTTCTTAATTTTGATTAAATTTAGGTTCAACTTTCGGGCAAACTTTTGGTTATGGTCAGTCAACAAATGCCACATCTACTTCATCCTCTTTGTTTGGTCAGCCCTCAGCTTTTGGAACATCAAGGTTAGCAGTTTCAGTTAACACTATGTAAATGATATATGCACATACGTACAGACTTGATGTTCTATTTTTTCGTTGTATTCTTCTTTACCTTTTTACATTAGTTCGACAAGTGGCTCTATGTTTGGTTTTGGTGGCCTTGGTGGCAAACCATCAGAGGAAAAAGCTAAGCAGAATGTATTTGGAACACCGCAGGTGTTTGGAGGCGCTTCATCCCAGTCCAGCAGTAAGTTAGCTTCTAGGGTATAGATTAAGTAGATAAAGATTAACATTCCTATTAAGCTGTCCAACTGTATATTTCTCTACCTGATGCAGGCTTTTTTTTACGGGTGTTTATGTATTCATGCTCATGATATTGATGATAGTTATGTTGTTTTTCTTTTTTTTAGATTTATTTGGTAGCGGAGGTGGGAGCACTTTTGGGGGATCTACATCCTTTTCTTCTAATCAAGGCGGATTTTCAAGTGGCAGTGGAGTTGCTGCATCTGGATTTGGTGTCTCTACACAGCAGAATACTGGACGTAAGTTAATTAGTTGGAATGTACAAACATGAGTTTCTAATCTCTTTTTTTTAATTAAAAAAATTGTTTCCTGCCTAAAACTATACTTCATTGAACTTCTGTAACATAAAAGTAGTATGAACATCTTAATGTATAACTCTGCGGCTCTTGGGTTTTGAGCCCTATCTGCATCAAATTATGATAAATTCACAGCATGTCTCAACTTTCTTCTGTGGTGCTTCCATAACCGTTTTACTTTTTTTTTATGGTGAGGATGTAAATAGAGTACAGAAAAAGCTATGAATTGGATCATGTGATAAACATTCTCCTCCCTATAGATATATAAATGATGAGATCATTCTAATTGCAATGGTCAATTAGAACATAAAAATCATCCTCCCAAAAATAACAGTATATACTATACATATTAACATGCAGGGTTACATTACTTGTTTCAACATTTAGCTGTTTAATAGTAAATACAATTTATTGCTTGAGAATATATATACTAGTTTTTAGAGCATTTTCGAAAAAAAATGCTCTATTGTCCCCGTTTTGTCTGTCTGTCTGTCTGTCATCACCCTAGATCTCAACAACCATAAGTCCTAGACCCATGATGTATATATCATTTTGTAGGTCTTGGCCTGCCATGTGTGCAGCAAAAGTTCATTTCGCGATCTGACCTCTGAGGGCCGTAAAAGGGGGCTTATAAAGTACCGTTTTTTACTATATAAGCTATATTAACAAAGGAGCGCCATATATCTCAGCAACCATAGGTCCTAGACCCATGATGTGTATATCATTTTGTAGATCTTGGCCTGCCAAGTGTACATCAAAAGTTCATTTCGCGATCTGACCTCTGAGGGCCGTAAAAGGGGGCTTAATGTACCGTTTCTTACTATATAAGCTATATTAATAAAGGAGCGCCCTATATCTTAGCAACCATAAGTCCTAGACCCATGATGTATATATCATTTTGTAGGTCTTGGCCTGCCATGTGTACATCAAAAGTTCATTTCGCGATAGGACCTCTGAGGGCCGGGCTTCAGGGCTCCTAAGGGGCTTATTTATTATATATATTGCCCCATTCTACACCTTGTACGTTCAATAACCCATTCATTTGGTGCGAAATACTGCAGCACGTAGTTTCACCAAGATTTATTAAGAAACTCATCAAATATAAAGAAACGTCTTTATAATATTTTTTTTTACAGATATATGCATTACACAATTGAATTTATAAACATTTCCAAAATTTACAAATATTTACTGAAAGCTAACAAACGTACTGATACATAACATGAAAATGCGCTAACACGTCCTGTGTCCAGAATGGAACAGGCTTAATTGCTTGTTTTTAAAGAAATGACTTAAATATTTTAGAACTACAGTGGTGTGTCAGCTAGGGAAAAAAACAAAATCTTAATAGTTTAATCAACCTTTTTAGTGGTTATGGTAGCTATTTGATGCAGCTAAATGAATGCACCTTTTAGGAAACACAAGCCTACTTTATTGTAAAACACAAAAATAATTTTTTTTTACAAATACAAACTAGTCTTTTATGAATACGTGCATAATTATTTCTAAGAGAACCCATTAAAATTCATCTCATTAGGTCTTTCACTCATTTCTACAGTATACAAAATACGTCCTTGCCACAAAAGGCTTCTACAACTACTGTCTCATGTCCATAAGCTTACATACGCATACAAACACATACGTACACAATCACATTCTGTCACCAGTTAGCCACTGATTCTCTCTCCTGACCATTCATACCAAGTTTGGTCATACTTGTCCTATACACAAACACTGTTACTTTGTGAAACTCTACTTAAATTGATACTAGATTTCATTAAATTGATTTTTTATTTGTTAGCCCCAATATTTATTTCGTCTATCATAACTAGATTACATCTTGCATCATTTTAATGTTTGTTTAATTTAGCTCTAGGAGGAACACCAGCGTTTGGTACTGCTCCAAGTTTTGGCAGTTCTTCTGTTTTTGGTAACAAACCAGCATTTGGCTCCAGTCCTGCTTTTGGCTCTGCCCCAGCCTTTGGTTCGTCTCCAGCTTTTGCTTCTTCAGCCTCCACATTTGGTTCATCATCATCATCATCTGGTGGTTTTGGCAGGTCAGTCAAATATTTGGAAGAAGTATATGCATGTGAACTTTCTTTTCAATAACAATTACACATTCTATTGATTTTTGTCAAATAGGAAAAAAAGCGTCATGATATTTTTCTCCTGTACTATCAACAATCGTTTGGTTTCACATCTAGTTAATTCATTTTAATATTAGTAGAAATATACTTTATTTAAACATATAAACACGGAAACATTTTGTTTTCATTTTTGTAATACATAACACAGTATAATTTAATCATTAGAGCGACCTCCCTTTGTGCAGGAACTCTGGGAAGGTACAGTTTAACAGATGTTAACAAAATTTGTACCTTTGTCTTTGATTGACTTGCATAATGTTGTCATGCTTTTAAAAAAATTTTTTTTTAGTTTTCTTTAACTTTGATAACCTTTCTTTTATCAAAGATTATAATTTTAGACTGTAGGATATTATTTTCTATTTACTGAGTTGGTGAAAATAGGTTCCTTCAAACAATTCCCACTGTCACTGATCAATGAAGCTTTTTAAATTTACAAAACCTCCCAATAAAAGTTTATTAGACAAAATGTTTTAATTATAATCATAACAAATATTCATTTGTTTGAAACTTTTATAAATTTCTGAATCAAATTATGGAGTCTAATTAAAATAAATAGGTAGTGTTGGTTGATAGACTGATTTTTGTGAAACAGCATTACTATTGTATTAAAATTAATTTGAGATTGTTTACAAACTTAGTGAAGATTAGTTTTCAATATGGGCCTTTTGTAACTAATTTTTTGGTTTATTTTGAAAGTGCACTTACAATAACATTTTTTTTTAATTGATTCAGCTTTGCCAATGTTCAGGCTCCAACATTTGGTCAGTTAGCACAAAGTTCACCATCTGCACCATCAACTTTTGGTGGATTTGGTTCTCCCCAGACCAGTCAGCCCTCAGGTTTTGGTGGATTCGGCTCTTCTCAGAATACATTTGGAGGTGGATCTGTTTTTGGACAAGCTCCTCCATCCAGTCCAGGTTTTGGTGCTGGCCAGTCACAAGGTAGTTACTGAAATATGTCATGTTGCTAGCCTGTACCACATGAAGTTTGAAATAATTAGTTTACTGAAAAATGCCATGTTGCTAAACTTTTCCTCATGTAATCTTTATTTTTGTATTACTTCTGTTACTGATGTTTGAGAACGGGTATGGGTTGTAGTGTGGTGTAGAGAGCTTGGCTGTTGACCCGAGAGTCCTGGCTCTGAAGTCCCCTAGTGTAGGAAGTAAAGACTGGCATTGTGCATGCCACACATCCCCAACCCCCTTAATATATGATGTCTACACTTTCTGCACCATAGACCCCCCCCACCCCCCCACCCCCTCTTTAATTTACTAATTTATAAAACTTTTTTTTTTTCACAGGGTTCGGTGGTACTTCATTTGGGTAAGTTCTTCGCCATAATTAGTTTCAATGAAAAAATGTTGTTTTTTCATTAACCATGTAATACATTTCTGAATTTTATTAATTTTCCTTAATCATGTAATACATTTCTGAATTTTATTAATTTTCCTTAATCATGTAACACATTTCTGAATTTTATTAATCTTCGGTAAGTTATATAAAAAAATCTCTATGAACGTTAAGAACATTAATGTCTCGAATTTCAATTTTGATAAATGTATTCAGAATAGGAAAAAAGTATTACAAATATTATCTGAGCCTAATTTAGTGTAAACCTTTAAAAAAAGTACTACAAATATTATCTGAGCCTAATTTAGTGTAAACCTTTAAAAAAAGTTAAATCCCCCCCCCCTAAACCACTTTCCACTGGTGGATTATGTAAATGTTCTAATTGAAATCTTTTGATTGCAAAACCTTTACATATTTATTTAATGTTATTTTTTAAACTAAATTCTATCCCAAATTTGTAATTACATATAGTTTGTGTCTCACCAAGACAGTCTATTAATTAAATACTTTTTTCTTTTCTAATCAATAGCCCAATAATAAAACAATCTTTTTTTTATATATAGATGAAATACAGAACAATGAAAATATATTTTTTAAACTATAATACATTACACAGTATAATGATAATTGAAAAAACAAACAGGGAGTATCAGTTTGGCTTTAATTCACAAACCTGACATCTTTTATTTTTTTTTACCATTACACTCTGACATGTTAGTTTTACACTTTTAGCTATTTCTACAGAGAAATACATCAACACTCTTGTTTTATACAGTGATACTTAGGTCATGCTTCATACTTTGCTCTACATTTTGAAACTCAGTCTGTTCAATTGACACTGACCGCCTTTTCTAACACCATCACTTTAACAAAAAAAAAACTGAAATAGATTGCCTGATTTATATTTTAATTATTGTTGGGCTTTTTAAAAATATAAAGAAAGTTTATATTACTTATAAAACTTATAACAAGTCTATCTATGACAGCATAAAAAGACTGTGAGTACAAAATTTTTCATTGACTCATACCTACAACCGGATCATTATCATCCACAACTTCATCATGAAATCGGTGTACATTCTTTTTAGTCTGTTTGTGAGAGCTCTTTTGCTATACCTTCGTAAATTTCAAATATTTCGCATGTTAAGAAAAGGACTGTCATACAAGTTGATGATGGCCGTTAACTCAATTCCAGTCTCCTGTAGAGCTTTGTTGACAATATCAATTTTTTGGAGCAAGTCTTTCCAAATCACACACATTAACGCTGTCTCAGAAGGTCCAACTTCTTTATGAGTGATTTGGCTTCATGCACAGATGTTGGTGGTTGACATTCGCTAGTGTTTGTCGAATTTCCTTATAATTGGCCTAAAAAGCTCTAGTAGCGTCACTTCGTGCTGACCACCTTGTTGCTGATAGCCCTTGCAACATTAAGGTTTTTTTTCTTTCAGGCACTCTGTCACTTTTAATCATCACTGCGATGAAAGCGAAAAAAACGTTTAGACTGACTGGACAATAAAAGCTGCAGCTGAACAGCTCTCCACAGCAGATGAGCCTACTAAATTTAAGCTGTGGGCAGCGCATGGCACCCACTCCACTAATTAATTAATCTCTCTAAATCTAGCTTGTACTCCCGAATAAATCCCTCTCATATTACTCGCATTGTCATAGGACAGCGATCTGCTATTGCCAATATCTATACCATGAAATCTGAGAGTACTCACCAACATATCAAAAAGGTATTGACCATCGTGTTGTTCAATTGGAATGACTTGAAGATAACGCTCTACAACCGTTCCACTTTTGAGAACATGGCGAACAACAACTGTCAACTGATCCACATGACTGATGTCAGGAGTGGAATTGATACTGATTCCATCATATTTAGCATTCTTAATTTCAGACAGTGTCTGGGTCAATACTTTGGATCCCATTAACTCAATAAATTCATCACATATACTGGCAGAAAGATATGATACATTCCCCTTTCCAGGGTTTCCATGTCTCTCAATGTGTTCCTTTAGAAAGGTATCAAAGTCAGCTAAAAGGTCAATGCAACCAAGGTAAATTTCATTGTTATAACAGTTATGTAAATGGCTGTCACCGTGAAAAGCTAACCCTCTTTTAGGAAGAAATCTTATCACAGCAACTATTGTCTTGAGAACATCAGTCCATTATTTGCACAGATTTTGTTTCTCCTTTTGCATTTTTAGTCTATTCTAGATGTTTGTTGACATTCTAACATCCTTGGCAGAGCATCAGTATGATCCTTTGACTTCCCATGTGATGTTATCCTTGTGATGGCGTTTTTCCAGTCATCAAAACCATTGATGAACAGATTTGCAAAACCAGTGTTGTAGTCAAACAGCTTGCACACTTAACACTTTACCCGTTGAAGGAGAATAGAGAAGCCAGTCTCATGTAACAATTTCATCCTTTGTTTACCTTCTAACTAAATATTTTTTGTGTGCATATCTCATCTTGTCAACAAATTGTCTACCCTTCAATGTAAAATATGACTCAAAATTTTTTGAAGGAAAATGTTCAGTATAATAACTTCTTAGATGTGCAGTTATCTCCGAATCAGCTGGATCACTTGAATAACTGTATTCTTTGTCATGCAGCTCATGCTTCAAACCAGCATCTCCTTCTGACCGTAATATACAGTCTGAGTCTGTAGGCAAATCTAACACAGCAGCTTCAGCATGAACCATATCAGAATTTGCAGATACCTTTTCACTTTTTTTTGCACTGTCTGGCAACATTATTTCTGGTATTGCGGGATCGTTGGTGTACATTGTGGCCAAAAAAGTAAATGAAATGTCATTATCACTAGTATTACTAGTTTTACCAGTAATGCAATCAGTGTATCTGCGCATAAATTGCAGCAACTAACCCAGAGTTTTTTTCAATGCTTTTTCTTTCTCCCCCTTTTCCTTCCACTTCTCAAATCCACTCTCGTGTTTCCTCTTGTATCCATCAGACATGGTTTTTTAAAAGTACTTTGTTACTTTTTTAAATTTTGTAAGAAAAAATAAGCACACGATTAACGATAAAAAACGAATGCGAAGCGCATGATGTAACACTGGAATTACTACGTCATCACTGCATAGAGTCTGCATAGAATTAACAATGCGGAAAGTTTATTTAGATTTCATATCGCCAAGAAGTGCGGGTGCATTCTTGAAAATATTAAAAAATGAAGTCAGAGAGGGCCTACGACTTTGAAAGTGCCTAGGGCCTACGACTTTGAAAGTGCCTAGGGCCTACGATGGCTTTAACACGGCCCTGATTACTTGTCAGCCATTAAAATTTTCTTTTGAATGAAGAATTATCAGGCATACTTATATTGACATTAAAAAGTATTTTAAATATTTAAAAAATGTTTGCTAAGTCAATTTATTTATTTTTTTCTCCCAGAAACCCAGCCTTCAGCTCTTATCGAGGCTAAAATTACCAGACGGAAGCTACACCAGTGCTGTTATTGATAGATGTCACTTGAATTTATTATACTCATATTTGTATTGAATTTCTTGTCTTTATTCACACATTAGTTAAATATTAGCTAGGTAGACATTTTTGTTCATACCTGTACTTGTATGGAAAAGAGATACACGATCCTACTTGACAAATGAGATACATGAACCTACTTGACAAATGAGATACATGAACCTACTTGACAAATGAGATACATGAACCTACTTGACAAATGAGATACATGAACCTACTTGACAAATGAGATATACTTTGCCTTTTTGAAAATAAAACTATTTTGAAAAAAAAAATATTGCTTTGTTTATTTTTTGTGAAGAATTTATTGTCTGTTTATATGTTTCTTTATCTTCCTGTATTTTTATCAATTTGTCATATTTTCTTTCAGTATGTGTTTTGTACGAGTTGTCAATATGAAATATAGTAGTAACATTTTGCCTCTCGACAATTCCCAAATAGGGTCCCAACCACTGCCATCACGTCAGTATTATGATGGCAGTGCCTTAACCCAACACTAAGAAGGTTCTGAGAGGTTGTGTTAACATTTCGAAATGAAATAATTTCTTGTTGAAATTCTTGTTTATTTAAATTGAAAGTCATCATTTCTTATAAGTAGTCTAAAGATCTACAATTTAAAGATATCACTGAATGTATGCAATGACATAAGGAACAGTTTGTTTATAAAGCAAAAAGTGGACCGTGCTTCCACAGTTATCGATGGCACTTTAAGGGGACGGAATCCCAAATGATAATAGTGACCTCCCTTGTTACATCCTGCCATCTTCTGAAAGTGCTTTGAACCCAGAAGAAAATGTCTAATTTATAAATGTTGGTAATGATCACAGAACACAATTACAGCAAGAGCATCTCTATTTAAATTGTTCTCGACCTTTGATTAAAAATATGACGCCATTTCTGTTTTTTCACTCTCTAATAGTGTAGCAACTAAACATCAGAAATATGGTGTAATAAAAAGAATTCTGAAATAACTTCAACCGTTTAGATAAATACCATAATTAAAAACTAAATGATATAGACTGCTAATAAAAAATATCCGTCCTCCCTGAGGAAAACTAAATTACATTCTTGTCTGTGACTTTGAAGATGGAGTATAAGGCGATGTTAAACAATAATCATCCAGTTATGTTCAGTAATAACACAATAAGACTCATTGGGTCCACCAGTAAATAACACAATTAGACTCATTGGGTCCACCAGTAATAACGCAATTAGACTCACTAATAACAGTAATCTCGACGGAAAAATTGATCAAACCGCAAATGCTCATTCTGTATAATTTCTATTCTTATATTTCTACAACTTTTGGCCACGAGAAGGGCGCGGACTTTTATTCGCCACAAATGTAAGGGTGATGGTGATGGTACACACCCGAGTCACAACTTAATTGATTGTTTATCTAAAGCCTCTACATTCCTAGCCTAATTTCATGTTTCTAACTAATGCTTAGCTCTCCTTCCTCAATAAATGATGAAACATTAGACGGACCATCTAGATACCAAGAAATACCATTACGAACTTCTGAAGAGTTCAACACCCACCATTGCATTATAGTTGATATTTTTCAAAGTGTTCCACAGGAAGTTATGGTCAAAGTTCAGTTTTCCGCTGAAATTTTTTTTTAGAAAATATTATGCTTGTTCGATTTAAGTCTAACGACACATGTGTATGTTTATATATTATTTTTATACTGAAAGCAACGAAATAGTTATATAATAAAGTTTGTATTTACATTCATTCCCCTCATTTCTCAATAAATAACAAATAAAACAACAACAAACAAAAAAGTCTACTTAGACCATAGAAACCAACCAGACTCAGACTTAAAGAAAACGTATTGTTTCTGTTCAAAATTAATGGATCTTGACTGTGTTCTATTTGACAGAATGTTGCATCTTGACTATGTTCTATTTGACAGAATGTTGTATCTCGACTGTGTTATGAGCCTGTCACATTTAGCATTCAAGAATTAAAAATACATGAAGGCAAATACCTTTGAAAATTCCCTTGAAGTAATGTATATGTTACGGCCGACGTCACATACAACGATCCAACATAATAAGTTGATGAGTGGCAGTCTTTGAGGGTGGTAACTGGGGCGATAAAGCAGGCCCTGCGCCTGTAGGGCGCCCAGCGTTTGGACATTATAATATCACCCAAATGTAAAGAAATAAACTACGCCCCACTAATGATATTTACCAAGTGCTTCTCGCCCTGCCACCCTCTAGTAACACCGCCCCTGACTGGATCAGATTAGATTTCAAGTCATTCAGTATGACAAAAATTATGAACAAATTAATACCAGTGGCACCCTAATAACACCTCATTCGAATTGCATTTTAGTTACAGACTTTGTTACAAAACCTAAAAATAAAAACTGAAGACAAAAATAATATATATATAAAAGCGATTTGAGTTCTGCGTTAAATCGAAAGTAAAGAATTGATACAACAGGATTAACATAAAAAATCGGATCTACCCGAAACCTAGAATAACCTAGCCTACCGATCAAGCCTGAGGGGCTATATCTCTATGCAAAGGTTTTGCAGGGTACTAGAAAATATAATATTTGCCAATATGTGTTTGTTTAATATGCACAGCTAAATCATACAACTGTATGAAATTTTTGTTACTATTGCATAACATCTAGGTTGTTACGAATTAAACACTATTGGCTATTAAAACATACTTTGAGACCCACTGAAGCATTTTAAAACATTACAAGCGAGTAAAAAATGTTCACGATATTTAGAGTTGAAGTTGTAATAGACAAATATATTGACCAGCATGTGCAGGTCTATGACCAGGTTCATTACGTTTGATGTCAGTGAGTAAGTTTTTGAGAACCTGCGAAGAATCATAAATTCATTCTCAGCGGCCTGGGCCAAAGCAAACAAGGAAACAACCAGTTGAGTGAATGCCAAGTTGCAGGTAACAAATGTTACACATTTAACTATATGAAGATCTTTTCCACTCAGTGAAATTTTTACTTCCCCTGATTCATTTCTTTCTGATTCTTTCACTTGAATTATGTCACTTGTCTGAAATTGTTCTCTATGAGCCCTTGTAGATTTTTGGGGGAAAGTCGCTTTGTCTACGTCATTCTTAGATTCGATTTTATGTTTATCCGCAGTATACCTTGAGGAATCGTGTTTACTGGATATTCGATTTCTGAATCTTGAAGCTCTCAGTAGTCCAACCGAGAGTATCGAAGCACAGACACATGAAATGACCAAGGCCACGACAGGGTACGTTGTTCTATTGAACAAATTGTTAAACTCGCGGAATGAGTCGAAATTTTGGTTAAACGATCCAGTGAGTATCGTCTTGTTTTTCTGAGGATTCCAGGTCCAGCGTAACTCGTTAGCAGACATGACAGGCATGTACGACAAGGCGTTCAACAAAAATAAGAACGAACAGACGATCACAGTTTTTTTTACCGTGAAAACATTTTTAAATTTTAGCGGCATCGATACGCAGCAGCATCGTGTCACTGCAATGTACGTCTCGATACAAGTGGAAGTATCGAACAGTAAGTATCGATACCACGTGAGACATCCAGCTACTGACAAGGTGCTAACACCCAAAAAGTCTGTCGATATGTACAGACTCCAGGCCCGACACAGATCACTGAAACTTGATAGTAATAAAAACAGCAAGTCAACTAGAGAAAGTATAGAGAAGGAGACAGCTATGGGGTCTTTGTAGCCAAGCTTTGAGAAAACTATTAAGTTCATCACGTTTGCAGCGATACCGAGTATTTCAAGAATAGGACTTAGACATTTATAGTAGATAAACTGGAATAACTCAAGCTGTTGTGACGTGACAATGTCGCCATATTGGACTGGTACAGTCAAACTGGCATTGTGTGTTGACATTTCTGATTACACGCTTTGTAATAGACAATTTGTTGAAGGCTGGTGTACTGAAAAACATAAACAATAACGAAAAAATGGATAAATAATCAATACAAGACACCAGGTAGCTTGTTATTTATATGACTTTATATGACTTTATATGACATTATATGACTATACGCTGACTATGTATCTTCTACCCTTATAACGTTTTGTTAATCGGAGTGGCTACGGTTCTGTCCCTGACAGAACCCGTATTTTTTTACTTCGGGTACCAGCCATAGATAATATTGCTCCACACCCTAACCCTGTCCCTAACCCTATCCCTATCCCTAACCCCATCCCTAACCCTATCCCTATCCCAAACCCTAACCCTAACCCTAATCCTGAAAAAAAAATCTGAAAAAAAAATATTTATATATGCCATGTTCCTTATACCCTAATATAATGGTTTTGGCTGGTGCCGGAGCCACTGCGTTTGTTAATAGACTCAAAGCAGTTCCTATACCTCGGTGGTCCTAGGCTAAGGCTTTCAGAAATATTGTGAGGAGGGGCGGCTGAAAGAATAGGAAACCGTACATGTTAGGGTTCTAAAATTGTCAGATAGGTGGAACAAATGGGCACTCGGGGCCCTTGGCGGTAACTTAGTTGGCCTTGTATGGTTGTTATACATTTGCATACTTTTCCAATATAATTAACTAGTTAATATATACACTGATGTAGCAAAGGTTTAACCCCCGGGTGGAATAGTCAACCTTGCCCTAAATACTTGGCGGTAACTTAGTTGGCCTTGTATGGTTGTTATACATTTGCATACTTTTCCAATATAATTAACTAGTTAATATATACACTGATGTAGCAAAGGTTTAACCCCCGGGTGGAATAGTCAACCTTGCCCTAAATACTTGGCGGTAACTTAGTTGGCCTTGTATGGTTGTTATACATTTGCATACTTTTCCAATATAATTAACTAGTTGATATATACACTGGTGTAGCAAAGGTTTAACCCCCGGGTGGAATAGTCAACCTTGCCCTAAATACACCTAACATAGTTTACTTCATTTTATTATGTAGGAAACTGAACGAATCCGTGTCGTTGCGGGTTCAATTCTCGGCATGTCCAGTCACCAGTTTCCCGTGGTTACTCCATGGCCATTCAACCATTAGTTGTTTATAATATCTATGAGATAAACATTTGTTACTTAACAATCATATGTTACTTAACAATCAATCATATGTTACTTAACAATCAATCATATGTTACTTAACAATCGTATGTTACTTAATAATCTAACACAAACTGCTGAGTCAAGATAACGTATTAACTGGAAATTATGTAATGTATGTTTTTGTAATTTCTGTGTATTATGATACGTCTTACTGAACATACTTTACTAACATTTTCTTACATATCAAGTTTGTCAAATGTTCATATTTGGTTATACATATAAACACATTCATTTTAATTTTCATTTGTAATATCAACAATGTTAACGTATGTTACTTCATTCACTTTTATTTACTTTATTCAAGGAAGAGTCATTTGATGAAACATTCAGAAAGTTGTCTGTTTTCAGTACTTTGATTTGCGCTCTCTCAATAAATCGGAGATAAAACAAAAAAAATGAAATTGAATTCGTTATATTAGATAAAACTATTCTGCGCATACCCATTGAATTCGTTATATTAGATAAAACTATTCTGCTCATACCCATAGAATTCGTTATATTAAATAAAACTATTCTGCTCATACCCATTGAGATGAAATCTCTTAGATCCTATAAACCACTAATGGGACGGTTTTTATCCCCACCATAGCCGATAGTGCAATGGTCATGGAGGCACCACGGGAGATATATCGGGAACTTGAGTCAAGACCAGGTACCTTCAGGTCGACAGTCGAGCGCTCTACCGCACGACTATCCGTCCCCGTCGTGTAGTGTAGAGTGCTCAACTCCTCACCTGAGAGTCCTGGGTTCGAACCGCAGTAAGAATCTTGGAATTTTTTCAGGTCCTGGTGAAAGTCCCCCAAGTCCACCCAGCTTTAAATGGGTACCCGACTTTAAGTTGGGGGAGTAAAGGCGGCCGGGCGTTGTTCTAACTACACAATCCCTTTATATACCGAGGTTACTGAAACTGATGAATTCTACACTTCATCTACCCCGATGAGCCCTTAGGGGTTTAAGGGAAGTTGATTTTTTTTTTTTTACTGTCTTCAATTAGTGAAACAAAGATATAGAGATGGATTGATAACCAGGGCTGGGGTACGGACAAATTGTGGTATTTCCATTCCTAGCTTATATCTCAAACTATATGTACATATGCACGTTTAAATATATACTGCAATATATATGATTTACATTTTACTTTCCCGACTTATCCGATATTAAATGTACACCTTTGTCATACAATATAAAGGTAGGTAGTGTACTAGTTTTATAGTATGAAAATATATTTACTTTATTATTTACTGAATCTTTATAAAACCAATGTACATTTCAGAACACAAAGTAGAACCAGCTGAGTCACCTACCAGGATGTGTTATCATTGACAGTTAACATTACACTGTTAACAGTTATATTATAACGACGCAGTTCATCACTGTACGCTACTTACAATGCCATTAAACTAATGACACCTACTATTACAAAGAGAAGATAACCCATAACCTCATTCTGAACTATAATAAAATACAAGCTGCATTGAACTATCATTTTTTTTCCCATTTAAGTTCTGAAAAAAAAAAGTTCGGATTAAAATGTGAAGTTTCTTCACGGTGATGATGGATTAAAGTGTCTGACAGTCTACTTATTCATTTTGATGTAATTTTAGTTTTTTTTTTTTTATGTCGGTTCAGTGACTTGTCGAGCGACTCAGATTATCTCTAATTGGTTCTACATATCTGTGGTTGTACCGATGTATCTCTAATGACCCAAACGTTTCAACCAGACATCAATTACGTGTGCTAGCATTGAGCTGACTAGTGTCTGTTAAAATTACAGGTGAATTTGATAATTTCCTTCATGATAACTTATTATTAGACATAAAGGAAATAATACAGAATACATTTAAATCTACTCACCCCATTAATACTTAACAGGATACTAATTACTTTGATACCCATCAGTTCTAGTATTACATCCCTTTAAATGGTCAATTAAAAAAAAAATCAATGTAAACAATATTTAAAAAAAATAATACAGAGGTCAGCCAACCATAATGTGATACGGAGGTCAGCCAACCAGAGTTTGTATGTTGTTATTAAAACACGGGACTGTACTCAGTGATGTATTGGTAAAATAAGAAGTGAAGGAACGTATAGTGGGAGCAAAAAAAAGTGGGAGTTGTCGGGACATGAGAAAGTACTGGACCGCCTTCCCCTTCCGGTTCTGAAAAAAGGTAAGTAGTCAGTCTCGTTTTCCTTTATCAGCCTCTTTGTACTTGTGTCTTATTATCTTAATGCATGTTTCTGAATGTGTAAAACACCGGCGATGTCTACAGTATACCAACAATAAAGTTCAACAGGTTCAGAATTAGCTTCACAGGTAAACAAGGTGATCTCCCCCTTCCTCCACACACACACACACACGCACACACGCACACATGCACACACGCACACACACGCACACACACACCACACACACACACACTTTTTCCAACTGAAAAACACGAAATAATATATTTTATTCCTAATAAATATGATATATGTATTCCTAATATATATGATATATGTATTCATAATTTCATTAAAAAAATGTTTTAGTTCACTCATATTGAATTTTTTATCTTAACTATATCTCAGTGATTTCTGAACAGTTAGTAAAAATCTACAAGTAGGTTTATATATTTCTGCATGAAACAAACAGATGGTGCAAATCTACAAGTAGGTCTGTATATTCCTGCATGAACAAACAGATGGTGCAAATCTACAAGTAGGTCTGTATAGTCCCACATGAACAAACAGTTGGTGCAAATCTACAAACAGTTGGTGCAAATCTACAAGTAGGTCTATATAGTCCTACATGAACAAACAGTTGGTGCAGATCTACGAACAGTTGGTGCAAATCTACAAGTAGGTCTATATAGTCCTACATGAACAAACAGTTGGTGCAAATCTACAAGTAGGTCTATATAGTCCTACATGAACAAACAAGTCTATGTTGTAATTATCATTTGTCATTTTATGTTTTTACGCTTAAAGTAGCTTGTAAAGAAAACAGCAACTTTATTCTAAAAACTATGTAGAAACATGCAAGCTCTAGATGTTTTGATAAATAAAATGTGTACAACATACATACATCAATGTAGTTCAGGGATGCTACACTGATAAAATGAAGAGAGACGAGTAATGTGGAATAATATTTTATTAGATAGAACATGTAAATTAATATCATAAGTGTCACATTGAAATAAAGTGTCTCTAGCAATATTTCACAATTAATATCATAAATGTCACATTTAAATACAGTGTCTATAGCAACACTTCACAATAAATATCATAAATGTATACGTGTGTATAACTTCCGCGGCTAAAAATAGTCTCACTCAAAGGGATTGAACTCTTGCTTGGCTAAAAATAGTCTTGGGAATTCCAAGTAGTGCGCAAATTATGTAAAGTGGTAAGGATGGTCCAAGGGATACAACTCTATTATGGACTCCTTATGGAGTCACTCGCCGGTCCGGGTACCGGGCCTTTGATCTAGTTAATATTATAAGTGTCACATTTAAATAAAGTGTCTTTAGCAACACTTCACATCAAGACTTGACCAGCTCCACTGTAGTTGAGTCCCGATATTAAAGTTCCCGTGTGAACAAGTTCGCCATACCAATAGCCTACACAGTGAACAGGGGCTCCGCTGCTTCCTGGACAGGTACAGGTAGTGTATGTAAATTTCTCATATTTGACCACCTCGGCTATGGGGTATTTATCTACCCACTGACCAATACTGACACATTTAGGACACCCGTGAGGATGGGATACAATAATCGTTAACCTCAACGCGTCTCTCGATGTCTCGTATTTGTCATGGACTTTGTACCACAGATCAAAGAAATGTTCCCATTTTGTATTGAGAACCTCTGCTAAATTTTTGTCGCACGTGACACACTTAATTTTACAGACATCTTTTTCAACACTAGCATAATCTAAAAGAATGCTGTCAACTATGATTTCATGACTGTTTTCTCTATCATAGAACAATCTCAGGGTAGTATTTCGTGCTTCGGTGTCATCAAAAACAACATGGGTGGCAGTATCCACTATAAATTCCCACCAGACATTACTCGGTGTGCCGGAAAGTTGACATTTTTTACACCAGCATCGGACATAATCACTCCCCCATTGTTTACCTCCAGATTTGTGCTTATGCCCGTCTGTGAACTGATATATGCGTCTTATCCTCCCAGTCCCTGTTCTTAAAGCCCCGTTTCCTGACATGTTATAGAACGGATATGGCACCGTTGTCCCAGACCAGCACTCTGGTCTGTTCGGGCTCACTGTTTCCACAGCTACCCTAACGGTAAGATCAGCAAGAGCTTTAACTACGTCAAACAAGTCCTTGTCACGATGACCCTCTGGCAGATGATTTAATTCAAACGCTTCTATTGGTATAAAATCTATATGACCAGGATGTTTTGTGCAGTCGTCAAAATGTTTGTGTAGATCAGCTTCTCCACCTTTATATATTTGAGTTTCATGATCACCTAAAGAGAGGAAAACAACCCTAATGAATTTTTCATATAATTATCCATCAAGTTTATCAATTTTAGTCTTATAGTAATAGAAATGTGAATTTTACCGCAGATGTGATTGAAGTGCACAATTTTCAGGGTATCGCTTGTAACCATGGCAACATCAGAGAGATCTGAAACAAAACCAAAATGTTACCAAAATCTACATTCAATAATATAATGAGTTGTACATAAGTACGAATATGGGATAGATGGCCGAGTGGTGTATAGATGGCCGAGTGGTGTATAGATGGCCGAGTGGTGTATAGATGACCGAGTGGTGTATAGATGACAGAGTGGTGTATAGATGGCCGAGTGGTGTATAGATGACCGAGTGGTGTATAGGTGGCCGAGTGGTGTATAGATGGCCGAGTGGTGTATAGATGGCCGAGTGGTTTATAGATGGCCGAGTGGTGTATAGATGGCCGAGTGGTGTATAGATGACAGAGTGGTGTATAGATGACAGAGTGGTGTATAGATGGTCGAGTGGTGTATAGATGGCCGAGTGGTGTATAGATGGCGGAGTGGTGTATAGATGGCCGAGTGGTGTATAGATGACAGAGTGGTGTATAGATGACAGAGTGGTGTATAGATGACCGAGTGGTGTATAGATGGCCGAGTGGTGTATAGATGGCCGAGTGGTGTATAGGTGGCCGAGTGGTGTATAGATGACAGAGTGGTGTATAGATGACAGAGTGGTGTATAGATGACCGAGTGGTGTATAGATGGCCGAGTGGTGTATAGATGGCCGAGTGGTGTATAGATGACCGAGTGGTGTATAGGTGGCCGAGTGGTGTATAGATGGCCGAGTGGTGTATAGATGGCCGAGTGGTTTATAGATGGCCGAGTGGTGTATAGATGGCCGAGTGGTGTATAGATGACAGAGTGGTGTATAGATAACAGAGTGGTGTATAGATGACAGAGTGGTGTATAGTTGGCCGAGTGGTGTATAGATGACAGAGTGGTGTATAGATGACCGAGTGGTGTATAGATGGCCGAGTGGTGTATAGATGGCGGAGTGGTGTATAGATGGCCGAGTGGTGTATAGATGGCGGAGTGGTGTATAGATGGCCGAGTGGTGTATAGATGACAGAGTGGTGTATAGTTGGCCGAGTGGTGTATAGATGACAGAGTGGTGTATAGATGACAGAGTGGTGTATAGATGGTCGAGTGGTGTATAGATGAACGAGTGGTGTATAGATGACAGAGTGGTGTATAGATGGTCGAGTGGTGTATAGATGAACGAGTGGTGTATAGATGGCCGAGAGGTGTATAGATGGCCGAGTGGTGTATAGATGGCCGACTGGTGTATAGTTGGCCGAATGGTGTATAGATGACCGAGTGGTGTATAGATCCCCGAGTGATGTATAGTACTTGACTGTCTAAAGCCATGAGTTCGATCCTCGGTGAGAACTAAGGGAAATTTTTCCAGGTCATAAGATGTTCGAAAATATAATCAAGTCAACCCAGCTTTAATTGGGTACTCGACTATAGTTAGAGAGTTAACAGCGGCTGTGTTAAGCTAACCATACACCACCTTTATATACCGTGGTTAAAGACAGAGATGAATTCTACACCTCATCTGCCCAGATTGCCATTTTAGGGAAGTTTTTACATATGTAAAAATACTGTAATGGTTGAATCTCCAAGAAAATATTTATATCTTGGTTTTCGATTTAAACAACAGCCAACTTAAAGAAAAAAAGTTTTAATAAGCAAATAAATAAAGATTTCAAGTCAACTTTAAATGTGATACCTTTGATATCTAGTTTATTGATTGAATTGATTGAATCCATCTGTCAAAGGTTCCAAACTGGATTAAATAAAAATAAAATTGAAATGTTATTAAAACATTAGAGATAAAAAAAGATAGAAAAAAAAAGTTCACGTAATAAACAAAAAATTCAATTGTTTTTTTAATTTGTTATGTTGTTATGACTCTGTTATAACTCTGACCTAGGTAGTGAGCTAAGAATGGGGAATTTCCTATACCATCGCGCATCATAAAATTACTTTTGAAAATAAATGACATGGAAGCTGGCAGAGTTGTGATGAAGTATGGAGTCGTGGCTACTGTAATAGTTGTTGGTTTATAAATTATTAAATGCTCTTTATTGAACTTACGCCTGTGTGCTGTTTGGTGCTTTTCCTTTGAGAGCATTTAACCATATTATAGAAAACAGCAATTCTGTTCAATATCATTCTATTAATTCTGTTCAATATCATTCTATTAATTCTGTTCAATATCATTCTATTAACTCTGTTCAATATCATTCTATTAACTCTGTTCAATATCATTCTATTAACTCTGTTCAATATCATTCTATTAACTCTGTTCAATATCATTCTATTAACTCTGTTCAACATCATTCTATTAACTCTGTTCAATATCATTCTATTAACTCTGTTCAATATCATTCTATTAACTCTGTTCAATATCATTCTATTAATTCTGTTCAATATCATTCTATTAACTCTGTTCAATATCATTCTATTAACTCTGTTCAATATCATTCTATTAACTCTGTTCAATATCATTCTATTAACTCTGTTCAACATCATTCTATTAACTCTGTTCAATATCATTCTATTCACTATCAATATCATTCTATTAACTCTGTTCAATATCATTCTATTAACTCTGTTCAATATCATTCTATTCACTATCAATATCATTCTATTAACTCTGTTCAATATCATTCTATTAACTCTGTTCAATATCATTCTATTCACTATCAATATCATTCTATTAACTCTGTTCAATATCATTCTATTAACTCTGTTCAATATCATTCTATTAACTCTGTTCAATATCATTCTATTAACTCTGTTCAATATCATTCTATTAACTCTGTTCAATATCATCCTATTCACTATCAATATCATTCTATTCACTATCAATATCATTCTATTAACTCTGTTCAATATCATTCTATTAACTCTGTTCAATATCATTCTATTAACTCTGTTCAATATCATTCTATTCACTATCAATATCATTCTATTAACTCTGTTCAATATCATTCTATTAACTCTGTTCAATATCATTCTATTAACTCTGTTCAATATCATTCTATTCGCTATCAATATCATTCTATTAAAATAGAAAATGTTCATTTTTATATAAGGGGCCATTCACTAATTACGTAACATTTATTTTGTTAATTTTTTTACCCTACCCTCAAAAACTGCCCCCCCCCCCAACATGATATTTTGTAGTTCAATCATAAAAGTACAGGAATCATTTTTATAGTAGCCATGAATATAAAAAGTAAAAAATGACCTAAAAGAATTATGGTTAGAAAGTTATGTAACACATGAAGCTTCCTCCCCCTTGTCGTTTTGCGTCGCATCTCAGCAACATTGAACCTTTCTTGTGTATAATAATAATAATAATAATAATAAGTATAAAGTGTATGCATCCACCTCTCCCAAAACATTGTGGGACTTAATGCATGCATTAAACATAGAAGTAATGCAACCATGAATTTATTATAACTCGCTAAATAAGCATAAGAATGACGAGTTAAACTAATTTGGTCTATCGAGTTTATTTAAATATTTAAAGTATTTTTCAATTATAAAGTTTTTATTTTTTTTTTTTTTTTTTACTTTTGTACCATTATTTGAAAATAAATATATACAACGTATATTTAATTTTACTTACCACTGATTCGTTGTTGGTTAAAAAATGAAATAAATCTTTAGCTGTGTGTGAATTTAGTCATCCTTGAGTTTCGAGGTGGTTATTTTTAGAAACATAATAGGTCGATATTATTGATCGTTCGTGACGTCAATGACGTGCTGTAAATAAAGTGAACACAGTAAAAATCTTCAGTTCACAAATGTATTGTAATGCTACAACACAAACCTTATTCCTTTTCTTTAATTACCCATCTATACAAGATAGACGCAGAGGGATATTCACGATACCATTATCGCTCTGCCCAATATGTTATTTTTAGAATTTTTTTTTTTAAAAGGGGATTCCCCCCTCCTCATTCTTCATGTATTTTCTTAGTGTAAAGAAGTCCGAGTAAACGAAGCGAAGCATTGAACACACCAGGGTGGGCGTCTTAGGCTCTATACAAAATCGTTTTTTTTCCATGTGTGGGTGTTAAAGTGTGGTACACACGTCTTGTTGAATGCATTAGTGACACATGAGCTCAAAGTAGCTGTACTTGCTCATATAGTCCAATATACCGTAGTCTGTAGTTTTAGAAAGACTGTCAAATATAATGCTGTGAATCACTCAACTGTGTAGGTTCTCGACATTTCCTTCACTATTCCTTCTTAACTTGCTATTTATTGTTTATAATATTATGATATCAATCTTGAATTCCACACCAGAGGTGGCCGTTGTAATGTATTGACTTAACACAACATTTTTTTAATACTCTTCCACAGTTGTCAGTTTTATAGCTTTTTCAAAATAACTATAAACAAGTAAAGGGAATTATCAATAAACAATTTCAGATACTTTATGCATTTATTTTTTTTTTTAAATTAAACATTTATATATATATATATATATATATATATATATATATATATATATATATATATATATATATATAGTTTCCCCTATATGTTGTGTTTTATTGATAAATGTATCTTAACTGTTGTGTTTTATTAATAAATTAATCTTTTAAATGTTGTGTTTGATTGATAAATGTATCTTAACTGTTGTGTTTTATTAATAAATTAACCTTTTAAATGTTGTGTTTTATTGATAAATGTATCTTAACTGTTGTGTTTTATTAATAAATTAATCTTTTAAATGTTGTGTTTTATTGATAAATGTATCTTAACTGTTGTGTTTTATCAATAAATCTTTTAAATGTTGTGTTTGATTGATAAATGTATCTTAAATGTTGTGTTTTTGTTAATACATGTATATTATATTTTGTGTTTTATTGACGGATCTATTATATGACTTAAATATTTCTTTTAGCATTTATATCTATTATATCCATTTACAATCGTTTGGTCAAATTATTGTCTGATGCAGCCTAAAAAAATATTCCCTTTTTTGTAGAATTTCTTTAGATATGAGTTTCTATTCGTTTCTGTTGGACATTTAAAACTCGTCAATTAGGAAATAAGTTGAATTTAAGTTTCACGAATTCCGTTATTTATTTCGAATGAGAAAATTGTTGATAATTTGTTGATAAATTAGTGTCGCTTTCAAATGTTTGTAGATCCAACCATATTATCTTATGTTAATAGTAAAAAAAAAAAAGTAATATTTATACTTTCTTATTAACAGCGTCATATGTTGATGTGCCAACATCTATTCATAGTGGCAAGCTGAGTGTGTTACTTTCCGGAAACATTTCCAGATCACAATTGTATGACCAATTCAATTTGTCAGCCAATGTCACAAAAGCTGTTATTTCTCCAATCGACTTCTATATTCATCTAATTCTTGTGCTCAAATATTTCTGCTACGTATGGAAGTAAAACCATTCAAATATTTACGTGATGTTTACACACATGGAATATTTCTGATTTTAATCGAACGTTTACATTCACGGCCAGATTGAACTAATAACTAACTCTAGCAGGCCATGATACAATGACATTTTTATGACCCTTAAGAAGGCCTTTTTTTAGGTTCTAGACTTACATTTTTGTGGGGCTCAGGTACATATGGGGGCCATAAGGAAAAAAAACGCTGTCAAAATGGCCGCTAGCAAATCTTAGGGCCCCCTAATAATCCTTCGACAGTAGGGTCTCCCCCAACTGTTAGGTCAAATTAGACATTTTAGATAATACCTAAAATAAACTACCAACAGAGAGCCACTTAAAGTGCGGGCTCTTTGCGAGTACCTAGTCTACCTATCTATAAATATGGTTCTTCTTGCCAAAAATCTTCTTCGAGAAAACCAAAGCAAAGCAACGTGAATATATAAAGTTTATAATAATATAAAGTATATATATATATATATATATATATATATATATATATATATATATATATATATATTCAAAGTTAAATTTAATTCATAGGCTTAGAATTATGAGGACTCATAAGATAAGCTGCATGGCACAAATAAATCACTGATGGTAAAACCGGCCATATTTCTTTTTTACTATGTCACTTAAAAATATTATTACAACTCACGACTAGGGAGCGACCGATAATCGGATCGGTATCGGTATCGGACCGATATTGGCACTATCGGTTAATATCGGATCGGCCGATTTTTGTAGGGAGCGACCGATAATCGGACCGATATTGCACTATGGGTTAACTATCGGACCGGCCGTTTTTTGGCTGCCGATACATTGTTTTTTTTTCACAGATCTAGTAACTCTAAACTGGTTTTGGTTTACAGAGTTAAAGTTTACTTACAGACTTCCAGTTAACTGTTCACCTGAGTGAAGTGCTTTACTGATATAATAAGTGTTTTTAATTTTTCAAACTTTTTTTTAAAAATCTGCTACAAGTAAATTCAGTAAAAATTACAAAGATTAACGATAAAAATTATTTTAATTTCATCAGAACTTTCACAAGTTAGTGAAGTTACAATTAACAATTAATACATTTTTACTTTTTTAATTTGAAATTAATTATTTACAACTTTATCTTACTTTTCTGTTTGCGTACAAGTAAATAGTAAAAACAACAAATTGTTTGTTATAAGTTTAATTTTAAACAATAAACATGCAGATTTCTGAGATTATGCACGCATGGTTTGTGTTTCTGACTTCGGTCTTCCGGTCTGTCTTTTCAAATGTTTTGTTCTTCTAATCTTCTTCATCTGCAAGACACCCTTTCATTAATAGCAAAATATCGGTATCGGTATCGGCAAAAATGGTTGGGAAAAATATCGGTTTCGGACTATCGGTGAAAAGGCATATCGGTCGCTCCCTACTCATGACTACACGATGCCATCTGTCTCCAATTTCATTCTCCCGCTGCCCGCAACCGTCTCCTGGGTCTGTAAAAAACAACTGTGTGTCGCCATCCCTAGTACACGTTTACCCTAAATAGGCCCATGCCGGTGGTCGGACTTTTCAACCCCAGACAGTTCGACCCCGGACAGTTCGACCCCGCCATTTCGACCCCGCGGCACTTCGACCCCGCAACAGTTCGACCACGGGACAGTTCGACCCCGGACTATTCGACCCCGTTAACTGATAAATTAATATTTTGAACAATTATGTCTTTGTTTTAAATATATTTAGTAACCTTTTTCAACATGTGTTTAATTGTAAAGGAAATTTATTGTTCTTTTTTTAATTTAAAATGTGCGTTTTAATTGTTTCAATTTTTGTTTTAATTGTATAGAATGTGTGTTTTAGTTTGTATGACGTCTTTTCAATGGACAGAAGTTGTGTGATTATATGACGTAATTTTTACACTCCAATAATCTCCCCCCCCCCCTTTCTCTCTTTGATTATAACCCAGCTTTGATAAGCGAAGACGCATGTGTGGTAAGTGTTGCCAGACAGGTATAAGACAGATATAACAATAATGTACAGATAAGTCAGCAGGTAAACATTATACTTAACTCATCCACCTTGGATATTAATCTCTTATATCATTTGTGCCAGTGACTAGTGTAGACTCAAGCCATTGTTCAATAAAAATCCTGTGCAAGTGTATGTAAGATAAATTTTCGGTCTTTAAAAACTTTTGAACGTGCTTAAAGCATCAGAACTCAAACCTTACAGAAACACATATTTTAAACAATTAAATCACATATTTTAAACAATTATAACACACATTTTAAACAATTAAATCACATATTTTAAACAATTATAACACACATTTTAAACAATTCAGACACATATTTTAAACAAAACTAATACAATATAAATAATTTTAACAATTATAAACATGTTTAACAAAGTTAATTAACATATTAAAAAAAAAAAAAGAAATAATAACTCAAACATTCTTTTTATCAGTTAACGGGGTCGAATTGTCCGGGGTCGAAAAGTCGTGGAACCGCCCATGCCGTACTATGGTTTAAATGGGTTCAAAACACGCGGGCGGCAGCCTATCACGGATGTAAAAAGTCAAATTAAAAGGGAGGGGCTGGCTAATTACGTATTTCATCCGAGCAACAGGTAGGCTAGGTGTGGTGTTGACAATTAGCTCTTCAGTGCTAAGCTCTAGGTGGATCACCCCTACATAATGCTTAACCTCTAAGGTCAATGATCACCACAAGCACACTAATACAAAATGTTAGCAAAGGGGAATAATTCAACGAAACAAGGGGTGGTAATAAGGGACTTGACAAGAATAGTTGTCCTTTAGTATAGACTTTTCAGCTCTACCCCAGGCTATTATAAATTCAACAACTTTCTATCATGATTTGTAACTTCTGCCATCAATCTTAAAACGTTGTATTTGAATATCACTGACCAATGGAGAAAATCTTTGCTGATAGACTTTTAATTGTATAATGGTTTAAAATTGCTTTTGAATTTTTGTCTTATAATCAACTCTCTTACGATGAAACGTTGATCAGCCATCTCTTTGCATCACGATGTGACAATAACATCAGACTCAACTGTCACCAGACCACACGATGTGACAATAACATCAGATTCAACTGTCACCAGACCACACGATATGACAATAACACCAGACTCAACTGTCACCAGACCACACGATGTGACAATAACATCAGATTCAACTGTCACCAGACCACACGATGTGACAATAACATCAGATTCAACTGTCACCAGACCACACGATGTGACAATAACATCAGATTCAACTGCCACCAGACCACACGATGTGACAATAACATCAGAGTCAACTGTCACCAGAATACACGATGTGACAATAACATCAGATTCAACTGTCACCAGACCCCACGATGTGACAGTAACATCAGATTCAACTGTCACCAGACCACACGATGTGACAATAACATCAGATTCAACTGTCACCAGACCACATGATGTGACAGTAACATCAGATTCAACTGTCACCAGACCACACGATGTGACAGTAACATCATATTCAACTGTCACCAGACCCCACGATGTGACAGTAACATCATATTCAACTGTCACCAGACCCCACGATGTGACAGTAACATCATATTCAACTGTCACTAGACCACACGATGTGACAATAACATCAGATTCAACTGTCACCAGACCACACGATGTGACAATAACATCAGATTCAACTGTCACCAGACCACACGATGTGACAATAACATCAGATTCAACTGTCACCAGACCACACGATGTGACAATAACATCAGATTCAACTGTCACCAGACCACACGATGTGACAATAACATCAGATTCAACTGTCACCAGACCACACGATGTGACAATAACATCAAATTCAACTGTCACCAGACCACACGATGTGACAATAACATCAGATTCAACTGTCACCAGACCACACGATGTGACAATAACATCAGATTCAACTGTTACCAGACCACACGATGTGACAATAACATCAGATTCAACTGTCACCAGACCACACGATGTGACAATAACATCAGATTCAACTGTCACCAGACCACACGATGTGACAATAACATCAAATTCAACTGTCACCAGACCACACGATGTGACAATAACATCAGATTCAACTGCCACCAGACCACACGATGTGACAACATCAGTTTCAACTGTCACCAGACTACACCCCTTAGTATTGCTACTAAAAATGAAGTATTTGAATTGTGAGTAAACCCAAATAAATGTTTCAATCAACTTAATATCTCTACCCAGTGAGTCAATAATTTATTGTACTACTTACATGGTGACAACTAAAAGAAGCTACACTTTTACACATGTTGACACAACATATCTATTAATTTTTTTATAACACTCAAAATAATAAAAATTACTCATTTTTTATTTATTCTCTAAAAAAAAAGTCAATAGTAAAAGAGACAAATATTAAAATACTGCAAATTTTTACTTTATTCACTCATCGACTGATAATTTACAAAAATATAGTGTTTTTTAATTTTTTTTGTAAATTATTTTTTTCTAGAAGAAAAGTTAATACCATAGACATACTTAATATCATACTTAATATCATAGACCTAGTTCATACCATAGACATTGTTTATACCATAGACATACTTAATATCATACTTAATATCATAGACCTAGTTCATACCATAGACATTGTTCATACCATAGACATACTTAATATCATAATTAATTTCATAGACATTGTTCATACCATAGACATACTTAATTCAATAGACATACATAATACCATAGACACATTTCAGAACTAAATTTCGGATCTAAAAAAATAATGAAACAATATTAAAAACAACAACAACTTATAAACACTAAGGAGATTAAGTTCGTAAATCGCGAACTGAAAATGTCTTAACTAAAGAATATAAAGCTCTGAATCAGTGTCACGGGTTGTGACTAATCTGTCGAAACCATTCCTTTTATTCCAACCCTTGACTTAATAGTACTAATAACATTTAGACGTATATTATACCCTGTATAGTAGTATACGTTCCCGTTCTCAAGTTCTCCACCCTTTTTACCCCACCCCCGTAATTGCGTCATCTCGCAGGTGGTCAGCGGAACGGGGAAGAATAACTTTTCTCGGTTGACAGAAACACGTTACATTCCTCGCGGGATTCTCCCTGACCACTCGGCCCTGGTCAACTGCCGACAAAGGGATGGATGTCCAGTTACTCCTGTCTTTGTCGGTATGACGTACTTCTCCCCCCTCCCCATCTAGGCTCCACCCCCTGATTTGACAGAAACAGATATTATAATTGATTGGCTAGG
>JAGDYQ010000141.1:911946-932254 GCA_021962125.1 Bulinus truncatus
TTCCATCCTGCAAATAAGCTACCGTAATTGACCGAAGTGACCTTTGACCCCAATGCCATTGACAACATGTTATAAACATTCGTAAACAAAATATTACATGTGCGAATGGGACTCTGGTGACGGAAGCACTGTTAAACGTCCAACTAACAATATTACATGTTTAATTTAAACGTCTTTATTTGTTTGACAAAATATAATATTTAATATCTCATAAATAACAGGAATTATAAATACTTAAACATTATTTATCTTATGAAAAGAGATTATTGAAGTTCCACAAAAAGAGTACAATGTAAACAGTGCAATTCAATTGATAAAAATTATTTGTTTGCCAATGAGTTAAAATTGTCAGAAACAACTCAGCCAATGATGAATTTAAAATAGCATCCATTAACATAAAACACAATCATCATTAAACGATAATTAAATTGAAAAAAGTTGAAATGTTACTCTCGTGTGGCTGGGTGAAACTTTGCTGCTAGCGAGCGGGATCTTCATGTTGTGTCTTGATCTTGATGTGTAGCTCTATTTACTAGATATAGCCCTATCTACTTGATGTAGTCCTGTCTACTTGATGTAAGCCCTATCTACTTGATGTAGCCCTATCTACGTGATGTAGCCCTATCTACTTGATGTAGCCCGATATACTTGATGTAGCACAATCTCAATGCTGTAGCCCGATCTATATGATGCATCCCTATCAAAATTCTGTGATTTATGGGATCGATTTCCGTCATGTCCAGTCACCTGGCTATGCCAGTCACCCACGTATGTCTCCCGTAGTGCCTCCATGGACATTCCTATGTCAGCTATAGTTGGAGATGAAAGAAGGGCAATAACTGTCCCATCAGTTGTTTATAGGATGAAATATATCAGCATCCCATTTATACGGGGGTCTTTTAAAAAATGTAACAGAAACTAATTTAAATTGCAAAAGTTAAACACAAACATCACCAACCAGCACATGATACACACCTATAGAAACATGCTATGTTTGAACAAATATCGAAATAAACGTTACGACAAAAATATATATATATACTAGTTGCAAGTACCCAGCTTTGCCCGGGTTTAAAATAAGGTTTTCTGTTTACCTTCTGTTTTCTCCCTATCCCCTCTCTCCCTTCCTCTCTCTCTCCCTCCCTCCCTCTCCCTTTCCCTCCCCCCTTTTCTCCCTCCCTTCTTCTCACTCCCTCTCCCTCCCTTTCTCTCCCATTTCTCCCTCTCTCGTTCCCTCCAATCTCTCTCACTCCCTAACCCCTCTCTCCCTCCCTTCATTCTCCCTCCCTCCTCTCTCCACCTCACTCCCTCTTCCTCCCTCCCTCATTCCCTCTCTCCCTCCTTGCCCCCCTCACTCTTTATCTCTCCCTCCCTCTCTCCCACCCTCTCTCTCTCCTTCCCCCCTCTCTCACTCCCTACCCCCTCTCCCTCCCTTCCTTTCTCTTTCCTTCCCTCCCTTTCTCTCTCCCTCTCTCCCTCCCTCTCCCATCTCCCTCTCTCTCCCTCCCTCTCCCATCTCCCTTTCCCCCTATTTCTCTCCCCCTGTCCATCCCCCCCTCCCTCCCTCTCTCCCCTCCCTCCCTCCCTCCCCCTCCTACCCTCCTACCCTCCTTCCTCTCTCTCTCTCTCTTTATCTCTCCCTCCCTGCCCCCTCTCTCTCTTTATCTCTTCCTCCCATTTCTCCCTCTCTCGTTCCCTCCCCTCTCTCTCCCTCCCCTAACCCCTCTCTCCCTCCCCTTCATTCTCCCTCCCTCCCCTCTCCACCTCTCTCCCTCTTCCTCCCTCCCTCCCTCATTCCCTCTCTCTCCCTCCATACCCCATCTCCCTCCCTTCCGTTCTCTTTCATTCCCTCCCTTTCTCTCTCCCTCTCTCCCTCCCTCTCCCATCTCCCTCTCTCTCCCTCCTTGCCCCCCCCCCTCCCTCCTCTTTATCTCTCTCCCTCCCTCTCTCCCACCCCCTCTCTCCCCCTCTCTCCCACCCTCTCTCTCCTTCCCCTCCCCTCTTTCCCTCCCTACCCCTCTCCCTCCCCTTACTTTCTCTTTCCTTCCCTCCCTTTCTCTCTCCCTCTCTCCCTCCCTCTCCAATCTCCCTCTCTCTCTCACTCCCTCTCCCTCCTCCCTCCCCCATCCTACCCTCCTTTTCTCTCTCTCCCCCTGCCCCTCTCTCTTTATCTCTCCCTCCCTGCCCCCTCTCTCTTTTATCTCTTCCTCCCATTTCTCCCTCTCTCGTTCCCTCCCCCCTCTCTCTCCCTCCCTAACCCCCTCTCTCCCTCCCTTCATTCTCCCTCCCTCCCCTCTCCACCTCTCTCCCTTTTCCTCCCTCCCTCATTCCCTCTCTCCCTCCCTGCCCCCTTACTCTTTATCTCTCTCCCCCTCTCTGCCAACCTCTCTCTCTCTCCCCTCTCTCCCACCCTCTCTCCCACCCTCTCTCTCCCTCCCCCTCTCTCCTTCCCTACCCCATCTCCCTCCCTTCCTTTCTCTTTCCTTCCCTCCCTTTCTCACTCTCTCCCTCCCTCTCCCATCTCCCTCTCTACTTCCCTGCCCCCACTCTTTGTATCTCTCTCCCTCCCTCTCTCCCACTCCCTCTCTCCCACCCTCTCTCTCCTTCCCTCCCCTCTTTCCCTCCCTACCCCCTCTCCCTCCCTTCCCTTTCTCTTTCCTTCCCTTTCTTTCTCTCTCCCTCTCCCTCCCTCTCCCATCTCCCTCTCTCTCACTCCCTCTCCCATCTCCCTCTCCCCCTCCTTCTCTTCCCCTGTCCATCCCCCTCCCTCCCTCTCTCCCCTCCCTTTCTCCCTCCCTCCCTCCTACCCTCCTTTCCTCTCACTCCCCCCTGCCCTCTCTCTCTGTCTCTTTATCTCTCCCTCCCTGCCCCTTCTCTCTATATATCTCTTCCTCCCATTTCTCCCTCTCTCGTTCCCTCCTCTCTCTCTCCCTCCCTAACCCCTCTCTCCCTCCCTTCATTCTCCCTCCCTCCCCTCTCCACCTTTCTCCCTCTTTCTCCCTCCCTCAATATCTCTCTCCCTCCCTGCCCCCTCACTCTTTATCTCTCTTCCTCCCTCTCTCCCAGCTCTCTCACCCTCTCTCCCTCCCCCTCCCATCTCCCTCTTTCTCTCCCTCCCTCTCCCATCTCCCTTTCCCCCTCCTTCTCTCCCCCTGTCCATCCCTCTACCTCCCTCTCTCCCCTCCCTTCCTCCCTCCCTCCCTCCTCTACCCTCCTTTCCCTCTCTCTCCCCCTGCCCCCTCTCTCTCTTTATCTCTCCATCCCTCCCCTCCCTCTCTCTCTCTCTCTCTATATATATATATATATATATATATATATATATACTTATTATTATGGCTTCACACTTCTTCTAAACTCCTTTATTCCTTTAACTTCCTCAAGCTGTACAAATAGGGAAGCATGAAAAAACATAAACAATTCTTTGCAACACAAAGACACAATATAGCACCAGCGCGCAAGTTCTATTCGATCATCGGGAAATGACTTCACAGAGGAATTTTATTTATGGCGCCGTCGAGATTACTTTAATATAGTAAAATACTAAAATAAAAAAAAATTAATTACAATTAAACTACCCATCCAGATGAAACGAAACCTGTCCTATAACCTTCCCCATGTAATTATGTGTATGTGTAACACATTTCACATTATTTGGTTATTCCCTCTCTCTCCCTCCCTGCCCCCTCTTTCTCTTTATCTCTTCCTCCCATTTCTCCCATCCTCTCCCTCCCTCCTTCCCTCCCCTCTCCCTCCCTCCCTAACCCCTCTCTCCCTCCTTTCTCCCGCCCTCCCCTTTCCACCTCTCTCTCCCTCCCCCTCTCTCTCCCTTCCTCCCTCCCTCATTCCCTCTCTCTCCCTCCCTGCCCCCCTCACTTTTTATCTCTCTCCCTCCCCTCTCTCTCCCTCCCTACCTCCCTCCCTCCCTCCCTTCCTTTCTCTCTCCCTCTCCCCCTACTCCCTCTCCCATCTCCCTCTCTCCCCCTCCTTTTCTCCCCCCCTGTCCTGCCCCCTCCCTCCTCTCTCCCCCTCCCGCCCTCCCTCCTACCCTCCTTTCCTCTCTTTCCCCCCTGCCCCCTCTCTCTCTCTCTTTATCTCTCTCTCTCTCTTTATCTCTCTCTCTTTCCCCTCTCTCTCTCTCTCTCTCTCTCTCTGTATATTATATATATATATATATATATATATATATATATATATATATATATATAGATAGATAGATAGATAGATAGATAGATAGACATACTTATTATTATGGTTTCACACTTCTAAAATCCTTCTTCATTCCTTTACCTTCCTCAAACTGTACAAATCAGAGAGCATGAAAAAACATCAACAATTCTTTGCATCACAAACGCACAATACAGCACCAGCGCGCAAGTTCTATTCGATCATAGGGAAATGACGTCACAGAGGAATTTTATTTATGGCGCCGTCGAGATTACTTTAATATAGTAAAATACTAAAATAAAAAAAAATTAATTACAATTAAACTACCCATCGATATGAAACGAAACCTGTCCTATAGCCTTCCCCATGTAATTATGTGTATGTGTAACAAATTTCACGTTATTTGTTTGTCTGGATCTTGAGTTATAAGGGAACAGACAGACAGACAGAGAGACAGACAACAAATGCGTCTTATAAGTATAGAGATATATATGTTTGTTTTTTATAAGCTTTCCGTCATACATTTCTATTGACAATGAGTACACATGATTGAACATGGAATTTAGGCATCTGTCATACAGGAATGATTAGCAAACTTTAGTTCAGTTTAGTTTAGTCTTTCAAAGTGTTTTAAGTCTCTGTGAAAGATGCAGATTGGACATAATATTTCTTTGCTGTTGAATATTCTATTTTTTTTTAATCTAACACCAGCTGTACCAGGCTACCCGTTGCCGTGGCTAAGCCTACTTTAATGTTAGATTAAGTATTGAGAATGCACTGGCCTCTAACCTCACCACGATTATTAATGCAGTGCTTGTAGTAGATATACGTTAATATTTTTTTTGGTGTTTGATTGTTTGTGTATATTAGCTATTGTAAATTGTACACGAGATCCACTTCCTGTAGCTTTTACAAAGGAATAATCACAAAAGTGTGGGACGGATGGCCGAGTGGTGTAGATACTCTATTGTCGACCTGAGAGTCCTGTGTTCGATCCTCGGTGAGGACCACGGAGAATTTTTCCAGGTGAAATTTGTTGCACAGTCGTCCCAAGTCCCACAAATCCACCCAGCTTTAAATAGGTACCTGACTTTAAGTTGGGGAAGTAAAGGCGGGTGGGCGTTATGCTTACCACAAAATCCCTTCATATGCCGAGGTTATAGAAACAGATGAATCCAACGTTTCATCTTCCCCGATGGCCCATTAAGGCTAAGGGGAAAGAATCACAAAAGTAAAGTGAAACATTTTACGATATCTTGTGATGAATAAAGAGAAAATACAAGCGAAATATTAGTTTGCATTGGATGAAAATATAGACGAAATATGAGTTTCATTCGGTGAGAAAACACTGAAAGCAGAAAACACTGAACACAAAATGACAATGATGTTCTTATTTAGTTCAGCTTTGAGAATGTGTGCAAAGTTCTACAATACTAAACGTCGCAATAAATTGTTCACGATATTTTGAGTTGAAGTTGTAATAAACAAAAATATTGACCAACATGTGCAGGTCAATGACCAGGTTCATCACTAGAGATACCAAGAAGAACGACATCGTGAACCTGCGAAGTAAATTAAACTCTTTCTCAGCAACTTGGGCCAAAGCAAACAAGGAGACAACGAGTTGAGTGAACGCCAAGTTACAAGTAACCAGAGTAACGCATTTAACTATATGAAATCTTTTCCACTCAGATAGTTTAGCGGTTTCCTTGCTTTGGTTGATTCAAGATGTTCCTCCGGGCCTCTTATATCATGCTTCAGATAGCCAGCAGTGGGTTCTTTATTAAAGATTGTATTGTCTATTTTACCACTGGTTCTGCTTATTAATTTACGCTCAGTTTTTATGGAATGATCATGTTTGTTAGATATTCCTTTTCTCCATTTTGAAGCCTTCACTAGTTGTAGTGATAGTAAAGAAGCACAAGCAAATGATGTGATAAGGGCGGTTACTGGGTAAATTGTTCTATTAACCAAATTATTGAATTCGAGGATTGCGTTATGATCCTGGCTGTACCATACAGTGAGAAGTGTCTTGTTTTGATGAGGACTCCAAGTCCAGCGCAGCTGACATGACGTAGTGAAAGGTACGTAAGAGCACGTGTTCAACAAAAGTATAATGCAGCTTACACACACAGACATTTTGACTGTGAAAATATGTTTGAATTTTAGCGGCATCGATACACAGCAGCACCGAATGACTGCTAGGTACGTCTCGATACAAGTGGAGGTATCGAAGAGTAAATATTGATACCAAGTCAAAACACCAGCCAGTTCCCCGATCCTGACATCCAGCAAGTACAGTGAGACGTATTGACTGTACGCTCGGCAGAAATCAATAAAACTTGCAATAATCAAATACATCAAGTCGCATAGAGAAAGTATGGAGAATGAGACAGCAATAGGGTCTTTATAACCACCAAGTTTTTTGTAGACGATCAAGTTCAGTACATTGGCAGCGATACCGAGTATTTCTAGTATTGGACCTAAGATTATATAGTAGATATAGTGCGCTATTAGATACTGTTGTAATGTTACTGGGTCGCCATATTGGACTGGTACAGATAAAAAGCTGATGTTATAGGTTGACATGTCTAGGATGTTACACAGCTTAATGGCAGCTTGTGTTGGACTTCAGTACGCTGAGAAAAAATACATCAAAATATTATTACAGAATACATTTTAAAAAAAGTTTCCTTTCATGCACATAATTTAAAATTATACAGAATACGCATAAAAAATTGATTTCTTTTCAAGAAAAACAACATATTATATTCTTGTATTTGTGCTTCACTTTATAAGTATCAAGTGCTACACTATTTAAAAGGGAAATAACACAGATGGCGACTTTATTAAGGTCACTGAATAGAGGTTCGCTTTCTGTAGTATATTTATTCTTTGATTTGATGGATAGTCTATGAGTTCTTGGTGGTCACATGATGGAAATAGAAGACTGGAGTCGCCATGGCTCAAACCTTTATCCCGCACCAACAAGTCATCAAGTCACTACTCTATCAGTCGGCAGTTCTATCTATAAATACAATAATTACCTCCTTACAGTCAGTTTGTTTCACAATGAAATAGATCGACATGCTGTGTCCATTCTAGAGACTCTAAGTCAAAAGACCCATGATCGAAATAGAAAAAGAAGCAAACAGATGTAATTGTCATTCTGAATTAGAACTAAACAGAAGCCGCCCAGAATAGACATTTCTTAAATTGAAATGTTCATTAATACAGTCGTTGATTGTGTACAGTTTTCTCGGATCTGGAGATTATGGTCTGCACTACCTGACGGGTATAGATATATATATATATATATATATATATATATATATATATATATATATATATATCTTGTCAATTTTTTTGAATTTCTAATTTTCTAACTAATATTTTAAACTGTCAAATGATGATGTTGTGCTAAGTACGGCTCTCATTAAATTTAATTTTAAAAAAGTTCCATTACTCTTATCACAATATCTTGTTACATTGACAATGAAAAGTATTTTTTTTATAGCTCTTAGTATAAAATAGAAAGCTGGGATAGTTCTTCTTGCTGACCATATGGGTGATTACCCCCCTTGTATTATACTGAAGAAAAATATCTATTTACTTAATTGTTACTAATTAAATGTTGCGTTCAGAAAGACATCCTAGGTTGGCACCATGGGGGTGTAATTATGGCACTGTATAACTATAAGTCGATATAATTACCCCCTCCCCCCCCTCCACTTTTTGACATAATATTCTCAAAAAGAGTTTCACCAAATCATTAGATGTATTTGACATCCGCAAGTCAAAGCTGTAGCGTAACTTGGGTGGTGGAAGGGGGGCTATTGACGAAATTTCGACCCATTCTCGTGTCAAAATTTTATAACGTTTGGCAGATGCCGCCCCTGGCTGGAGGCTAAATAAGTGCAGCCAGGTTAAGACCACCCTCTGCCCGCAGTTATCTACTGAAGGGAGACTAAAATGCGCGTGTCATAATAATTAATGTAATCACAAAATATCATCAGTGCAAACTAATAACTTATATAGGTCTACCGTGTTGCTGCATTAGCTTAAGGGCTCATTAATTTTGTAAATCTAAAATGTTTGAAATCCTTGACATAGATATTTAAAAAAAAAGTTTGGAATCTATTATTTTACTATGAATCACGCCATGCGTGCCGCGTTGACTTCAGTCTAGTTTGCACTCACGAGATGAGATTATTACACTTGAGGAAGAGGGTTAAACAAAATACTGGACCTGCTAACTTTTAATTCTGACCATCACATGGACGTTCAGGTCATAAGAGGCTCGTTGAGTAGCAACTAGTTGTTGGAGTTAATTTTACAAACTCACTAAATAGATGTGCCCAATGTATTGGCTTGTGCCTCTTTCTCAGACATGTGTTGGTCAGTCGACGTATTGGTCACTCGACGCTGTGAATTAGAGCCAGTGGAAGGGTGGGGTTCTATTTAGAACTCTTGACCTCTGGCTGAGGGTCATTTGGTTATAGAAACTCTGATATTGGCGGATTCTTGTGAATGTTTTTATAGATATCTTATTATTAGAGGTAGCCATTGGAGTTACTTGCCCTTTCTTGGGCACCACATGCTTATTTATTTTGAATAAATCACCTATTCATGTAGTCAATAGCCGTATTTATTCACTTACTTTTCTTGTTGGGTTGAGTTCGATTATTACTGGATGCCATTCGAGACGCAAGTCAACGTGAATAAGATCAAGACCATCGGACTGATCAATAGCGACACCAAACCGTTCGACGAGAAAGTCAAAGTGAAGTAGAAAACCAGCATTAATGTGTTGCAAGGCTTTCACTTGACACAGAGTGTCATGCAGTATGAATACAGACTGACCCCCCCCCCCCCGAGCACAGAATGCAGCGTCGTGAGTGTGGGGCAGAGACCCAACAACGATTGACTGTCAGATGCGGATTGCTCACGGTTATAACGATAACTACATCTACCATGCAGCACATCAGCTTCACCCTTGGGGCTTCGGCAAGGTCAGAAGATCGTGTACGCATTCAACTGTCATCTAATTAACTCACTAACGAAGTTTCCAGAACTTGAACCAATGTTTTCTCAGCTGTGCTACTACGACTCCATAGGGGATGGATGGTCGTGCGGTAAAGCGCTCGACTGTCCACCTGAAAGTACCTGGTTCGATCTCCGTGAGAACCAAGGACATTTTTCACGTCTTGGCTCATGTTCCCGATATATCTCCCATGGTGCCTCCATGGCCATTGCAATATCGGCTATAGTAGGGGTGAAAGAAGGGCACCATAAACACCATCCCATTAGTAGTTCATAGGATCTAAGAGATTTCATATCATCCTTACAGTGACACACTACAACTCAAGTGAATAAGAAACATCCAATTAATCAGCCTGAAGCAGGGTCATCAGTCATGGCCGGTACATCGCGGTACAGAAGGATGAAGAAACTTCAAAACTGAGATCATTACAAATCATTGGGAACTTCTACTCAGAGGCGTAGCGAGGGGGGCAAGACAACTTGCGCCCGGGGCATTTTACCTTTTTAATACCTTTTTAGCGCCCCCCCCATTCAAAAACCATATAATATTATATGTAAAATACACCATTTGGCGCACCTGAACCTCGGCGCCCGAGGACATATGTATCCCCGCCCCCCCTCTGCTTCTACTCCCGATGTGGTATAGAGCCAGAACTACTGCAAACTAACCTACTTATGAGGGAAGCTTCACAGAACTATAGTTTTCAAAGCTTTGACATTTCTTTTTTTTAAGAGCCCTTTTTTTTTTTGCATCAGCGACCTCAACTGATGTATGACATCAGCAACCTCAACTGATGTATGACATCAGCGACCTCAACTGATGTATGACATCAGCGACCTCAACTGATGTATGACATCAGCGACCTCAACTGATGTATGACAACAGCGACCTCAAAATATGTATGACATCAGCGACCTCAACTGATGTTTGATATCAACGACCTCAACGGATGTATGACATCAACGACCTCAACTGATGTTTGACATCAACGACCTCAACTGATGTATGAATGCCTCGGGACTGATCGAATCTTTTTTTTTTTAACTTGAAGGGCAGATGAAATCTACATAACGATTCTACCTATTTCTATTATTCAGTGGCGTCACCATGGTTGGTGTCACCCGCTGCGGACAATTAAAGAATTTGCTATCTTTGCATCCTTGGTTAACATTAAAGCTTGGATTCACTGTCCCATTCCAGCAGACGCACCTCTGGATTTCATCAAGCTTCTTATTGATTATAAGAATGTTTCTCCTTTCATTTCTCAGACTGCATTGAAAACGATTGGCCAACATCTCTGGTACCTTAGTACAGATCTCATTCCTCTGGTTATCTTTTCTCAACGTGTCTTAGTGGATAAAAAAAAGCTTTGCTGCTTGCTTGAGGCAATTCATGAAGAAATCTTCTGATGATCAGAAAGAAGAAAGGTGCATCCGCAGCACCAATGATCCTTCAGCACTTCATAATGTTACATTAAAGGATATTGTGACCTCGTCATCACTACTTTTCTTTAATGCTCTTCTGCTTCTCACAAATGTTCTCATGATTGATGCTTCCACCTGGTAAAAAAACTTCATCCTATCAGAAGGCAACAGCAGTGGTCTCTTCCTTGAAAGTTGTCAATAACTGTGCCGAGCGGGGAATTGCACTGACATCATTCAACTTATCTCTCACCAAATAAGAGGAGGAAAAGCAGTACTTGCTCCAAATTGTTGAACAACATCGCAAAGAATTTCCAGATGAAAAAAAAAATCAACGGTGCTGAAGAGATCGCAACTTGAAGACCTTCAGGACTCAGAAAGCACAAACTAAAAAACTTTTAAACTGTATTTTTGAATGGCTTCTTAGAACTACACTGCAATACAGTCAGGTTAATGTGTAATATAACTAGTATTATTTTACTGTTTAATTCCTACTGTGTAATATAATTGTTCTTTGTACCAAAAAAAAAACAGCATTTTAAACCTTGCAAAATTTTCATTTAATGCAACTGCCGAATACCATAAAACACGAGATAACAAGTGCACTGAGGTAGTATTTATAGGAGCCCAAATGGTGTGAAATTTGGTATATACATATTTTAAATCACAGTGAACCAGAAAACTAAAATGTTCATGATAAAAATCAATTTAATTTTTTTTTCCATTTTAAAGTGAGCCACCCTAATATATCTCTATACTTATAAGACGCATTTGTTGTCTGTCTGTCTGTCTGTTCCCTTCCCTTATAACTCAAGATCCAGACAACCAAATAACGTGAAATTTGGTACACGTACACATAATTACATGGGGAAGGTTATAGGACAGGTTTCGTTTCATATAGATGGGTAGTTTAATTGAAATTAATTATTTTTATTTTAGTATTTTACTATATTATAGTAATCTCGACGGCGCCATAAATAAAACTCCTCTGTGACGTCATTTCCCGATGATACATTTTACATTTTTTAGTTTTCCTACTAATAAAGTCGAATAGAACTTGCGCACTGGTGCTGTATCGTGCCTTTATGCTACAAAGAATCGTTGATGTTTTTTCATGCTCCCTGATTTGTACAGTTTGAGGAAGGTAAAGGAATGAAGAAGGATTTTAGAAGAAGTGTGAAGCCATGATAATAAGTATATATATATATATATATATATATATATATATATAGAGAGAGAGAGAGAGAGAGAGAGGGGGGGGAGGGAGAGAGATAAAGAGAGAGAGAGAGGGGGCAGGGGGAGAGAGGAAAGGAGGGTAGGAGGGAGGGAGCGAGGGAGGGAGGGGGATGGACAGGAAGGAGAAAAGGAGGGGGAGAGGGAGATGGGAGAGGGAGGGAGAGAGAGAGATGGGAGAGGGAGGGAGAGAGGGAGAGAGAAAGGGAGGGAAGGAAAGAGAAAGGAAGGGAGGGAGAGAGGTTGGGAGAGAGATAAAGAGTGAGGGAGGCAGGGAGGAAGAGAGAGGGAATGAGGGAGGGAGGAAGGGGAGAGAGGGAGGGTGAGAGAGAGGTGGAGAGGGGAGGGAGGGAGAAAGGAGCGAGGGAGAGAGGGGTTAGGGAGGGAGAGAGAGGGGAGGGAAGGAGAGAGGGAGAGAGAGGATGGGAGAAATGGGAGGAAGAGATAAAGAGAGAGAGAGGGGGCAGGGAGGGAGATAGAGGGAAGGAGGAAGAGGGAGTGAGGGAGGGAGGGGGGATGGACAGGGGGGAGAGAAGGAGGGGGAGAGGGCAGAGAGGGAGAGAGAGGGAGGGAGAGGGTGAAAGGGAGGGAGGGAAAGGGAGAGAGAGGGCAGGGAGGGAGGGAGAGAGAGGAATGGAGAGAGGGGTTAGGGAGAAAACAGAAGGTAAACAGAAAACCTTATTTTAAACCCGGGCAAAGCCGGGTACTTGCAACTAGTATATATATAATCGATTTCCCCTAAGTTAAAAATGGAAACATTCATTATGTAATGAGGAATATTGTAATTAGGGAATTCTCTGTACTAGGCGTCAGAAACATACATTGTTGTTTTAAACATCTGTAATCATCATGCCCAATTCGAGATAATGTATTATTATCTATAGCTTACATGCAGGGTAGGGCAACAGTTTTCGGCCGCGTGCCACACTGAGATGGCCGTGCTTAGAGGAGGGCCACATCTTCTAAATATAATCATTTGTATTAGTTCACATTACACATCCTTTAATGCATTTTGTGAATTAATAAAATAAACATTTAAGAAATAAAACTAAAACAATAGAAGCATTCAGAAATGTTTTTCTAATATATATAACCACATGAACTAGAGAATGCTTACACATAGCTAGAAAATAATTTAAACATAGCAAGAAAATACTTTACACATTGCAAGAAAATACTTTCCACATGAACAAGAGAATATTTTACACATGAACTAGAAAATACTTTACACATGAACTAGAGAATACTTTACGACACCTTTCTCGCCATTACTAAAATAATAACTGTACTCAGAAAAATGAACTAAATAAATAAGAAGAAATTTAATGGGACAAATTTAACTTCTCACAACTAGTGTTGAGATGTTTGTAGACGTCAGTTGGTCAGAGTGGTAGGGTGCTCACCACTACCAGTTTAGTGGGCTAGTGTTGAGATGTGTGTAGACGGGTTGACGTCATTAACCACGGCTCCACCACTGTCGCACACAAAAATTATTGTTTTTTTCCTCCCTGATCTGGAGACCCCCATTAATGGTATCGCCTCTGCCAGAAAAGTGGGAATGTTGTGATTACTAATTATAGATGTATGTGAATTTGTTTGAAGTCAGAAATTGTTTTTTTTTCGAAAAAGATTTGTAATTAATCAGATTTGTTACATTTACGTGATTACTGAACCATTTACCTCTGTGACGTAGTCAAACTATATGTGCGATTAATGGTATATGACATAATGTAATGACACTTGTTTCTTTTTCGTCAAATAAAATGACGGAATTTGTATCGCCAGCACACTAAACCATATTATTTTGAATTTTTTGTTTTCATTCAATTTTTGTGTTATTTTACGTTGGAGTGAGTATACAACCTAATTAATCATTTGATTAAAAAAAAATTGTTTATTTAAAAAAAAGGAATTAACATTTATTATCACATTTTATTCCAACCTCTATTTACATATACATGCATGTTGTTGTTTATTGTATGTTGTATTATTGAGATAAACAAAATATTCGCTTTTCATTTCTGTATGGCAGTTAATATTATAAAAAAAAAATGATTTATATCCAAGCAAAGCGACGTGCAAAGAAATCAAAATACAAAATAAAAAAAAATTGGTGAAATCCGCTTACATCCGTTTAAAACGTTTGCGACCATAAGATTAAAAACAACACAATCCAATTCTGTCATTGGCTGAATGAGACGACCAATGTACACCTTGATGGGGGAGTGCAACCTACCTAACAAGACTTTCTTTTGACACCTAAACTGCCCTCATAAGGAAGAAAGTATTTATCTGTATCTGAGTAGATTTTATGTACATTAGTCCTTTTTCTTTCCGATTCCTCTTCAAAAATGCACTTACTGTCTCCATGACTGTTAAAATTTGACCAATTGGAGGCCACTTACGGTCTCCATGACTGTTAAAATTTGACCAATTGGAGGCCACTTACGGTCCTCATGACTGTTACAATTTGACCAATTGGAGGCCACTTACGGTCTCCATGACTGTTAAAATTTGACCAATTGGAGGCCACTTACGGTCTCCATGACTGTTAAAATTTGACCAATTGGAGACCACTTATGGCTTTCTTGCGTAGTAATATGGCAGGTTAACTTAATAACATACCGCATATACCACTATCTCATTTTTCACCAAAAATGCAGATAAGTACTTTTTTGTTTATGAGGGCAGTAAATACTAAGTTTTTATTTTAGTATCAGACAACAACAAAAACAATTTTTAAGAAGATTTCAAAAAAAAAAAAAAAAGTTAAATAAATCATCTGCTGAGAAACAAATTTAAACCGGTTCATTAACTTTCAATTTTTTCGAACAGAGGCTGAGCAAAATCTCAAACATTAGTTGTAGGATCTCAAAGAAACCTAATACTGACAGCCCGATCCAGAGTCCTATTGTCCCGCCAACGTCCGACATAAGCTGAAAGATCTTGAACAAAAAAAAATAGATAAGTTTTCATTCTTTTAATCATAACACTGGGCAACAAAAAATATTTTTTTGAAAATCGTCCAGGGTTTTCCAGTTGAATTAGACTAATTTTTATGCTCTGAGTCCAAAAATGACATTGGTTTTGCTCAATCAGGTCAGGATTTTTCGCTACAGAAATAAAATAAATCGTTTTTTTGTAAAAAAAAACAACAACACATTTTTGTGGATCATCAGCTGTTAAACCCCCTGACGATTATTTTCCGTTTTACTCAAGAAATAAAAATCAACGTCTTCAAATTCATTCAGTTTTTATTTACTCCACCAAATTTGTTAAGCATAATTATCATAATATTATTATAACAATGAGCGTTACGTGAAACAAAAGTTGAGTTCAAGGCATAAATCAGCGTTTGTTCGATTCCTGTGTGTGAGCAGCTGCTGGGTTGTCTCTCTTCAGCGACCAGCAGTAATCCGCCAGCATGACTGCGTCCCACCTCCCCTGGTACCTTTCCTCCATTTGGAGGATGTCCTGATGGAAACTTTCTCCCTGCTAATGGCTCATTGCCCCAAGGTTTTCAGGAAACTTCTCCATGTGTGAGAACAAGAAGTGCATCTTTACACTCATCAAACACCCGAGTTTTTGGAAGTCCTCTATCATGCTGCTGATGAGTCTGGCGTGGTTAGCTGCCTTCATGTTTCTCGGGAAGGTGTTCACCACCTGCACAAACGATTTCCAGGCGGCGAACTAGCATGTTCATGGAGTTTTGGAACTCTGTGTCCTTTATGAGCTGCCGTATCTGTGGGCCGTCGATAATGCCGGCCTTCAGCTTCTCAATGGTCAGTTGAGGAAATGCTCGGCACATGTAGTTGAAGCACCTCCCATCCTTGTCCAGAGCGCGCGTAAACTGTTTCAATAACCCAAGCTTCATGTGTAGCGGTGGTATCAATATCTTCTCCCGGTCAACAAGAGGTTCGTTTATGATGTTTCTCGCCCCAGGTACTAACTGCTCTCGCGCCGGCCACTCTTTCTTTACATAGTGCTGGGCTCTGTTGCGACTGTCCCGCATACATATAAAGCATGGGTACTTCGTGAACCCGCACTGCTGACCAAATAGAAAGTTCACCATGTTCAAGTCGACGCTGCTCATACTGGATTTTGTCGAGCACATACTTAACTGCTTCATATTTCTCTTCAAGAGTTGTGAAGTGCGCAAGAGGGATTGAGGCGAACTGGCTCTCGTTGTGCAGAAGTACACACTTCAAAGAGCGCTTGCAGCTGTCAATGAAGAGTCGCAAATCTCTCGGATCGTACTGAGGACCGCCGAGTTTATAAAGAAGACCGGCTACATCTCGGCAGTACACAAGATCTTCCTCCTGGCAGAAGTAGCCCATGTAGTCCTCATGTCTTCTACGGAAGAAAGTGATTCGCGCGTCCTTGCCAAGTAGATTTTTCTCTTTGAGTCTGGAGTCCAACAGTTCGGAGGAATTATTCAACAAGCTGAGATCCCGAACCAGATCATTAAGCTTACATTGTGAGAACGGCTGCGGACCATCTTGTGATTCATACTCCTCTTCTGTATCTCCTCCCTGGCCTCCCTCGTCTAAAGTGGTGGCCTCATCCTCGCTGTCACGAAGATCTCTGAACGCTGGTACAGGAATTTCCTCGCAGTGAGCAGCTGGACGATGGGCAGATGGAAGGTCGGGGTACTGGAGGCTGTGCCCAATCAAGTGCTGATACGTTAAATAATCAAGTGAAAATCCAGATTGATGATTTATAAATAAAATATAATTGTCTCTGTTTTTATAATTGTGATTATTTTGCTGCTAATTTTTATGCAGCGAATTTAGAGAAATGATAGAACTCAAAGCCCCTGATATTAGAATACGTATAGCTCGTCAGGTAGGTCTATGGCTGTATCTCAAGAAGTTGACCTGACCGAGCAAAATCAATGTGATATTCAGACTCAGAACACCAAAATTAGTCTAAATCAGTTGAAAAACCCCCTGACGATTTTTTGGCTGTTGCCCAGTGTAATGAACGAAAATATCATAAGTACCAAATGACGTAAGAGTGTAAAAATGAAAAAAAATCTATCAAGTTAAATCAATATGATAATCGAAGTGTGTGGAGCAAATGAGACTGTGAGCATTGTTATCACTAAACAATGTAAAAATAAGAAACTATAAAAGAGATTGAATGTAATTTTTGTGTGACAATAAAGGTAATATTTTTCTTTTCATTACATGTTTAATTTATGTAGTTAATACATTACAAGAATATTTTCTAAACTGGTCATGTCCTACTAAAGAATCTAACGTATTTTGTTAAATGATTGAAATAAATGTTAAGTAATACCTAAATTAAACAATGTAGTTATGAGGTAGTATATTTCAGTTTATATTGTCCCTGATTAATTTTAACTAACTAGCATTATAATATGTATTAAAGTTATACTTTGACTTTCGACTGTTAATGAGTTACCGGATATGTTTACTCAACCCGACTAAAAGTTTTAACTTTTTTGTCACTAAATTCTCCAGAACAAAAGAATACATTCTCTATCATCTTTTCTATCTCAAAATTCCTATCGCTAATAGAAATAATATGCTTTAAAAATGCTACTAATTACCTAAATAGATTTTCGCTTTCCTTTAGTCTAAAAGTCCTTCTAAGTTGTAAAAGAATTAACTTATTTATGAAAAAGAAAATTTAGTGACCGAAAGTAACACTATTTCAGAGTTGTGCGTCTTTTTATTTTGGTACCTTTCATTATCAAATGAGACGTTATACATTTTTTGGATTCATAAACAATATTGGCAGGAAGTATCAATACCTAATCGATAGTATTATAATTAATAAAGCAAATAATAAGCCCATATGCGAATAAAAGTTCATACCTAAACTATGTGATGTATAAGTAATACATTTTTTATATGACATTGTGAATATGACTTGATTTTATTGGAATATCTTTTACTATAAAATCGCACCATTTTGACTTAATTTCAGAAATTTTCCATTCCTTTTTTTTTTGGCCTTTTTGTAAAAAAAAAATGTGCCTGTTATGCTTACTATAATCTACTAATATCATTTCTATTTTTAAACATGTAATAAATTTACAATTTTTATGGGAAATCTGCACAGCAACCACAAAGTCTCTGAATTGTGCATCATTACATAGTGAACGTGATAACCACTGTTAGGACATTTGTGTAGTGTCCCTGGGAATCATCACTATAAACGTGACTGCGAAGACCATGACGGTGGACACATTTGTCTGTAGTCGCCGGGCTCAAAGTTATAACCTACGCCATTCTGATTGGGCTCACAATCCAATCTCCATCCCATCACCGAGATCTATATTTATATGAATTAGTCATTGATGACCATATCGAGACATTTCCATCCATAAATAAAAAACAAACTTTCGGTGTGTACCTAGATTAGGCTTGGAGGAGGGTGATTTAATCGAAACCACAATAACAAAAAAAACAGCTGATGTAGCTTTAATAAGTCAAAACATAAACTATTTATATCGTTACCTCATAGCTAGGTTCTTCTTTTAGTTCCTGGTAATTTAAATTCTGATAGTATATATTCAGTTTGAGAAAATTTTTTCTGAAATTTTAAGAAATTATAAAAAAATTAACATCGTACTTTACAGAACATTCATTAATACAAAACGTATCAAAGGCACAATTATACTTTACAGAGCATTCATTAATACAAAACGTATCAAATGCACAATCATACTTTACAGAGCATTCATTAATACAAAACGTATCAAATGCACAATCATACTTTACAGAGCATTCATTAATACAAAACGTATCAAATGCACAATCATACTTTACAAAACATTCATTAATATAAAACGTATCAAATGCACAATCATACTTTACATAACATTCATTAATACAAAATATACTATGGGCACAATCATATCTTACAGAACATTCAATAATACAAAAATATTATGGGCATAATCATACTTTACAAAACATTTATTAATACAAAAATATATTATGGGCACAATCATACTTTACAAAACTTTCATTAATACAAAATATTTTATGGGCATAATCATACTTTGCAGAACATTCATTTATACAAAATATATTATGGGCACAATTATACTTTACAGAACATTCATTGATATAAAATATATTATGTGTACAATCATGGTTGCGCCGCACTATGGTGCAAGGGGCTTAACACACCCGAACGGCAGCCTCTGATGGGAAGAGAATCAGGCTCCGGATAGATAAACAAGCAAAACCTGTTCCATTCTGGACACAGGTCGTGTTAGCGCATTTTCATGTTATGTATCAGTACGTATGCTATCTTTCAGTAAATATTTGTAAATTTTGGAAATGTTTATAAATTCATTTGTGTAATGCATATATCGGTAAAAAAAAATTATAAAGACGTTTCTTTATATTTGAAAAAAAATTATTTTCTCTTAAATCTAACTACAAGTGGTTTGTGGTCACTGAAATAGGACTCATAATTGAAAACATTCGAAATTATAGTCATTTAATCGTCCGAAAACTCCGTCAATTGTTGCATAGCTCTGACACTTTCAATTAAACTCAGAACACAAGCTTACTATTTCATTTGATGAGTTTCTTAATAAATCTTGGTGAAACTACGTGCTGCAGTATTTCGCACCAAATGAACGGGCTATTGAACGTACAAGGTTTATATATAATATATAAGCCCCTTAAGGAGCCCTGAAGCCCGGCCCTCAGAGGTCCTATCGCAAAATGAACTTTTTGATGTACACATGGCAGGCTCAAGACCTACAAAATGATATATACATCATGGGTCTAGGACAAGCAGATATAGGGCGCTCCTTTATTAATATAGCTTATATAGTAAAAAACGGTACTTTATAAGCCCCTTTACGGCCCTGAGAGGTCAGATCGCAAAATGAACTTTTGCTGCAATTGGCAGGCCAAGACCTACAAAATGATATATACATCATGGGTCTAGGACTTATGGTTGCTGAGATATAGCGCTCCTTTATTAATATAGCTTATATAGTAAAAAACGGTACTTTATAAGCCCCCAATTACGGCCCTCAGAGTTCAGATCGCGAAATGGAAAAAAGTCATTTCTTGGCAGGCCAAGACCTACAAAATGATTTATACATCATGGGTCTAGGACTTATGGTTGTTGAGATCTAGGGTGATGACGGACGGACGGACGGACAGACAAAACGGGGACAATAGAGCATTTTTTTTTCGAAAATGCTCTAAAAACTACAGATGAGGTATCTTTCTTAAGGCTAACAGTGATATAGATGTCTCTCATTTCACAGAGTTTATAGGACAGATTAAACAGTTATCGCTATAATCAATATCGATTAGTACCTTTGTGATGAAATAGTTTCAAATAAAATAGTATATATGTTTGCAATTATGAAACTCTAGAAAAAAAACACATTACTGATATTAAATTTCACGTTCCATAGTTTGAGAGATTATTTCATCATTAT
>JAGDYQ010000141.1:932754-959327 GCA_021962125.1 Bulinus truncatus
TGAGTTGGGCACTTTTAGACTTGAGTAGGACACTTTTAGACTTGAGTAGGACAATTTTAGATTTGAGTAGGACAGATTTACTCTTGAGAAGAACACTTTTAGACTTGAGTAGGACTTTTTTAGACTTAAGTAGGACAATTTTAGATTTGAGTAGGACAGATTTAGTCTTGAATAGGACACTTTTAGTTTTGAGTAGGACACTTTTAGACTTGAGTAGGACAATTTTAGATTGAGTAGGACAGATTTAGTCTTGAGTAGGACACTTTAAGTTTTGAGTAGGACACTTTTAATTTTGAATAGGACACTTTTAGACTTGAGTAGGACACTTTCAGACTAAAGTTGGGCACTGTTAGTCTTGAGTTGGGCACTTTTAGACTTGAGTAGGACACTTTTAGACTTGAGTAGGACACTTTTAGTCTTGAATAGGACACTTTTAGACTTGAGTAGGACACTTTTAGACTTGAGTTGGGCACTTTTAGACTTGAGTAAGACACTTTTAGACTTGAGTTGGGCACTTTTAGACTTTAGAAAGACACTTTTAGACTTGAGTAGGACACTTTTTTTCAAGTCCTTTTGAGTCAGTATACGAAATATGTAGTTATTCTTATTGCAAGTTGCATTAACCTTATTTGAGTTGTAAGGACATAATTCTATTGTTGTAAACTAATGTTAAATTGCTAACCACAATATCTACTGCAGTGAGCTTCTGATAAATATGTTTTGGGTATATTAGCCTAATTATAGGCACTCATTGGGGCTCAAAATGTATCTCTCTAAGCATCTATTTTGGATGGCGCATATATCTGAAACACTGACATTATTAAACTCTGGCAAGTTATTTTTTTGTTAAAAACCATTTTTTTTCGAGAGCTGTGTAGTTTGAAGTCCCTGACAGGATTAGATTTTATCTCTAGATCCAATATAAAGCTCTAATTGAACGGTTTTATGGTGCCCTTCTTTCATCCACTCTATAGCCTATAGCGCGATAGTCATGGAGGCACCACGGAAGTTTTAGGTGAGTGACTGGATAGTAACTGGACACCTGGAGAGTTGAACCGTGAACCAACAATATGAATTTCGGGCTACAGCATACAGATCGGGCTGCAGCATACAGATAGTTAAATAGTTTAACGAAAATAAGTATATAACAGTAGTCATTGTAGAAAACGACAAAAAGTTTAACGAAAATAAGAAAAAAAGACACACACGACACCCCATTGTGATAAAAAAAATATTAACTTAAGACGTTTTCGATAAATAAAAATTTTGTAAAAATCTTTGCAAAGATCATTGAATAATCTTCTTTTTGATGCAAAATTGTTTTAAAGTTGGAAAAAAAAATATATTCGTTACTTCTATCATTAAATACAAGCTAGTAAATTTGTAATATAACATAATTTATATGAAATGTCTCTACTCAAATTCTGATAGCCTTCTGGCATAATTAACCGGAAATATTTAGCGTATAATACGTTCAACATGCCATGTTTCATTCTTTAACATGTACGTTAGTACAAAAGTTTATGTATCAACACTTCACTCTCTTGTCACAGGTATAGAGCTTATCCTCAATTTAGAAAGTGAAGAATACGTTCCTTATTTCACAAGTGGGAGAGGTATTCAAGTTGTTATACATGAGCCTGGAACTTATCCAATACCAGAGGATGAAGGCTTCTCTATACCACCAGGGCAACAAAGCATGATTAGTTTGAAACAAGTAAGACAATGTTAAACGTCGACGTTCATTGATCTATGATATCCACTTGCATTAAAGAGTTCTGTTGATTTTTTTCTTGGAGAAATAAAAATTTACTAAAATCCCGAATTATTTTTTTTTTCAAAATACTGTACTGGTAAACGTATCAAGCAATGATTAGGACTGCAAAGTACATCGAAATCTTGAAAATGTTCGATGCCCAAAATGATCGAAAAAAATAAAAACACCAAAAAAAATATCTTAGATATAAAATGTAAAACCTGGCGAGGGTTAAACCCGAGATACATCAACTAATATATAATTTAAAAAAAAAACAAAACACGAACCAGTTTATTTCAATGGTTTACGTATCTCAACCTATTGTTTATCATTTAATTCTACTTCTTATAGAAGTTATTTTTCATTTATTTTTAATTGATTGCATTTTTTCCAAAGGTGAAAATCTCCCGATTAGGGCATCCTTACAGTCCGTGCAGAAGTGTCGACGATTTTTATAAGGATTACGGTATCAAATACACGCGGAACGTAAGTCTATTATATTAGTTTATAATTTCATTACTTTTGACATGAAATATGTATGGAAAATAAAACTTTTTTATCTTCAAAAAGAACAAAATTAGTGAGTAAATATACAAGTCTATCACATATGTTTGTTATATTAACGGATTGTTATAGTTCTTAGAAATCATTTTTTTCTACCTAAGTAGAAAGAGAAACGGTAGTTAGATATCACATGCACCTTATTTAGGATTATTTGAAATCACACAACAACACCTTCAGTGACACACAAACACTAACTCCAACTTTTAGATGCAATAAGAAATCATTAATCGACCACTTGAATACCATGTATTAATGACACTATATTCTCACGACCTCACATGCCATGTGTATAACACAACTTCTCGCTACAACCACTGGACATCAACTAACTGTCCACACAGTCCAGCTACACACACACAGACACACGACGCACCAGTATCCAGTTACACGCTGATGCTCTCCCCTGCACACACACACAAACACACACGCACACACAGTCAATCTGTGACATCAGCCTACGAAGAATACACAATTTAATTTAATCACTTGAATTAAAAAAAAAAATCAGTGGTTAAAATTTAGCATTGGAAAAAATAAATCAAAGAAATGACAGCAATATTTTACACGACATCATCAGACTGAGCAGGGTAGTCCCCAGGCTTGTCCATGGGAATGGGATTCCCGCGAGAACCTTATGGGAAACGTCCCATGGGATGGGACGGGAATGTTACAGCACACATTTGTATTTTCCATGTCCCATGGGACACGGCATGGGACAGAGTAGCCGCGTCATAGCAACTTGATGTGCACCTGAGCTAACCCAAATTTGTTAATTTTTAAAGCTTTTAATCTTCTTTTTCATTTAAATATATATTGCGTAATCTGTTCTTTATCAAATTTATTAAATTCTGTCGTTTTACATGTTTGTGTATGTAGTCCAATCCAGTAGACACTAAACTTAAACTTTCAGAAATTTCTTATTTTTATTTCAACGGCATTCCATAACGTTAATATTATCATGGGAATCCGATGGGACGGGACAGACATAAATTACCATGGATGGAATAGGAAAAATCTGTCCCATGGACAAGCCAGGTAATCCCATAGAACATGTTCAAATGTCTTCTTTTTATTTTGACTACAATGTTTGGGATTAGTTTCTGCTGAACCAACAAATTTAAGACATAAAACAAAGCGACACTGTTCACATTAACACTGTAATTAAAATCAGACAGCCACAAAAATTAAAAATAATAAATTAAACTGTTTGTATTGCTGTCATAAATAAACAGATAGATCGATCGACTGACAACTGAAGGTGGCCCGTGTTCATCCTTTTATTTAAGGTTTGATCGATGTCACAAGTTGATTAGAAATGGCTTTGTGAAATTAGTTTTGTCAAGTATATGCCACACTGAACATATACAAAAGAGGTTCCCAAACTACAGCGTTCAATTAGTATTGGTTTGGCTACAGAAAAAAAAGAGTTCTAATACATCAGATCCATAGGTCTATTTAGGCAGCAAATGAAATAAATCTTCGATTGCATAATTAGTAGACTTAAAAAAAAAATACTTTGTATTGGCAGGTGTGCCAAAAGTTTTGTTACCTTCAAAATGTTTCACGTGTGTGCCATTGTATTGATGAACGATTCATGGATTTGAACAAATTGCTCAAACTGACTAAAGTTAAACATTGCGCAAGTAAAAAAGGTTGGTAAATAAATCATCCAAGATACATTGCGTCTGTTGTTTTACAAATAAAAATTTACCGTAAAGTCTTTTTTATGTTGTTTTTTCATGCGAATTTGAAGTTATGCGTTTTTTTGTGGAAAAAATTTTTTTTTGGTAAAGTATGTACAGATTGACTTTTTCTAACAAACAGTCAACAAAATTCGCACAAGCTTTAAACTAACTTTTTCAGAAATTAATAAGATCATATCACCAAAATTAACGTAAAATACAGTTCTAACAGTAAAGTTTTTTTGTCACTAGAAAAAAAAAAACAACGAAAAAAAAAGGGAAATAATTTATGTCAGCTTGCCGGATTTTAAATATTACAAGAGTAATTGTTCGCAACTGGTGGAATCCCCCAAAACATCCTATCAATCACTAGTACTTATTTATTCATTTTAAGTATCACAACCATAAAAGTTCAAGGGATACTAAGGGGCCGTCCATAAAGTACGTCACGCTATTTTTGACGATTTTCGACCCCCCCCTCCCCCCTGTCACAAAGTGTCACAAATCTCGTGACCCCCTCCCCCTTAAAGTACGTCACACTTTCGAATTTTTTTTTAATTAACAGCTAATTAAAATTTAATTCAAAAATTAAATCGCACTTCACTATTAAACTGCCTTAAAATATAAATATTAAAAGAACTATCACATTATTAAATGACTTTAATAGTAGAATAACTAATTGTCAACAGTTGTCTCAGTTATTCTTTGAAACTCAATCAACTGAAATTGAAAAAAAAATTGCAAAAATTTGACTTGACAATTATATGATAAACATCGTTTATCTGCTACCTTTTCATTTGCTATGGGTGAGGTCAACTTTGAGATAATCTTCCGATTATGCATTCTATTGACACCTAGCCACTCAACATCCTCTGAATGTGCATTTTCCATTCTGCCCAGGCCCGTAGCGTGCTGGGGGACAGGGGAGCCGGGCCCACCCGCGTTTTGCCTGGCCCCCTCTGCTTATTTGCTCTACTTAGTAAAATGTATTACCTGCATCCCCCCCCCAGCTATTGCCTGGCATCTGATGTAGAATGCCCGGCCCCTGCTGTAGAATTTTCACGCTACGGGGCTGATTCTGCCAATAATTGCCATGAGTTCTCTTTGCCTTCTAGCAGCGATTCTCAAAGGACGGTTTTATCTGAGTTGAATCTGGACGATTTGGGGTTGGCACATTCTTATAGGGGACGGGTGGTCGAGTGGTGTAGAACGCTTGACTGTCGACCGGAGGGTCCATGGTTCGAATCTAAGTGAGAACCTTAGGATTTTTCAGGTCCTGGTGAAAGTCCCCAAGTTCACTCAGCTTTAAATGGGTACCTGACTTTATGTTGGGGAAGTAAAGGCGGCTGAGCGTTGTGCTAACAACACAATCCCTTCATATGCCTAGGTTATAAAAACAGATGAATTCTACACTTCATCTGCCCCGATGGCCCTTTAGAGCTAAGGGAACTTTATTTTTTTACATTCTCCTGCGCCCGAGCTCTATGTTATCCTGTATGTTTCTTCAACATTGTTTTTGAGGCAAAGTATAAGTGAAACACTTTGCAAATTCGATCATGTAAGCTGGTCTGCAAAGATGGACAATAAAGATCACTTTAAAAACTCCTGTTGATCTTGGCATAATGTCATCAAATATGAGAGTTTGTGCCACAAACAATGAAGGACATTTAGGAGCATCTGCATCTGCTCTTTCTCAAGCTCTGAGTCCATAAGTTGTTTGATTGATTGGGATTGGATTTGGAGGAGGAAATAATCTCGAAGGTAAAACGTTGAAAAATGAGCTCCATACTTTGTCGCAACATTTTATGTCCTGAAATTTCACAATTTGAGTAAAGTATTGTCTGGTGTGAACATAATGGTAAAACTATTCCTTATCCTTCGACATCAGTCCTATTGCATCCAATTCAGATTTCTCAGGGTTGATATATTCTGCAACTGTTGGAAATTGGTCAACAATCACAAACGACCAGATTTCAGCTAAAGTTTCACCTGCAAACTAGAAGTTTGTTCTTTCCAAATCCTCATTTATTGTTCTGCCCTGCGAATCAAAGTGACTGCCATAATGTTTCTTTGGCAATTTGACACCAGACATTTCTCTGCTAAATGGAGCCATTATAAGCGATTATAAGCATTCCTTCCTGGTGCACTGGTTGCAAGGAATAAGGCATCAAGATTATTTTATCGAAGGGATGGATTGCAACTTCAATTACTTTTTTGTATTATAATACAAATTCCAAATTTCTTGATTAGTGATATAATTATGCAGCAGACAACAAAGAAATAGTAACACTTTTGGTAAGGCTACACATAAAACAAGGCTTCACAACAGTATATTAGCGGTCCTAACTAGCATGAGAAATTGTGAACAACACACGGAAAAGATATGCATTCATGCTATTTTGACATAAAACAAATTCAAGTGTTTCACAAAATTTTTTTGAAAATTATTTTTAAAACTATTAAGTTTTACTAAAAAATAAAAAAATTAAACTAGAAAGAACATTAAATATATATATATAATGTGACGTCACACTTGGCCTGACCCCCCCCCTCCCCCCCTTGGAGCGTGACGTACTTGATGGACGGCCCCTAACATATTAAATGTTATATAGAGTACGAGTAAAAGCAATAATGTTGCTACTGTTTAAAAATACTAAAAATACAAGATCAGTATTTGTTTCACGCTAAATATTATAAAAATGATTTTCAGTCACATCTGTTGATTATAAAAGCGTACGAATTTTCTTTTTTTTTTTTTTCAATTTACAAATTGCTGCGCTGCGTCTTGCAAACTTTAAGGAAAGAAATCTTTTTCGGTAAAAAATAAAAACTGCACCCTTCTCTTTTTTTTTAAAAGTTTAAGCACCTTCTATACAACACTTTTTCGGTCTCAATGTAATAGACGTAAGTTATCTAGTCTATTTATCTATGCTCACACCGAAAACATTCAACGGCAATATTGCTCTGCAATTAAATCCTGCATTAGAGCGAATAAGTATATCATTTACATAATCGTCTAGATTAAATCATAATTATAAGCAATAACTGGTTATCAGAAGGTAGCATTCTTTTAGAATTCGTGTATTTGTATTTTGTCTTCTAAATTAGACATTAGTAAATTAGATAGACCTAAAGTTTACATTCCGATTTCGCATATGACGATAAGTTTTTTTTTACTTTTTCTTAAATGTATTCATTTGGCTCAATAAAGAATACAAATCATAGAAGACAGGCAATATCAATAGCATTGTATTTTAAGATCGATTGGAAAAAGGAGAAAGCTCGACTGCCTTTTGAAAACCTTATTTTGAAGTAGGCAATCTACTGCTAGAGAAATGAAAAAATAAAAAAAAATCATGCAAATTCAGTTACTTCTGGTACCACATTAAGTGCCGAATAGACACGACATTCAAATATTGTTTTGTTAGAAAGAAGGTCGTAGCAATTTGAAATGAAAATCTAACTTTTAGAAAAATTCCTTTAACCTGTTTTTTTTTTTTAAATACAGGAAGGAATTATCATTAAATGCAAATAAAGTTAGTGTTGTTTATGATTCTGGCGGAATTTCGAAGTCATTGTTTTAAAATATTATTTTCTTTCATTGTCTGAAAAAATATTTTATTTTTTTTTTTCCTGGTTAATTTTTACATTTTACTTAAAATTATGTGATTTAAGAAAGTTTTGGAAATTATCGCTAATTTTACAAGGCTTATGAAGTCTTTTTATGAAGTCTTTTTATGAAGTCTTTTTATGAAGTCTTTTTATGAAGTCTTTTTATGAAGACTTTTTATGAAGACTTTTTATGTATTTTTTTGTGTAGACTGTAATCCCCGCATAAGAAAGACGTTACAGAATTTTAATATTATTTTTTTGAACTCTGCTAATAGCTGATGCATCTCATTGCTTCTTGTTTGATAACAATAGAAAAAAAATGAATACTGAACATTTTAGCTTAATAGTACTTTAATTAAACCTTTCGTTTTAATTATAAATTTCGCTTACTTTGTTTTCTAAGAAAAAGAATGTGCCTTAAAAGTTGCTGTATGGTTCAAGTCAGACAGTGATGATTGTGGCTGTACAAACCCCTGCAGGTTTGTTAACATAATTTTCTTATTGGGTTGACGCTGCTAGAATTGTAAAGTAACTACACTATAATGGCCTAAAAATATGACACACAACAAGCATAAAAGTTCATTATAAATTACATTTATTTTTCTACTAGCTGTACCATGTAAAACATTTGCATAGAGCTTTATTCCCTTAGGTTTTGTTCAGCAGGCTAGGTTATTTTTGGTTTCGGACAGATCCGATTTTTTTCATGAATTTTTATAACTATTGTTTACGTTTGACGATTTTAAACAGGAATACTGTTGTATTAATTCTTTACTTTCGATTTAACGCAGAACCCACACCGCTATTATTTATATAGAAGAAGAAGATTGCAATTTATTGTAAAAAAAATAGAGGGATCATCTGTCATTGACAAATGACATTTAATAAATATTTCCTTCTTCACTTGTTTTTATTTTATAATTAATACTTGTAAATTTATTACTTAATGAGATGAATTAACTAAATATGGTAAACTTTACTGCCGTCAAGTGACTTTTAAGCAAACTTTATTTACTTCTTAAAATATAAAAAACAAATGTGTTCAATAATCGACAATAATGCAATCTTAGAAAAAGGTAAAGCTATAAAATTGAAATAAATGTTATATATAAATTAAATTTTCCTCTAATTAATTTCTACCGTGCTACTTTACCAATCATTCTTTAGTGATAGATTTTTAAAGCTAACATTCACGCGAAACTCTAAATCATTAGATAATTTATTACATAACAAATCTAAATATTCAAAAAAAATATAATTATATTTTTGAAGCAGAATTTTAAGTGCTGGTAAATGCAAGGGTAATGAGACATCTTTTGAGAAGCCATTTATAATTTCTATAAACGATTGCACGCACGTGAGGAGAATTCCGACATAAAACAACTATACAAGATATAATTACCTAGAAAAACTTAAGGCAAAAAACCGCCGCGAAACTATTCGCCATGATATTTACCCAATGATTGTCTTCTAAACAAGAATAAATAAGGCGAATAATAGTTGACCTTACCAATAATATTTATTATTTATTTTTGTTTACAGACGATCGTTAGTATCTAAATTTAAAAGGTAAATGACCCCCCCACCCCACAAAAAAAGAAAATAATAACATCTCTTGACTGATGCCATTGAATTAATTAATACAAAAAATTGTAGCTCATTTAGCACATCATTAAATTAAATAAATGTGTAACTAATACATGTATAAAAAGTTTCTTTAGTTCATTAAATTAAATAAATGTGTTAACTAATACATGTATAAAAAGTCTAGTTCCACTGTGATTGAGTTGTTTGTCTACTTCGCTGAATAAATGTGTAGTCCACAACCTCATCAACATTAGGACGAAGATAGATATGTATGTAATAAAAGTTATTTTACCACACTCTGTCTTGCTTCGTTGACGTCAGGTCAAGGTAGGAAACTTCAGCAAAGAAACAATAACAGTCTATACGGTGACAGTTTATGAATATGATTATCCAAAGTGAAAATGAGTTCACAATACTGTTGTTTCTACTACACACATTCAACCTGGTTTCTAAAAACTCAAAAATAACGTCAAGATGACAACATGAGCAATGACTGCTCACAGCAAGGATATGCTGCAAATGGCAGAAGCTACGACGAAATAGTGAGCAATGACTGCTCACATCAAAGACATGCTGCAAATGGCAGCAGCTACGACGAAATATTGAGCAATGACTGCTCACAGCAATGATATGCTGCAAATGGCAGCAGCTACGACGAAATACTGAGCAATGACTGCTCACAGCAAGGATATGCTGCAAATGGCACCAGCTAAAACGAAATAGTGAGCAATGACTGCTCACATCAAAGACATGCTGCAAATGGCAGCAGCTACGACGAAATACTGAGCAATGACTGCTCACATCAAAATCATGCTGCAAATGGCAGCAGCTACGACTAAATATTGAGCAATGACTGCTCACATCAAAGTCATGCTGCAAATGGCAGCAGCTACGACGAAATACTGAGCAATGACTGCTCATCCATCAAAGACATGCTGCAAATGGCGGCAACTACGACGAAATACTGAGCAATGACTGCTCACATTAAAGACGTGCTGCAAATGCGGCAGCTACGACGAAAATATTGAGCAATGACTGCTCTGTGCAATGATATGCTGCAAATGGCAGCAGCTACGACGAAATACTGAGCAATGACTGTCATAAGTAAGGATATGCTGCAAATGGCAACAACTAAAACAAATAGTGAGCAATGACTGCTCACATCAAAGACATGCTGCAAATGGCAGCAGCTACGACGAAATAGTGAGCAATGACTGCCTCACAACACGGACATGCTTCAAATGGCAGCAGCCAGTGGCGTCATTCTTAAAATAAAAATAATTAAATTAAATAAATACAAATACTCTTTTTTATTCTATAATCAAAAAATTTTTTTTTAAATATTATAATGTCTGCTGTTTTTTTTTTAATCTACTGTTCTTTGTTATTTTTATAAACTTTTATCAAACAACTCGACACTATCATTTTTAGAAGTTCAGTTCAGTTAAATTTAATTAAATCGAACGATTGCTCATATATATACCTTATACCAGTGCTAGTACCTCGATACGTGTCAAATTGTTTGATGAAAAAACATTTTCATTTATAATTTCATTTACATTGTACCCTATATTATTATATATGCATGTAACCTTTTATAAATATATAATAAACACATAATTGGCACTTTTGTATTTTTCTTTGCCCCCCCCCCAACATTTTGTTGATATGACGCTACTGGCAGCAGCTACGACGAAATACTGAGCAATGACTGCTCACATCAAAGACATGCTGCAAATGGCAGCAGCTACGACGAAATTTTGAGCAATGATTGCTCACAGCAATAACAGTTTCAGTGACGTCAGCTCCAGCAAAAAACAAAATTTAACCAACGTACATTTCTGGACGACAAAACCGATGACGACCCAAAAAAATGTCTACATCTTCGTTTTTTCTCTCGAGCCAGTTCTCTACAATTTTTTTTTTGTGTGAGTCACCTTGTGATAACTACGTACAGGACATATGAGTATATGTATATCGATCTATGAGTATATGTATATCGATCTATGAGTATATATATATCGATCTATGAGTATATGTATGTCGATCTATGAGTATATATATATCGATCTATGAGTTTTTGTATATCGATCTATGAGTATATGTATATCGATCTATGAGTATATGCATATCGATCTATGAGTATATGTATATCGATCTATGAGTATATGTATATCGATCTATCTATCTTTTGATCTATCAATCTATCTATTTCTCTAACTATATATCATTATATCTATCTTTCCATCTATCTATATGATTTTTCAAATGTGTTATTTTCCAGTGAAACGGTATTTGAGAGATATCAATCAGCTAGAGAATGGCCTACCCAGACAATAACGGTAATGTTACTTTTATTCTTTTTTAAAAGAATACTTATAAGTATATATCCTCATATATCATATAAGTCTATCCTCATTGGACAATGTGTGAAATGTGTGGTAATGAAGAATCGCAAAGAAAGATAAGGATTTATCATTTTAAATATGTTAACACAGTAAAACAGAAATATTTTAATAAATGCTGAATCGAATTTTATATGACCTTTTTTTCTTTATTTAACAAGAGATAAAAGAAAATACGGGATGGTTTTAGTAATCTAAATTAGTATTAACTTATTATTCATGCAAGGGAAGTAGCCCATTTATTGATGCCGTTCGTCATAGCTAAACACGGTTATATCCCTTAATTAGTTATGATAATTTCTCTTACACGTATTTGTTAACAATAAAAAAAAATAATAATTAATTGCAAAATTAATTGTTGGAGCAAGAGCATTTATCAATCACGAAAAAGTACCTCAAGAATCGATCACAAAATTATTCCCCAATAAATACTTTATAATTAAATAAATCAACAAAAGTTTTGAGTTAAGAAAACGATTAGAAAAATTGGCATAGTAAAATTTTCCCATAATTATTTTTATTATTTCATAGAACTCACAGAATATAAAATTTATAGATTGCGCATCGTCAATTTAAAACTAACATTTCCAAAAACCGCCATATTTGTTTTATGGTGATATGTGTATCAATATTGAGGTGCTACACTATTAAACAGGAAAATAACGTTATTGGTGGGATTATTTAGTCATTATTGGAGGACTTTTTTATAGTGATGCGCTTTCTGTAAAATATTTATTTAGAATTAGGATGTGAGAAATAAACATCACGACTTGGACTTAGAAAAAAAAACGGATTTTCAGCTCTTGATCAACGAACAGATACTGGCTTGAAATCCTTGTCAAAGAAAGATTTCTTGTTATGAAAAAGAATATTTCATTTGTAGTCCAAGTATATAGTTCAGTTATAATTAAGAAATTTTTTTAAATTCTGTTTTGTATGAGCCTATCGTAATTTATTGACAAAATTTACTTTTAGGACCTTATGTTTACATCTGGATGTTCGCGAAATCCCCAAGTCTGCATTGGTTTGGCCGGTAAACAAATCCGAGAGCTACAGTAAGTTTTTTCAGAAAATTTATACAAGTATTGTACCTAGTGCCGCGCCTAGCCTACATGCCGCCCGGATTCAAACAGTATTTTGCCACCACACCACATTTAACAAAGGATTTTATGTTAACATTATCAAGTATCCATTTTATATAAACATTTCTGAATTTCTCGTTTTTTTTCTAATTAGAACTACTATTTCCAGTTAGTCATTAGCACATTCGGACAAATTTTAAATGTCAATAATGATGAAATAATCTCTCAAACTATGGAACGTGAAATTTAATATCAGTAATGTGTTTTTTTTCTAGAGTTTCATAATTGCAAACATATATACTATTTTATTTGAAACTATTTCATCCTAGAATTGCACAAATGATCTTGAATTATTGCGATATTTGTTTCTAATCAATCTCAGCTCTGTGAAATGAGAGACATCTCACATGTATTTGGCACCCAGAAAGATGCCCTATCTTAGCATTTTAGAATAGGTACGAAAAAAATATATTATTATCCGTTTTGTCTATAAATCCATCATAAATCAATTACCTCAGATCTCAACAATATAAAGTCCTAGAACCATGATGTATAAATCATTTTGTAGGTCTTGGCCTGCCAAAAATGACTTTTTCCAGAACATGATCTAGAACTCTAGGTACGTAATTGGGGAACTATAAAGTGTACCGTTTTTCTTATTCTCTCATCCATCATAGAGGCACTATATCTCAGCAACCATAATTCCTGAACGCAGTGTATATATTGTTTTGTAGGTAGTATTTTTCTATGTGTACATCAAAAAGTTGGTTTTGCGATAGGACCTCTGAGGCCGGGCTTCAAGAAACCTAAGAAGCTTACTATATTATATAACCTTATTTTTTGTTTTCTTGTTCATTTGGTATCCCCTGCTTTGTAGTTTCACAAATTTGTTAAAACTTATTAAATTTAATAGTAACACTGTTCGTGAGTTTAATTGAAAGTGTTAAACCCTGCTTCGTTGGTAGAGTTTTCGGACGTTAGTATTCTAACATTTTAAATATTAATTATTAGGTCCTATTTCATTAATACATACCACTTGTAGTTAGATTTAGAGAAAATAATTTTTTTCAAATATAAAAGAACGTCTTTATAATTTTTACGATATAGCCATTACACAAATAATAATTTATAAACATTTCCAAAAATTTACAATATTTGCTGAAAGATAGTATACGTACTGTAGTTCATAACGTTAATGCTTCTTTACGACCACCTGTATTCCAAAGTAATTCGTTTTGCTTGTTATCTATCCGGAACCTAGTTATACTTATCTAAAGCTACCAATTCTAGTGTGTTAAGCCCCTTTTACCATATGGTGGCGCATACATGATTATTACACATAATATATTTTATATTAATGGTCATTCTTAAAGTATAAGTTGTTTTTACTAATATATTTTGCATAAATGAATGATCTGTAAATGTAATGATTAATACCCATAATAATACTGTGATAATGACAAAGTTTAGCGTAAAATGCAATTTATACTTATAATATATTTTGTGATTAATAAATATTTTGTAAAGTATAAATTATGCCATTGTATTTTTGTATTATTAGAATGTTCTGAATGATTGTTTACTATAATATATTTGTATTAATATTAGATATGTTCTTACGTGTAATTTAACATTTGACGTTTCTATTAATGATCATTTGTAAAAATATGATTATTTAATTACGTTTATATTCAATGAATATCTGCAAAAATATGATTGTGCATTTGATACATTTGCATATTAATAAATAATCTCTTAAAAATATGATTATTTTTTTTAAATTGTTTTTTGTATTAATGATTTACATAAATATATTTGTTGTTTGTTTTGATTTTGTATTAGTGATATTCTCTATATAAAAGTTTATATTTTTTTTTTGTATTTTTTATTCAGAAAAAATTTATATAATTAAAATATATATATTATCAATTTAAATTTATTTTGAACTAAAAAGATCTAATTATCGAGGTAACGATATAATTGATTTATGTTTGTGTTTATTATGGCTTCATCATTTTTTTCATTTTTGTTATTGTGGTTTCAATTAATCACCTCTCCAGCTATTTAATCTTGGTAAATTTTTAGTTTGTTTTTAATTTGTAGATGGAAATATATAAATGTAGTCATCAATAGTAATTTCCTTCATAAATATAAATCTCAGTGATAGGATGATTGATTTTATTTGATCCCAATCACGAGTAATGAGTTATACCTTTAATTTAGGCAACTACATTAAATATTACACCGTCATGGTCTACATGATCACGTTGTATCCTGATGGTTCAAAGGCCCACTACACAAATATCATAACAGTGGTTATCACATTGCTATCATAATGATGCCCCAAAGTGAGAACTTTGGGTTTCTTTGTGCATATTTTCCATGCAGTTGTAATTTTATTACATGTTCAAAAATAGAAATGATATTAATAGAATTATATTAACTTATATAGGCATTTTTTTATAAATAAAAAGTTTTTTTTTAAAAAAGGACATGAAAATTTCTGTAAATTAAGTCAAAAATGGTGCGATTTTATAGTAAAGATATTTCAATAAATCGTCATAATTTACAATATTCATATAAAAATGTGTTACTATACATTCACATAGTTTGATATGGCTTTTGTTCGCATATTGAACTTATTGTTTGCTACATTAATTCTGTACCTAATATCGTTAGAGTATTGGTTATTTACTGCCATTAATGTTAACGCTGAGTCAAAAATGTCACAACGATATGTTTGATATGAAGAAAAATTTGCCAAAATAAAAAAACACTTTACTCCTGAAATAGTGTTGCACCAGTCACCTAAATTTGCTACTTATATCAGTTAATTCTTTTACAACAAACTTTTAGACTAAAGGAAAATCTATTTAGATGAATTGGTAGCAATTTTAAAGCATAGTCTTCTATATGTGATATTAATTTTGATATTGAAAATATTGATAGAAGATATGCTATTTTCCGTTCTTAATTTCGTGACAAAGTTTCCGCTTTTAGTCGGTTCGTTAAAGTATTTGTCAGTAACTCAATTGGCACAGTCAATCAAATGTAACTTTGTATATTACAATGCTAGTTGGTGCAAGTCGTCAGATTGTATAGACTGAAATCTTCTTTGTATAACTTCATTCGTTTAATTTAGATGCCACCATAACATTTATTTTCAATCATTAACAAATGTGATACAAATTACCAATGGGGCATGATTAGTTTAGAAAAAATATTCTTTAATGTTAATATTAACTATAATTTAACCATATAATGAAAAATATTACTTCTTATTACACAAAAAATACAGATAAAATATCTCTTTTATAAGTTTCTTATTTTACATTGTTGTGGTAACAATGTCAGTCTCATTGCTCCACACTTCGATTATCTGTATGATTCCCTTGGTTGATTTTTTCATTTTTTACAGTATTACGTCATTGGTGCTTGTGATATTTTCGTTCTTACTGATCATTATTAAAAAATCGTCGAGTTTTTTTTTCTTGATTTCAAATTCATTTTGGTGTCGGTCTGAGACCATCTGTTGATTTTGTCGGTCAGGTCATACGCCTTTTATATTTTACAGACCTACCTGTATATGACATGTCTCATATCTTGACTTTGGTTCTATTTATGTTCTCAATTCGCCTTCAAAATTAGCGGCAAATACATTATATTTTCAAAACAGAATTATTATATTTGTTTATAAATCATATCTGGTTTTCTTTGAATTTCTTCAGTTTATCAGAACGGTTGGAGCTGCAGCCTCCAGTACCCCGACCATTCCTATCTGCCCATGTTAACTGCTTACCTGAAGAAATTATATGTATTAGCGTTTCACGATCTTCGTGACAGCGAAGATGAGGCTCTACCTTTAGCAAACAGAGAAATGGGAAATGCGAAGAAGAGGTATTCCGATTACAAGGTGGTCGATTACGGCGAGTTCTGCAATGCCAAAGCCCAATGATCTGGTTCAGATCTCAGCTTACATTTGAATAATTCTCCATTCATTGGACTCCAGACTCAAAGAGAAAAATCTCACCCGGCAGGACGCGATCACTTTCTTCCGTAGAAAGTACTGAGGACCTGTGGGCTACTTCTGGAGGAAGATCTTGTGTGTACTGCCGAAGATGTGGCCGATCTTCCTTTATTCGCTCGGCGGTCCTCAGTTGATCGAAGAGAATTTGACTCTTCATTGACATGCCGCGCTCTTTGAAAGTGTCCTTCTGCTGGCAAATTGGATTCGTATCAATCTCTTGCCTTCCCATTCTTGAAGAAAAAATATGAAACAGTTGCTAAATGTATAAATAAATCCAAGTATAGTATCGGCATAGGTATGCAGTGAACTTTCTATTTGATTATGGTGCGTTCACAATTATGTGTTATATAATTATGCTTTGGACAGTCATGTGAAATAACACCTGTAAAAAGAGTGGCGGCGCGAAACGATTGAATACCCGCATTCATAAGCGAAACCTGTAGACAATGGAAAAAATGTTCGATACCACCCATACATGTGCTTGGTTCTCGAAACGTTTACGCGCTCTGTTCGAGGATGGAGGGTGCTCAACTATGTGCCGAACATTTTCTCAACCACATGGTGAAGCTGACCGAGCATTATCGACGGCCCCACGATGCAACAGCTCATAAAGACTGGGTTAAAACTCCATGAGAACATTGCTAGATTCGCCACCTGAGAAATTGTTGTTACATTGGTGAACACTAAAGCTGTAGAGCATTGTTTTCCCGCCGTTCATCATACGTGATAGAGACTTCCGCTCGGGTGTTTGGTAGTGTAAAGATGCGCCGGAACATACGCATGGAAGAAGTTGCCAAACAGACGTGAGGCTGCCCCTTCGCGGGAAGAAAGTTCCTCAGGACTGTCCTCCATGAAGAAAGGTATAAGGAGTGGACACAGTCATGCTGGCGGATGCATGAGTCGCTGAAGAAGATAACCAACATGCTGCACAGGAATCAGACAGCTTATTGATTTGTGCCTTGAACTCAACACCGTTTCATTTTTGCTCATTAGTTATATAATATTGTAAATAATGTATGCTGCTTGGTGGAGTAAGTATGTTCTGAATCAATTCCGAGAGACGTTGATTCTACTTGTGTTAATCCTTAATCATCGTCAGGGAGTTGCTGTGGTAATCACAAAATGTTGTTGTTTTTTTTTACAAAAAACATTTAATTTTATTCTTATGGCGAAAAATCTGACCTGATTGAAGGTAAAATTAATGTAGTATTTTTGAACAAACGCATCAAGATGAAGTCAATTCTTTGAGAAAAACCTGGACGTTTTCACAAATATTTTTGCTACCCCAATGTTCTTAGTTAAGAATGCCCCAAAACTATCTATTTTTTTGTTTCAAGATCTTTCAAAACATCAGGGCATTGGCGGGACAATGGACTCAGATCCGACTGTAGTATTAGGGTTTCTTTGAGATCCTACTAACTAATGTTTGATTTTGCTCAGCCTCATTGAAAAAAATTTGAAAATTTAATGGAACTAGTTTAAATTGTTTCTCATGATTTAACTTTCTTCCTTTTTTTTGAAATATTAAAAAAATATTTTTTTGTTTGTGTTGTCTGATATAAAATAATACGTGTTACTACCCCTCTTAAACAAAAAATGCCCGTCTGCATTTTGGTCGAAAAAATTAGATAGTGGTATATCATATGGTATGTTATTAATTGCTTCTGCTATTCCCGCAAAAATAATATATAAATGATCATCTATTAATTCAATTTTACCAGTCATGGAGACATAGTGGCTCAATTTAATTAGAAATTTAACAATTCATGGAGAAGATATAGTGGCCTCGAATTGGTCTAATTGTAACAGTTATGAAGGTAGTAAGCCCTCTAATTCAATTCACATGATCATGAAAATTGTAAGTAACATTTAATTAATTAAATTGTATGAAATTAATGGATTATTAATTATACATTTTAGAAGAAAATCAGAAAAAAAAAAGGACTAATGTACATAAAATGTCAGATAATATTAAATACTTTCTTTATTATGAAGACGGTTCATTGTCAAAAAAAGTCTTATTGATGATTCCCCCCTTGCACTCCCATCAAATTGTACATTGATTGGTCATTTAGTTAATTATTAGATTGATTATGTGTTTTAAATCTTATATTAATCATAACATTTCGCTTAGGTGTGAGTTTCTGTTTTTACATGTTTTAGTTTTATTTGCTTGTTAACTTTGCTTGGTCTAATCATTTTTTTATAATGCTTCTTAATACAGAAATAAAAAAAGAAATATTTTGTTATCTTATAATATTATATACAATAACAACAACATTAGCATGTATATATAAATTGAGGTTAGAATAAATATTTATATTAATTGTTAATTATTTTTTAAATAACAATTTTTTAAATCAAATAGTCCATTAAGAGTTGTATGTACTATCAGCGTAATATTTCAATAAATTAGAATATATAATAAGATTAAATAATATTCGTTTAGTAACAACGATACAATTCATCATTTATTTTTGACTAAAAATTAATAAGTATTAATACATTTATGTTATTATTACCCTTTGTCTCCTTTTTAGTTTGCTCCTATTATAAAGCTTCGTCGTTTCAATATTCTGTTCGTGTAACCTTAAATCTGATTAATTACAAATCTGCTAACTTTTTTTTCATTCTAGCTTCAAACAAATTATACATCCTAATTAGTAATCACAACATTCCCTTTTCTAACTGAAGGCGATACAAATATTGAAGTCCAGAATCAAGCTTTTTTTATCAATTACTGTGTGTGACGAGTGGTGGGCCGTGGTTTAATTCAACCCAGTCTGCACATATAACTTTCCCCTATTTTGGTGGCTGGTGAGCACCTGCCATATCTGACCAGCTGACGTCTGCAACATCTCTTTTAGTTGTGAAGTTCAATTTGTCCCATTAAATTTCTGTATTTATTTAGTTCATTTTTCTGATGCACAGTTTATTATTTTAGTAATGTGTGAGAAATTTGTCTGTCTAAAGTATTCTCTAGTTCATGTGTAGAAGTATTTTCTAGTTTTTGTGTATATCATTCTCCTTATTCTATTGCAGGAAAGTATTTCTTACAATGTATGTATAAAGTATACACACTGCATATATGAACATTATTTTCCACAGCTGTGTGCCAGCATTCTCTAGATTCAATAATAATGGTTATATATATTAAGAAAAACATTTCTATAGATAACTTCTTCATTTTAATGATTTTTATTTCTTAAATGTTTTGTTTTGCTAATTTCCTCTAAAATGTGATAGGGGATGTGTGCTGAACCAATACAAATAAATTATCTATTTAGAAGATCTGACCTCACCTCAAGCATGCTCTCTAGTGTGCCATTTTGGTAGAAAACTATTGCCTACCTGCATTGTAAATAGATAATAATGCATTATCTTGAATTTGAGACATGATAGATTTAAGTTCTTCATGTATTAATGTATGTTTCTGACACCTAGTACAGAGAATTTCCTAATTTCAATATTTATTATTACCTGTGAATATTTCCATTTTTTGCTTAAGCAGGAAATCAGTTATGGTCTACTAAGTTTCAAAAGTACCCAACTTTGAGGGGGGTTTTGTCAGGGTTTCTCTTTACCCTATGAACTTCTCCTAACCTCTCTGTTCCTCTCTCTCTCTCCCTCTACCTCCCTGCCCTCTCTCCTCTCCCTCTACTGCCTCTCTCTGTCCTCTCTCTCTATCTCTTTCTCCTTTCCTTATACTACCTTTTTTCATACCTCCCTCCCTCCATCCCCTCTACCTCTTTATCTCCATCTCCCTCCCACCTCTCTCTCTCTCTTTCTCTCTTCTCCCTTTCTCATCCATCTCTCTCTCTCTCTCCTTCCCTCCCTCTCTCTCTCCCTTCTCTCTCTCCTCTGCTCCTTTCTCTCCTCCCACCCTCTCTTTTCTCTCTCTCTCTTCTCCACTCCTCCTTCTCTCCCTCTTGTTCCCTCTCTCTTTATCTCTTGTCCCCTCCTCTTTATCTCTCTCCCAACCTCTATCTCTACTTCTTTCCCTTCCCTCTTCCTCCTTTCTCTCTCCCTCCTCTCCCTCTCTCCCATCTCCTATATAATATCTCTCATATATACCTCATTCATTTATCTATTACCTGTCCATCCCTCCTCCCTCCATCGCTCCCTCCTCTACTTACTCCTTTTTTACTCTACCTACCCCCTCTCTCTATATCTTTGTCTCTCTCCCTCCCCCTCTTATCTCTCTATATATCTATATATATATATATATATATATATATCTATATATATCTTCAATATCATGGCTTCCTTCTTTAATGTCACTTCTTCGTTATTTTACCTTCCTGCAAAACTCATGCAAAATCAGGAGCATTCAGAAAAACGTCAACAATTATTTTAGTATATAAGGCACAGGTAAAGCGCAATTGCGTATAGTTCTATTCGACTTTGCTAGTAGGAAAAACTAAAAATATAAATGTGTCATTAAGTTATTAGCTAGAGAGTTTACTTTATGGCATACGTAGAAAGTTGCTATAATACTAAGTGCAAAAATGCTAAAATAAAAAATAATTATTTCAATTAAACTACATCTATGAAACATGAAACACAATCTATATTCCATGTAATTTATGTGCACATTTGCAAATTTGCATTATTTGGTTTGTCTTGATCTGAAGTTATAAGAAGGAACAATGACGAATAAGTTAACAATGATATAGTATAAAGATATTGGGTGGCTCACGCCCAAATGGAAAAAAAAATTAATTGGATTTTTTATCACTTGAACATTTTGATTTTTCTGGTTCACTGTGATTTAAAATATAATACTATGCAAATTTCACCATTTGAGGCTCTATCCGTCTACCTCGTTTACTTGTATATCTCTCGTGTTTTCTGGTGTATTCAGCGTTGGCATTCAATGAAAATTTATAGAGTTTGCGTCTGCTTTTTTTCAATGCCAAGAACAGTGTAATACGGTAGAATTAGCAATTAAAATCGTACTGATTCTGTTGCATTAACTGACTGTAAATGCGTGCGATTCAAATACATTCAAAAATACGTTTAAAAGTTTTTAGTTTGTATGATTGCAAGTTATTACGATTTACGTCTTCAACCTGGTGATTTTTTTTTTTCGTCAAATTGTACGATGTGTTCCAACAATTGCGAACAAAATGCTGCTTTTCCTCCTCTTTCATTGGTGAAGATAGATTGGTGTGTCGTACATTCCCACTCAACACGAGTTATTACAATAACTTTGGAAGAGCCCACTGCTGTTGCTAATCGGATGAAGTTTTACCATTGAAGCATCAATCATAAAAAACAACTGGCGAAAACGAAGAAACATTAAAAAAAAGCGTGATAAACAGATCCCACATCATCTTTAATGTAACATTGTGAGTGAAGATCATTGTGCGGATGCTGCTTCTTCTTCTGATGTCGAAGTTTACCGCGATTCACCATATAAGCAAGCATAGCTTTTTCTCACTAAGGCTGCGGTGAAAGAATAGCAGAAGAATGAGATCTCCTTACTAAGTGCAGAGATGTTGACCATCAATTTTCAATGCAAAGTCTGCAATGAAAGGAGAAACGTTCTGCTAATCAATAGAAGCGGTAAATCGAGGTGCGTCTGCTGACCGGACGGTGAATCCAGCTTTATGTTCAACAAAAGGATAAAAAGACTAGCAAATTCCGCTGTTTAATCCATGGCGTGAAGACATTCATACTGGTGACTGTGCTGAATAATAAAAATGGTAGAATCGTTATGTGAAGTTTCATCGCATTAAGGCAAAAAAAGTTGATCGTTCCCAGGCACTTCTTGCATCGTTGAGGTCGATTAAATTGTCAAGCATGTTGAGGTCGTTTGATATCATGCATCAATTAGGTCGTTGATATCAAACATCAGTTGAGATCGCTTGATGTCTTCACACCTGTGCGAGGTCATGTTCTCTACCATCGTTTTGAAGGTCATGATACTCACTCCCATCAATTGGTCATGATATCATACGTGATTGGTCTTGATGTACATCGATTGAAGTTTATGATCATCATACATCGTTGAGGTCATATTACCAAAGACAAAAAAGTATTAACTTCCCATTCTGTTCGTAGCTTCCTCGCCAAGTAAGAGTTGGTTGCAGTAGTTTCGGCTCATACACTCGAATTAAGCGAGAGGCAGGTCCCATGTCCTCGGGCGCTACGAGGTTCAAGGTCACCAATGTTGTATTTACACATAATATTATATGGTTTTGATAGAGCGCTAAAGGTATTAAAGGTAAATGCCCCGGGCATAAGTTGTCTTGCCCCCCTCGCTACCTCTCTGATGATTCCCAATGATTGTAGCCGTCTAGTTTTGAAGTTCTTCATCCTTCAGCACCACAAATGTACCGACATGACTGATATTACATGAGAAGCTGGTTAATTGAATGTTTCTGTTATGAGTTTAATGATGTGTCCTGTAAGGATGATAGCAATCTCTTGATCCTATAATTCCCTAATGGATGATGTTTATGGTGCCACTTCACCACCCTATAGCCGATATTACGTGTTTGCTGAGCTACATGAAATCTCAGGAACGAACTACCAAGGCGAAAAATGTCTTGGTTCTCACGGAGAATCGAGCGATGCTTTCAGGTGGACCAGTCGAGCACTTTACGCGACCATCTGTCCCCTATTGATCGTAGTGCTGGCTGGCAATGGTTGAAGATTCTTGAAGCTTCGATGGTAGTTCGTCGAATAGCCGTTCGAATGCTGATCTTGGCTTTGCCGGCTTTAAGGGTGACTGATGTGCTGTAGTAGATGTCGTTATCGTTATAACGAAGCAATAATCCGCATCTGACGTTAATCAATTGTTGGTCTCTGCTTATCTCACATGCTGCATTTACCGTGCTCCAAGAAGTTAAGTCTGTTATACTACATGACACTCTAAAACCCGCTAGTAGCTCTACAACACAGCTAATACCAGTTTCTACTTCTTTGACTTTTCTCGTCAGGCGGTTTGGTATTAACTGTTGATCAGTCCGATAAATTCTTGATCTTATTCACGTTGACTGCGTCTCGATGCGCGCATCGGTAATAATCGAACTCAACCCATGAAAAGTAGTGAATATAATGCAGCTATTAACCTGCATGAATAGGTGATTTGTTCATCAAATAACGCCATCGTGATTATTTAGAAAAGGCGATAATAATGCTTACCTCTGTGTAGATATCTATAAAAACATTACAAAGATCATACCAATATCGAAGTTCTATATTGATGATATCAAGCTGAGATTAAAGGTTTAAATAGAACTACACCTTCCATGACTCAATTTGCAACGTCCATTGAATAATGCGATAATGACCAACACATGTCTGAAAGAAACAATAATAATGCAGGCTGTCTCTTTAGTGATTTGTATTAACTCAACAACTAGTTTCTTTATGAACTATTCACTAGCCTGAACGTCATAACGGTAGTTCAAATTAAAGGTCATAGGTCCAAGTATTTACGACGACTCCTCTTCCTCAAGTTACAAATAATCTCATCTAATTTAAAACTGACTAGTCTACTTGCAGCATAAGCGCTGATTCATAATACAAAATAATAGGAGTTCAAACTTTTTTTAATGTCTATATCAGTTTTAACATTTTAGATTTTACAGAATTATCAGCGGTATAAACTGGCAATAACACGATGAACCTATATAGTTATTAGTTTATGATGATGCGTTACATTAATTGTTATGACATTTGATCTCCACCAGTACAATCTTGCAGAAGCGAAGGTGGTCCTTAACTCTAACACTTATTCCAATATAGAGGCGGCATCTGCTGACTATAAATTTGGCGAAATGGTTATTTGTCAATAACCCCCAACCACACCGGTGCATACAACATGACTTGGATATTAAATACTCTAATGATTTGGGTGGCTCTTTAAAGAAGTATTATTATAAAAAAAAATTGGAGGGGGGAGAATAAATTATGTCGACTTATGGTTATACGGTGCCCTTGTTCACCTTTTATGTGTTCGGCTTAGGATATCTTTCACCGAACGCAACATTAGTACAATACTAATTCAAGTATTAAGTATTTTCTTTATTATAATATAGGGGCGTCATATATGATCAACAGAAGAACTATCAGCTTCTATTTTATATGAGCTATAATACTTTCGTTGTAATGTAACAAGATATTTATTGATAAGTAATGGGAACTTTTTTAAAATTAAGTGTGAAACGTGTACTTTGTATGTCATTGATGATTTTTAAAATAATGGATTAGAAAATTGAAATTCAAAAAAGTGAAAAAAAGGAGAAATGTATATATATATATATATATATATATATATCTATATATATATATATATACCCAATCGAAGTGCGAGACCTTAATCTCGAATCCGAAAAAAAAAGGCTGTGCACAATCATGTTACATTAATGAACATTTCATTTAAAAATGTCTATTTCTGAGCAGCTTCAATTGGTTCGTTCAAATGACAATTGCATCTGTTGCTTCTTTTTCTATTTCGATCGCGGGTCTTTTGACTTGAGTCTCTAGAATGGACCTTGTCTCGATCTATTTATTGTGAAACAAACCATTTATAAGGAGGAGGTAATTATTGTATTATAGTCAAAACTTCTGAATGATGATATTATTGATGTTGTTGGTGAGATAAAGGTTTGAGTACAACGACTCAAGTCTTCTATTCCATCATGTATTACACCAAGAACTCATAGAATATCATCAAATCAAAGATAATATCTGAATGACTATTCAGTGTAATATATATGATGTATCTGTATTTCTTCCTTCTAATAATTAACTTGCCGGTATATAAATGAAACACAATACAAAATATGTATGTGTTTCTTGAAAAGAAATCAATTTTTATGCATCATTCTTATATTTCAGTATTACATAAAGAAACACTGCGTCATAATTCTGTAATAATATTTGATGTCATTACCTCAGCGTACTGGCGGTCAACACAAGCTGTTCGCTGTTAACGTCCTAGACATGTCAACCTATCAACATCAGCTTTATCTGTTGGTCAATATGACGACAGTAACATTACAACGGTATCTAATAGCTTTATCTCTACTATATAATCTTTCGAGATTAATACAAAAATACTGATCTACCTTGATATGCTGACTTGATCGTCTACAAAAAGCGGTGAACTATCAAGGAGACCTCATGCTGTCTCTGTATACTTTCTCCTTGAAGCTTGATGCTTGTTTGATTCTTCAGTTTTATTGATTTCTTGACGCATTTGATGTGTCTGCTAGTACTTATGGATGTCAGGATCGAGGAACTTCAACTGATGTTTTGACTTGGTATCATATTTCTCTTCGATTACCTCCTTATCAGGTATGCCTGTAGTCATTCGGTGCTGCTGTGTATCGATAACGCTAAAGAATTTCAACATATTTACAGTCATCATCTGTATTAATTATAGCTGCATTATCTTTTTGTTGTTGGTGCTCTACGTACCTTTCACTACGTCATGTCAGCTGCGCTGGACTTGGTCTATCAATCAACAGAACACTTCTCCTCATGTGTTGCAGCCAGGATCATAACATAATCCTCGAATTATCCATTGGTTAATGGAAGAACGAATTTGCCAGTAACTCCTTCTTATCATCGTTGCTTGCGCTGTACTATCCTACAACAAGTGAAGGCTTTAAAATAGAGAGAAAAGAAGAATCAACAAACATGATGTTCATACAAACTGGGCGTAAATTAATAAGCAGAACCGGTGAGTAAAATAGACAATACAATCTTTAATAAAGAACCCACTGCTGGCTATCTGAAGCATGATAAAAGAAATTTGAAGGGCATCTTGAATCAATAAAAACAGGAAACAACTAAACTATCTGAGAGTGGAAAAGATTTATATAGTTAAATGCGTTATAA
>JAGDYQ010000141.1:959827-995539 GCA_021962125.1 Bulinus truncatus
TAGGTGATACATTACTCTTCATTGACAATCAAAAAGCAAAAATATTTAAAAAAACAAAACGTCTACGATTTAACGACATGTGATGATAGAGAGCAAGTAGTGGGGCATAAATTATGGGTTAGCCAGAGATGTACTGGCCTGAACAACGCGACATTCGTCATGAGACTTTTTAGTTAGGAAGAAAGAATTGTCAAGAAAGAAAAGGTTAATAATGAAAAAAATAGAAAAAAAAATTATATTACTAACTGCTGCTGTGACCAATCTTCAATGTCACTGAGGGCGCCATCAGAAATGTTGGCACCCTTCTTTCATCCCCACCTTAGCCATGGAGGTACCATCACCACCATATAGCGGGGACTTTTAGACATTTAAATTTATTGGTCCTCACCAGAAATCGAACCAGTGACCCTCTGGTCGACAGTCTAGCGTCCTAACCACGTCGACCATCCGTCCATACTTTTGCCCCCCCCAACCATCGATCACAAATTCAACAATATTCAACTCATTTCACCTCTAGGGCGCTCCTTTGTTAATATAGCTTATATAGTAAAAAAAGGTACTTTATAAGCCCTTTTTACGGCCCTCAGAGGTCAGATCGCGAAAATGGGTCTAGGACTTATGGCTATTGAGATCTAGGGTGATGACAGACAGACAGACAAAACGGGGACAATAGAGCATTTTTTTTCGAAAATGCTCTAAAAATATTTCCTGCATAGAAAGATTAGAAAATTGAGCATCGAACGATAGAGATTTTTTTTTCGAGAAAAAATGCTCTATTGTCCCCGTTTTGTCTGTCTGTCTGTCTGTCCGTTATCACCCCAGATCTCAGCAACCATAAGTCCTAGACCCATGATGTATATATCATTTTGTAGGTCTTGGCCTGTCATGTGTGCATCAAAAGTCCATTTCGCGATCTGACCTCTGAGTGGCTGGGCTTCAGTGTTTTTACCGTTTTTTACTATATAAGTTATAGTAATAATTATGTCATTTTCATGGCCCCATTCTACACCTTATACGTTCAATAACCCATTCATTCGGTGCGAAATACTGCAGCATTTAGTTTCACCAAGATTGACGTTACACGTGTTCAGAGCTATATCTTTTCGAAAGTTGTCTAAAATTGGTGCCACCCGTTTCTGTGTACTATAATTAGCACCAGTTGTTTCCCTTGATTTATACAAGATTGTGATCTATTCGCCATACATATTTAATTTTATTTATTAAGAAACTCATCAAATGAAATAGTAAGCTTGGGTTCTAAGTTTAATTGAAAGTATCAGAGCTATGCAACAATTGACGGAGTTTTCGGACGATTAAATGACTATAATTTAGAATGTTTTCAATTATGAGTCCTATTTCAGTGACCACAAACCACTTGTAGTTAGGTTTAAGATAAATATTTACTGAAAGCTAACATACGTACTGATACATAACACGAAAATGCGCTAACACGTCCTGTGTCCAGAATGGAACAGGCTTATTTTACTTGTTTTAAAACATCCAATAGACTCTCACTGACAGTCACATGATCACAGCCTGACGACATCATCATTCATACTTAGACACTTACTTACAGTCACATGATCACAACCGAAGACACCTTCCTCTTACTTAGACACACCATGAGTCTCAAAACCGACAATAATACAGACAATTTTAAGACTTATTATTGCATCCTCAATCATGTCCAGGGGAGCGACCGATAATCGGATCGGTATCGGTATCGGACCGATATTGGCACTATAGGTTAATATCGGATCGGCCGATTGTTGTAGGGAGCGACCGATAGTCGAACCGATATTGGCACTATGGGTTAACTATTGGACCGGCCGTTTTTTTTGGCTGCCGATACATTGTTTTTTTTCACAACAAGACACGCGTGGGCGAAGTGTTACAAAATAAAGGAACATGGGTTGGACATCTTACAGCACGAGAAAAAACACGTGTTTAGCATTGTTGTTGCTTAAGGGCTATCCATTAATTACGTTAACAAAATAGGGTGAGGGGGGGTCAGGAAAATTTTTGACAATTGTTGACAAGGGGAGGGGAGGAGGTCAAGAAAAGTTGACGTCAACAATGTTACTTTTTTAATTTAATATAATTACTTAATAAATAGGAAAATTAAGCAGCGTTTGTAGTTCTGTGTTACACAATCGCTTAACATCCAGTATTTTAATTAAACTAACTATAAATTCCTACTAATTTTGCCACATAAACATTTTGAAGCCGCCTTTTTAGGGGGGTAATCAAATGTTGACGTAATTTTATAGGGGGGTTCTGGAACCTTTGACAAGTTGTTGACAAGGGGGATGGGAGGAGGTAAAAATCGCCAAAAATTTGTTGGACATAAATAATGGACAGCCCCTAAAAAGAAAAATATCGGTATCGGTAAAATGCTGGGGGAAAATATCGGTATCGGACTATCGGTAAAAAGGCATATCGGTCGCTCCCTCAATGTCCAGAACTGTATCGGCTGATCTTGTCCAGAACTGTATCGGCTGATCTTGTCCAGAATTGTACGGCCGATCATGTCCAGAACTGTATCGGCTGACTTTGTCCAGAACTGTATCGGCTGATCATGTCCATAATTGTATTGGCTGATCATGTCCAGAACTGTATCGGCTGATCTTGGCCAGGAACTGTATCGGCTGATCATGTCCAGAACTGCATCGGCTGATCTTGTCCAGAATTCTATCGGCTGATCTTGTCCTTAACTGTACCGGCTGATCTTGTCCAGAAATTGTATCGGCTGATCTCTTGTCCAGAACTAGGTCGGCTGATCTTGTCCAGAATTGTATCGGCTGATCTTGTCCAGAACTGTATCGGCTGATCTTGTCCAGAACTGTATCGGCTGATCATGTCCATAACTGTATTGGTGGCTACTTTAGTTGTTCATTTCAACTCTACAATATTCTTTGATTTTACTTCACGCCTTATTTAAGACAGTTCTATTGGTAAACATTGAGGTAGGGACAAACAAACCACAACTTCAATATGCACGTCGCAAGTGTGAGAGTTCATTAGAATTAATTGTAGACTAAAGAGAAGACAAACCACTGACTGGTGGACACATGGCATACAGACTCAGATATACAAACCACTGACTGGTGGACAAAGGGTGCATTAGACTCAGATATTCAAACCACTGACTGGTGGACAAAGGGTGCATAGACTCAGATATACAAACCCAGTAAATGACTTGTCGGGTTTAGTTGAATGAGTTAATTGGTTTCATCTGTACTGAACTCAGTTTATTACGTGTCTGTATATGTATATATATCTATATCTGGTTGGTGTACAACGCACTTATCCCGTCAACCCAAGTGCATCAGGTTGGCGATACATTATGGTGTGCCGGCAATAACAAACTGCTGAAACCACCAGTGCATGGCGTTCTTTACAAGCAGTTATTAAAGAGCTAACCACGACATGTTCAGGTCTGGGTTCATATTTAGCAGAAAGGATCAAGAGTCTTTCTTTCAAAAAACTTTATCTGCAACAGTAGCTCACTCCCCTGATTTCCTTGCAAGCCTCCCCCAGCCCATCGCCTCCCGCCACCCCCCAGCCTTCTGACCTCACCCCCCAATTTACACAGTTTCAAGTTGTACAAAATAAACAAACTTGTTTTAGAATTCAACCTATCCCCCCCCACCCCCACAAACCCCATCGCTCACACCCCCCTACTCACACACACACACACAAACGTAATCCCTCTAACTTCGACAAATGTGCTTTGGTAGACACAAGAGTTTACTAGATTTGGGGGAGGGGTAAGTAGAGGGGGGGCGATGCCTTGAGGGCAACGAGTCTGGGGAGGAGGGGGTGGAGTATATGAATCAAACTGTAGTCATTGGCTTTTATAGATGGGGGGTGGGTCAGACGGAAGGTTAAACAAAAATTGCATCTTCTTGACCTAAATTCTCCACCAGTCTGCCACGCCCTCTTGTCTTTCTATCAAAATCCCAGCAAATTTTTTTTTTCCTTGGTTTTCTTTTTTTTTTTTAAAAGAAAAATTTTTCTACAGACACTGGGGGTTCTATAGCGTCTTGTGCTCCCCCCACCCTCCCACTCCCTACACCCCATTTTCTCCCTGTCATCTTCTAAGTTTGCACCCACTTGCGTTATTCTCTCCCCTCAACCCCCTCCTCTAAACCCCTTCCCCCCAAGTACCCACTGGCGTCTCACAGCATCGGACATACGATACACAAAAAAAAAAAAAAATAACGCAGGAATTCTTTCAGCTTTATTTTCTATTAGATCTCAATTGACAGTGTGTGTGTGTGTGGGGGGGGGGGGTTCACCGCGGCCCGTGGAGTGTGGGGCATGTCTGTACGGCAGCAACTTGTGGTTGTCAGTGGCTGAACATTGGAAACGACGCACGTGGGAGAATAACAGATGCTGGGAGGCGTCTTCATGGCCAGGCGTGGATCTGACCACTTGTCCGAGGGTGCGGGGGGAGGGGTCACATGAGTGGGGATGCCATTCTGGCAATTATCACACACGTTTCTTACCTTTTCGATGAAGTTGCAAGGAAAGGGGGGGTCCTAGTTTTGTTGTTGTTTTAGAGCCCCCCCTTATACTGTATTGACGGCCCTGCATTTAATTTGTTATTTGTTGAAACTATGCACTCGTGACACCACTACTGGTGGAATATTTTAGTGCCCACTCTACGTCGCCACTAAATGTCTAAAATACATTTTAGATACGGGCACTTATAATTGACAAGGTCTACTGACTTGGCTGAAATGTGAACTCGTCATTTGCACTGCACCGACATAGCTCACAATTTCACAGCCACCTAAATAAACACTGGAGTAGAACGGATACAGATCTGGGCATGGTCTAGGATGCAATAGGAAGTATTTAAATCTATAAGGTTCCCTTAAGCCCTTTAGGGCCCATTGAGGCAGATGAAATGTACAATTCATCTGTTTCATTAACCTCGACATATGAAGGGATTGTGTGGTTAGTTCAATGTCCAGCCGTCTTTACTCCCCGACTTAAAGTCAGGTATCCATTTAAAACAGGTGGCAAACTTTTCTACGGAGGGCCACATTGAAAACTTGATTGTTATCGGCGGGCCGCATATATTTTGTCTGCTTCTACTACAATTTACAACGAATGAAAATATGAATTAAAGATAATAACTATGTATTTATCATTTTATTTCACATTAACACTTTATTACACATGCACGTTACATTTTAAAAATACGAACTAAATCACTTCAGTGCTAATGTGGTAATATGACTTTACTATTCCTATTAATTCAACTAAAGTTTATTGTTACCTGTCATAATAATTATGAAGACAAAGAAACTTAATTTACATACAAGCTGACCATAAAGTACAGTTATAATTATTGAGAAGTTTTTAACTGCTTCATATGTGTTCTTCTGTGATTGCGAGTCTACGTGTCTTTGATGGTGTCTTCATAATTATGTGTTCGTCTGTGATTGAGAGTCTACGTGCCTTTGATGGTGTCTTCATATGTGTTCGTTTGTGATTGCGAGTCTACGTGTCTTTGATGGTGTCTTCATATGTGTTCGTCTGTGACTGAGAGCCTACGTGTCTTTGATGGTGTCTTCATATAAGTTCGTCTGTAAGTGCGAGTCTACGTGTCTGTGAGAGTATGAAAGTCTATATAGCTGTGAGAGTATGAAAGTCTATATAGCTGTGAGTATGAAAGTATATAGCTGTGAGAGTATGAAAGTATATAGCTGTGAGAGTATGAAAGTCTATATAGCTGCGAGAGTATGAAAGTCTATATAGCTGTTAGAGTATGAAAGCCTATATAGCTGTGAGTATGAAAGTCTATATAGCTGTGAGAGTATGAAAGTCTATATAGCTGTGAGTATGAAAGTCTATATAGCTGTGAGAGTATGAAAGTCTATATAGCTGTGAGAGTATGAAAGTCTATATAGCTGTGAGAGTATGAAAGTCTATATAGCTGTGAGAGTATGAAAGTCTATAAAGCTGCGAGAGTATGAAAGTCTATATAGCTGTGAGAGTATGAAAGTATATAGATGTGAGAGTATGAAAGTCTATATAGCTGCGAGAGTATGAAAGTCTATATAGCTGTGAGAGTATGAAAGTCTATATAGCTGTGAGTATGAAAGTCTATATAGCTGTGAGAGTATGAAAGTCTATATAGCTGTGAGAGTATGAAAGTATATAGCTGTGAGAGTATGAAAGTCTATATAGCTGCGAGAGTATGAAAGTCTATATAGCTGTGAGAGTATGAAAGTATATAGCTGTGAGAGTATGAAAGTATATAGCTGTGAGAGTATGAAAGTATATAGCTGTGAGAGTATGAAAGCCTATCTAGCTGTGAGAGTATGAAAGTATATAGCTGTGAGAGTATGAAAGTCTATATAGCTGTGAGAGTATGAAAGTATATAGCTGTGAGAGTATGAAAGTCTATATAGCTGTGAGAGTATGAAAGTCTATATAGCTGTGAGAGTAAGAAAGTCTATATAGCTGTGAGAGTAAGAAAGTCTATATAGCTGTGAGAGTATGAAAGTCTATCTAGCTGTGAGAGTATGGAAGTATATAGCTGTGAGAGTACGAAAGTCTATATAGCTGTGAGAGTTTGAAAGTCTATCTAGCTGTGAGAGTATGAAAGTCTATCTGGCTGTGAGGTATATAAAAAGAATATAGCTGTGAGAGTATGAAAGTATATATAGCTGTGAGAGTATGAAAGTATATAGCTGTGAGAGTATGAAAGTCTATATAGCTGTGAGAGTATGAAAGTCTATATAGCTGTGAGAGTATGAAAGTCTATATAGCTGTGAGAGTATGAAAGTCTATATAGCTGTGATTATGAAAGTCTATATAGCTGTGAGAGTATGAAAGTCTATATAGCTGTGAGAGTATGAAAGTATATAGCTGTGAGAGTATGAAAGTCTATCTAGCTGTGAGAGTAAGAAAGTCTATATAGCTGTGAGAGTAAGAAAGTCTATATAGCTGTGAGAGTATGAAAGTCTATCTAGCTGTGAGAGTATGGAAGTATATAGCTGTGAGAGTACGAAAGTCTATATAGCTGTGAGAGTTTGAAAGTCTATCTAGCTGTGAGAGTATGAAAGTCTATCTGGCTGTGAGAGTATGAAAGTATATAGCTGTGAGAGTATGAAAGTCTATATAGCTGTGAGAGTATGAAAGTATATAGCTGTGAGAGTATGAAAGTCTATATAGCTGTGAGAGTATGAAAGTCTATATAGCTGTGAGAGTATGAAAGTCTATATAGCTGTGAGAGTATGAAAGTCTATATAGCTGTGAGTATGAAAGTCTATATAGCTGTGAGAGTATGAAAGTCTATATAGCTGTGAGAGTATGAAAGTATATAGCTGTGAGAGTATGAAAGTCTATCTAGCTGTGAGAGTATGAAAGTATATAGCTGTGAGAGTTTGAAAGTCTATATAGCTGCGAGAGTATGAAAGTCTGTATAGCTGTGCGAGTATGAAAGTCTATATAGCTGTGAGAGTATGAAAGTCTATATAGCTGTGAGAGTATGAAAGTATATAGCTGTGAGAGTATGAAAGTCTATATAGCTGTGAGAGTATGAAAGTCTATCTAGCTGTGAGAGTAAGAAAGTATATAGCTGTGAGAGTGTGAAAGTCTATCTAGCTGTGAGAGTATGGAAGTCTATCTAGCTGTGAGAGTAAGAAAGTATATAGCTGTGAGAGTATGAAAGTCTATATAGCTGTGAGAGTATGAAAGTCTATATAGCTGTGAGAGTATGAAAGTCTATATAGCTGTGAGAGTATGAAAGTCTATCTAGCTGTGAGAGTATGAAAGTCTATATAGCTGTGAGAGTAAGAAAGTCTATATAGCTGTGAGAGTATGAAAGTCTATATAGCTGTGAGAGTATGAAAGTCTATATAGCTGTGAGAGTATGAAAGTCTATATAGCTGTGAGAGTATGAAGGTCTATATAGCTATGAGAGTATGAAAGTCTATATAGCTGTGAGAGTATGAAAGTCTATCTAGCTGTGAGAGTAAGAAAGTCTATATAGCTGTGAGAGTATGAAAGTCTATATAGCTGTGAGAGTATGAAAGTCTATATAGCTGTGAGAGTAAGAAAGTCTATCTAGCTGTGAGAGTATGAAAGTCTATATAGCTGTGAGAGTAAGAAAGTCTATCTAGCTGTGAATGAAAGTCTATCTAGCTGTGAGAGTAAGAAAGTATATATAGCTGTGAGAGTATGAAAGTCTATCTAGCTGTGAGAGTATGAAATTCTATCTAGCTGTGAGAGTAAGAAAGTATATATAGCTGTGAGAGTATGAAATTCTATCTAGCTGTGAGAGTATGAAAGTCTATACAGCTGTGAGAGTAAGAAAGTCTATCTAGCTGTGAGAGTAAGAAAGTCTATCTAGCTGTGAGAGTAAGAAAGTCTATATAGCTGTGAGAGTAAGAAAGTCTATATAGCTGTGAGAGTAAGAAAGTCTATATAGCTGTGAGAGTAAGAAAGTCTATATAGCTGCGAGAGTATGAAAGTCTATCTAGCTGTGAGAGTATGAAAGTCTATATAGCTGTGAGAGTAAGATACATAGTTCTTATAGCTGTGAGACTATGAATGGCAGTCCATATAGCTGTGAGGACATAAAATATTCCCTTCTTAGATGTGTGACTATGAAGTAAATTCTATATGGCATTAGACTAAAGACAGATCATATTGTTGTGAGAAAGTCTATACGGCTTTGAAACTAAGCAAGTCTACATAGATGTGAGACGAAGACAGATCATCCATACAGCTAGCTATCCATTCAGCTGAATAATAGTCTTCATAGCTGTGATACCATGAGAGATTGTTTTGTTTTCGTATTGTAATTCAGATCACCGACTAGCGCCTGATAAAATCCTATAGACTGTGACTATTGGCCTGTGAAGACGTACAGAAAGGTCCTTTTGATATGTTTTGTGTCCATTCTGTGTCAGCTGTTATCTTACACAATGGGATGGTTCTTTACTCTGTTATCTTCTTCTTTTTTAAATGTGATACACTACAGCAAGTAACTGGCATGAGCTCCAGTCAAATAAAACAGAAAATGAAACGAGACACAAAGTTTCATAATGGGTTTCTTTTAAGTTCCAACACACACACAGACGCACATTTAGACACACACACACACACACACACACACAGATTGTCACACGATTTAAAAAAAAATTAAAACAGTTTAGTTAATACAAGAATCGTGAGCTCTGTTAAATATCGTAAAATAAATTCAGAAATATATAAGTACCCATTTTTTAGGATAACATTTTTTATCTTTTATTAATTGTTATCATTTTTTGCATCAATCAATAACATTTTCATCACACTGCGAACTTCGTTAAATCTGAAGATACGTGCATTGGTCCGAGGAATACCCCCTCCTCCCTCAATAGATGACTAGCAGCTAAGGTCATCTCCAAGGCGACAAAAAGCAGAATACTATAGTAGTCTCGACAACATAGCATTTTAGAAAATATAAGAACAAATTAAAATGTATAAACATTTTTTCGAGGAATATCTCCTGTATGTTTTCAATGTTGTTGTAACTGTTTTATCCAACATAGGATTCAATCCAACATTGGATTCATCCATAACATCACTGCTGATTGTCAACTATCTTTCCAACAATGGGCTCATCCATAACATCACTGTTGGTAGTCTCAATGGGAGAACATCGTAACTCAAAATGTATTAAACAAATGAATTATGAAGGAACCAAGAGTTCAAGTTTTGAGTCCATGATCCCAGCCGTTCCAGTCAAACGTACAAACAAAAAATAATAAAAAGCAATGAACATTAAAATACTTTTCATTTTTTACTGTGTGACACAATCTATAGACTCATTTCTTAATATCATCCCACGCAAGATACATTTTTTTTATTGTGTGACACAATCTATAGACTTATTTCCTAATATCATCCCACGTAAGATACATTTTTTACTTTGTGACACAATCTATAGACTTATTTCTTAATATCATCCCACGCAAGATACGGCATTTTTTATTGTGTGACACAATCTATAGACTTATTTCCTAATATCATCCCACGCAAGATACATTTTTTGTTGTGTAGCCCACAATCCCTAGACTTATTTCCTAATATCATCCCAAGCAAGATACATTTTTAATTGTGTGACACAATCTCCAGGCTTTATTTCCTAATAATATCATCCCACGCAAGATACATATTATACTTGTGTGACACAATCTATAGACATATTTCCTAATATCATCCCAAGCCAGATACATTTTTTATTGTGTGACACAATCTATAGACTTATTTCCTAATATCATCCCACGCAAGATACATTTTTTACTTGTGACACAATCTATAGACTTATTTCTTAATATCATCCCACGCAAGATACATTTTTTATTGTGTGACACAATCTATAGACTTATTTCCTAATATCATCCCACGCAAGATACATTTTTTATTGTGTGACACAATCTATAGACTTATTTCCTAATATCATTTAAACAAGATACATTTTTTTATTGTGTGACAGTATCTATAGACTATTTCCTAATATCTTTTATCCCACCCTAGAATACATATTTTACTTGTGAGGCCTGATCAATGGGCATCTTTCTCTTTCATCATCCCAAGCCAGATACACTTTTTATTGTGTGACACAATCTATAGACATATTTCCTAATATCATCCCACGCAAGATACATTTTTTATTGTGTGACTGATATTATAGACTTATTTCCTAATATCATCCCACATAAGATACATTTTTTATTGTGTGACACAATCTATAGACTTATTTCCTAATATCATCCCAAGCAAGAGCCACTTTTTATTGTGTGACACAATCCTGGAGTCTTATTTCCTAATATCATCCCACAAGATACATATTTTTACTTGTGTGACACAATCTAGAGACATTTCCTAATATCATCCCACGCAAGATACATTTTTTACTTGTATGACACAATCTATAGACATATTTCCTAATATCATCCCAAGCCAGATACATTTTTTACTTGTGTGACACAATCTATAGACATATTTCCTAATATCATCCAACGCAAGATACATTTTTTACTGTGTGACACAATCTATAGACATATTTCCTAATATCATCCCACGCTAGATACATTTTTTACTTGTGTGACACAATCTATAGACATATTTCCTAATATCATCCAACACAAGATACATTTTTATTTACACTTTCAGAAATCAACAAAAAATTTGCCTTACATAAAAAAAAAAATGCCAAGTCTGCTGATCAAGTTAAAAAAAAAAATCTCGCATGTCTTCTCCCGCCTTTTATTTTTCTTTTTCCTCATGTCATGCAAAATGTCTCTCTGTCTCTCTCTCTCTCTCTCTCTCTCTCTCTCTCTCTCTCTCTCTCTCTCTTCAATTTGTTCTATGCAGGTCACGGCCATGCTGTCATTACCCTGAAAGTCTAATGGATGCCTTCTGTAGGAGATTCATGCTAAGTACACAGAGATGGGGAGAGGGGATGGAGGTTTCAGTTACAGACATGCATGAAGACTTTGGTGTGCCACACCCCAAAATTGAGGGGAGGAAACTGAAGACGTAAAAAACCTCATCATTCCAGTCAGTGGTATTTATGATGACATGTATAATGGTAATCATGGTATTATGAGATGAAATAATGAAATATATGATGGTATGCTATTGTATTTGTAATGGTATATATAATAATGATGGATGGAGTTAGTATGTAAGGGTAATAACAAGACTGCTTGTAAAGATGAAATGGAATGCAATGATTGTGTGCGAGATTGTGTGGAATAATAGGACGTGTGATGGTATTTATAATGATGAACAAGCTGGTATGCAGTAATCGCATTTATGATGGTACGCTCTGATTATGTGAATGATGATATTTAATAAATACTTGCAAGACGACATATATTATTACCATGATGGATTATGCAAGACGACATATATTTATACATGTTTCAATGTTTAATAACATGACTTTCTGATTGTCTACAATTTAATGACGTGACGCTAATGAAATGAATATAACATCTTAGTTTAGTATTTGTGTACAATGGAATGACATGACCTTATTGTTATGCAATATAACATCGTAGTTAAGTATTTGCAAACATTATGACTAGCGATTCTGTGCCCATCATAATGAACATAAGAACCAACCTCGTGTGAGAATTGCGAAAATACATGACATGGTAATGAGATTGACATGGTAATGACATAACTCACGACACACTTGCAATGATACATGACATAACTCACGACAAACTGCGCATGACTTGAAGAATGTCAAACTTTAATAACTGTTTCCTGTTTTACAAGGGAAATAATTTGAAAGCACACAAAAATAAAGTTGGAGGAAAAAAAGATTCAAGGCTCGAGTAAAAAAATGACCCCCCTTTCCCCCATTACACGCAAAACAACAAAAACAGCTGTAGTAAAAGTACTGTGACAACAACAGCTGTAGTAAAAGTACTGTGACAACAACAGCTGTAGTAAAAGTACTGTGACAACAACAGCTGTAGTAAAAGTACTGTGACAACAACAGCTATAGTAAAAGTACTGTGACAACAACAGCTGTAGTAAAAGTACTGTGACGACAACAGCTGTAGTAAACGTACTGTGACAACAACAGCTGTAGTAAAAGTACTGTGACAACAACAGCTGTAGTAAAAGTACTGTGACAACAACAGCTGTAGTAAAAGTACTGTGACAACAACAGCTGTAGCAAAAGTAATACTGTGACGACAACAGCTGCAGTAAAGGTACTGTGACAACAACAGCTGTAGTAAAAGCACTGTGACAACAACAGCTGTAGTAAAAGTACTGTGGCAACAACAGCTGTAGTAAAAGTACCAGACAACAACAGCTGTAGTAAAAGTACTGTGACAACAACAGCTGTAGTAAAAGTACTGTGACAACAACAGCTGTAGTAAAAGTACGTGACAACAACAGATGTAGTAAAAGTACGACAACAACAGCTGTAGTAAAAGTACTGTGACAACAACAGCTGTAGTAAAAGTACTGTGACAACAACAGCTGTAGTAAAAGTACTGTGACAACAACAGCTGTAGTAAAAGTACTGTGACAACAACAGCTGTAGTAAAAGTACTGTGACAACAACAGCTGTAGTAAAAGTACTGTGACAACAACAGCTGTAGTAAAAGTACTGTGACAACAACAACTATAGTAATCGTACTGTGACATGTGAAGATGATTAAGTACACTTTGTGATTCATTTAGATAATTTAAAACATTCGTACAGTCGCTATTGGTCTCCCTTGGTATGGATTCTACACTTGTGCACTGACCTGTGTAAATAAAACTCACTGGAGAAATACAAATAACCCGGGCCATTGGTTGCTTCAGTGAAACACACAAAAATAATCTACTGAAAGATAGTCACTGGAACACACTTGTGTCTGTCTGTATCAGGCCATACTTAACTTAGTCACTGGGCGACACTTGTGTCTGTCTGTATCAGGGCATACTTTAACATAGTCACTTGGCGACACTTGTGTCTGTCTGTATGGGCATACTTTAACTTAGTCACTGGGCGACACTTGTGTCTGTCTGTATCAGGGCATACCTTTACTTAGTCGTGGGCGACATTTGCGTGGCATAGTTAAGAAAGTATGTCGCCGAGTGTGTTTGAAATTCGGACACTGGGCTACAACCCAAATTGATTTATTTATATGTTTACTTATTTTATGTTCTGATAAAATATTAGCTCATTTTTCTTTTGTACTGTAGCACTGGCTAATTCATTCAAGTATGCCTGAATACAAGCGACAGTTTCTGTATGGATAATTTATATTTGGCAGGAGGCATACTCTGTATGGCATACCAATTAACAACAAGACAATAGTCAATAAATAAACATTTTATTTTTTTTTTTAGATAAATTCATGTATACTAATAAAAATATACACTTGTTTTTTTAAAACATATTCATAGTGATAGTCTTATGAGGGATGCAACTAGGGCGTTGCCTTTGAGGGAACTTGTGGGGTATGTATCAGGAGATTATTTAATTACCTAACCACGTCTCCTCTAAATCGGTCTTTGCCCTTGGTGAAAGTGGTTTGTTTTATTATTCAGATCTTTGACTTGTAGCTTTCTGTCATTGGTGTGATATGCATGTATTCATCTCCATCTCTAAGGGATTCTTCAACTCTTATGATATCTTTAAAAACTTGGAAATTTTTCTTTGTGTATCTTACCTCCCCTTACGCGTCTGCTATGTTTGCTCATCTGAAAACATTAATTTCGCGCCTTTTCTATATTTTATATTTTCTCATGTCATATTTTTTGTTGTTGCTTGTAAAGTCATGCTGAGACAACAGCAGATCTTTTCTTGCAAAAAAAATGCAAAAATAAAAAATGCTGTCTTTTCAGTTTTTACGAGGCCATTTTCATCACTAGCAGAAGTCTGAGAGACTGCGGGTCAAACAGGTGCTTCAATGTAAAGGACAGGGTGGGGGAGTGACTGTTGGACACCAGCAATGTAGAAGAAGAAGAAAACAAAAAAAATCGAGACACTCATTCATAAGAATCTCTTTGTGTACGCCCCCCACCCACCTACCCACACACAGCTCATATCCTGGCTCCGCCCACGCGTTAATTTTATGTTTAAAAACAAAAATGTTTTATTTTTGCAGAGTGAGCAAATACTTGAGAATGAGGGTGAGGAAGGGGGGGAGGGGGAGGGTTGGGTCACAGTTCTCTCTGCTTCATAAAGTACAGGGGTACTCAAACTGTTGCACTAGAGATGCATCTAGGACAAGGTGGCCGAACTTTTCAAAACCGCGAGATGTAGTCGGTTCATTTCATTTCACAAGTAGGGCTGTAAGACTGATAATATCGGGCCCCCTGACAATCTCCACCAACTGGGGCCCCTCTGTTCTCGACAGGACTCCTAATGGTAAAGGCGGGTGCACTGGGCGAGCCATGGGCCCTGGTTTTTAGAGGGGCCAGGAAAACTTACTTTTATATCTGTAGCTTTATTTTCACCGTAATTTGGGGCCCAACCAATCTTAATCCGCTTTCGTACCTAAACATAAATTTCTTATGTTTACATTTCCATAACATATGAACATACTAGTTGCAAGTACCTTCGGCTTTGCCCGGGTTTAAAATAAGGTTTTCTGTTTACCTTCTGGTTTTCTCCTACCCCCTCTCTCTCTCCCTCCCCCTCCCTCTCTCTCCCCCATCTCCCTCCTTTTCTCCCCCCTGTCCATCCCCCTCCCTCCTCTCTCCCCCTCCCTCCCTCCCTCCTACCCTCCTTTCCGCTCTCTCCTCCTGTCTACAGACACTGAATACAAATACAAGCTTGTAAACATTAGTATGTTTTTATAAACACAAGATACAAAGGTTGTACTAATGGACACAGTTGTACCAATGGACACAGTTGTACCTATAGACACAGCTGTACCAATGGACACAGTTGTACCAATGGACACAGTTGTACCAATGGACACAGTTGTACCAATGGACACAGTTGTACCAATGGACACAGTTGTACTTATAGACACAGTTGTACAACTGTTCATTAATAATTGGGGCCGTTCTTGCGGATAGGAAAGCTAAACGGCTGTGTTACAAGGACTTCCCCCTAACCCACCCAGTCATTTTGTCAGCAAAAAGAGTATTGTTATGACCCTCGGACTAAAATTGTTTGACAGTTGCTGGGGGAATGTCAGAGCCGCTCCCCCCAGTGTTCACACAGACTTAAACAGCACAGTATTTTGAACATGGCAGTCTGTTCATTTTCCCAAATGTACCTCTACCTAGTGCCCTCAAATTAATTATGTCTATGGCCCCGTGCCATCAAATTTACTTCTTCAATGGGCCCTCAACGAACCTCCTCTGCCCAGTGCCCTCAAATTTACCTCTTCATTGGCCCCTCAAACGAACCTTTGCCCAGTGCCCTCAAATTTACTCTCTTCATTGGCCCTCAAACGAACCTCTGCCCAGTGCCCTCAAATTTACATCTTCATTGGCCCTCAAACGAACCTTTGCCTAGTGCCCCCAAATTTACCTCTTCATTGACCCCTCAAACGAACCTCTGCCCAGTGCCCTCAAATTTACATCTTCATTGGCCCTCAAACGAACCTCTGCCCAGTGCCCTCAAATTTACCTCTTTCATTGGCCCCTCAAACGAACCTTTGCCTAGTGCCCTCAAATTTACCTCTTCATTAGCCCCTCAAACGAACCTCTGCCCAGTGCCTCAAATTTACCTTCATTGGGTCCTCAAACGAACCTCTGCCAAGTGCCCTCAATTTACCTCTTCATTAGCCCCTCAAATGAACCTCTGCCCAGTGCCCTCAAATTTACCTCTTCATTGGGTCCTCAAACGAACCTCTGCCCAGTGCCCTCAAATTTACCTCTTCATTGGGTCCTCAAACGAACCTCTGCCAAGTGCCCTAAAAATTTACCTCTTCATTAGCCCTCAAAACGAACTCTGCCCAGTGCCCCAAATTTACCTCTTCATTAGCCCTTCAAATGAACCTCTGCCCAGTGCCCTCAAATTTACCTCTTCATTGGGTCCTCAAACGAACCTCTGCCAAGTGCCCTCAAATTTACCTCTCTTCATTAGCCCTCAAACGAACCTCTGCCAAGTGTCCTCAATTACCTCTTCATTGGGCCCTCAAACGAACCTCTGCCCAGTGCCTTCAAATTTACCTCTTCATTGGGTCCTCAAACGAACCTTTGCCTAGTGCCCTCAAATTTACCTCTTCATTGGGCCCTCACACGAACCTCTACCTAGTGCCCTCAAATTACCTCTTCCTTGAGCCCTCAAATTTACTCGTCCCAGGTCCCTCAAATGTAGATCCCTGCCTATGGGCCCTCAAATGTATCTCTGCCTATGGGCCCTCAAATGTATCTATGCCTATGGACCCTCAAATGTATCTCTGCCTAAGGGCCCTCAAAGGTGCATGTAATGTTTACGGTCATTAAACTAGGCCAGACTTTGGAATGTCTATTCACGGCAATATTTACGTTGGGACACTGGCCCCAATATTTGATAGCCTGTGGCCTGTTAACAAAATCTCGATAATTTCGTTATGAAGAAGAAACAAAAAGAGTGAACTCCCTGGGCATTTGTTTCTGATAGATACACACAGAGATTAACTCTAATCCACTCAGAGATCTGAATGAACATGTCAAACCTAGTCAGTTTTTTTAACTCTCTATCTCATGAGGTCCACTGATAAAGTTGCGAGTTACTGATATGGTAGCTACATGGCATTCTTTTAATATCTCTCTGTCTTTCGGTCTATTATCTTCAGACTAAAAAAAATATATTGTTGACGTTCATATAATGACAGTATACTCAATACCTTGTAAAATAATGAAATAAAGTTATATGTTATATACATGAAATGGCAACAATTTTATTTTTAAAGATACATATTGAAACAGGTTTCACTAGAAATCTCTCTATATATATATAATATATATATATATATATATATATATATATATATATATATATATATATATAACAAGCATCTTTGGACACAATTATTCAAACAGGTAATGTAGGATGTGTGTGAAGTCCCTGTAAGGATGAAGTGAATTCTCTTAGATCCTATAAACTACTAATGAGACGGTTCTTAAGTTGTCCCACCATAGCAGCGAGTGCAATGGCCATGGAGGCACCACGGGAGATATAGCGGGACTTTAGCCATGATCTGAAATATCCATTGGTCCTCACCGATATCGAACCAGGTACCCTCAGATGTAGGTTGTAATGAAAGGTATTTGCAGTGCCATGTAGGCTGTTACAAAATGTATTACAAATTACAAAATGTATTACGTTTTTTGAATGAAAACATTCATATAGTAAGTAACATGTAAAACATGGACTTGAAAGTAGATTGTATGTGACTATAGACAGGACATAGCCGCTCTAGCTAGTCAGTTAGTTAGTCATTTTCAAAGCTATGTAGACTATGTAGGACTATAGACAGGACATGAAATATCTTCAATCCGAGACTCCTAACCACAAGTTCATCCATTTCTTTTATTTTTGTCAATTACTGACCCTTGACATCTACATGTTCTGTCACTTGACATCTACAAGTTATGTCCCTTGACATCTACATATTATGTCACTTGACATTTGCATGTTATGTCACTTGACATCTACAAGTTATGTCAATTGAAATCTACATGTTCTGTCACTTGACATGTACAAGTTATGTCACTTGACATCTACATATTCTGTCACTTGACATCTACAAGTTCTGTCCCTTAACATCTACATGTTATGTCACTTGACATCTACAAGTTATATCAATTGACATCTACATGTTCTGTCACTTGACATCTACAAGTTCCGTCCCTTAACATCTACAAATTATGTCACTTGAGCATCTACAAGTTATGTCACTTGACATCTGCATATTCTGTCACTTGACATTAACTTGTTCTGTTACTTGACATCTATATGTTATGTCACTTGACATCTACATATTCTGTCACTTGACATCAACATGTTCTGTTACTAGACATGTAGGGGTTCTGTTACTTTACAGCCACATGCTCTGTCACTTGAGATTAAAATATTCTGTCCTTGACATCTACATGTTCTGTCCTTGACATCTACATGTTCTGTCCTTGACATCTACATGTTCTGTCCTTGACATCTACATGTTCTGTCCTTGACATCTACATGTTCTGTCCTTGACATCAATGTCTATCTATTTATCTATCTTTCACTGGGCATATTCTGGCAATGCCACTTGACATCTGCATTTGCTGTCACTAGACATTAGAATTCATACATGGGTCCAACTGAAAAGTAAATCGTAACGACTGGTGAGAGAGAATTTGAAATAATTCAAAGGATAAGTCACACAATAAAAGACACCTTAACATAATGTTCAAGTTTTATCTTAGGCTTCGCTCCACTTAAATAAAACAATGGGAGGTAACTTTTGATAGCTGTACTTTATCAGTCAAACCTCAACCCCCACAGCTTAAATGACTGATATTGAGACGGATAGCACAATATAATTTACAACACTGATAATACTCTAGAAGAGAGTTACAGTTTTCCACGGATATATCAGGTTGTAAGTTTGTATCATACCTACAAGCCGAGAACTGAAATGGTCCAATACTCAAGAAAAGTAAATCTGGATATAACAGGTTGTAAGTTTGTAACATACTTACAAACACAGGATAAGTAACAGTCCAATACTGAGGAAGATAGTCAAGTTACCCTGATATCACAGGTTGCTACATATATGGAAGTCCATAGATCGTAACATACTAAGTGTATTTGTTAATGCATTTAAAGTGACATAACTCAGCCAAGAAACAAGAATTTGACTGATGTTTCCAATGGTCAACTTTCCGTGTATTACAAAAATCCCCAAACCAATAACTGTATTGATCTCTCCCCCCAATGGATGTATTGATTTCCTATGTATGTCCTGATCTCCCCTTTGAATATCCTGATTTCCCCTTGAATATCCTGGTCTCCCCTATGAATGTCCTGATCTCCCTATGTATGTCCTGATCTCCCCTATGAATGTCCTGATCTTCCCTATGTCTTGATAAAATTTGGTATCCACATGCAGAACCAAGCGTTCATATTTTTTTAACTAAGTATATATGAATTAAAAAATGATTTGTTATTCTGGATCTCTATCGTGGGTGCAAGGGGAGGAGGGAGACTATAAACTGCTAGTCCCATCATACTTGAATTGCCTCTACGTCTCATCACACCTTCACTGACTGATGGTCTCATCACACCTTCACTGACTGATGGTCTCATCACACCTCTGAACTGACTGATGTCTCATCACACCTTCACTGACTGATGGTCTCATCACACCTTCACTGACTGATGGTCTCATCACACCTTCACTGACTGATGGTCTCATCGTACCTTCACTGACTGATGGTCTCATCACACCTTCACTGACTGATGGTCTCATCACACCTTCACTGACTGATGGTCTCATCACACCTTCACTGACTGATGGTCTCATCACACCTTCACTGACTGATGGTCTCATCACACCTTCACTGACTGATGGTCTCATCACACCTTCACTGACTGATGGTCTCATCACACCTTCACTGACTGATGGTCTCATCACACCTTCACTGACTGGTGGTCTCATCACACCTTCACTGACTGATGGTCTCATCACACCTTCACTGACTGATGGTCTCATCACACCTTCACTGACTGATGGTCTCATCATACATTCACTGACTGATAGTCTCATCATACATTCACTGACTGAAGTTCATCCCATACATTCACTGACTGAAGTTCATCCCATACATTCACTGACTGAAGTTCATCCTATACATTCACTGACTGAAGTTCATCCCATACATTCACTGACTGATATTCATCCCATACATTCACTGACTGATATTCATCCCATACATTCACTGATTGATATTCATCCCATACATTCACTGACTGAAGTTCATCCCATACATTCACTGACTGAAGTTCGGTCCTTCATTCTACTGACTGATATTCATCCCATACATTCACTGACTGCTATTCATCCCATACATCACTGACTGATATTCATCTCATACATTCACTGACTGATAGTCTCATCATACATTCACTGACTGATAGTCTCATCATACATTCACTGACTGATATTCATTCCATGCATTCACTGACTGATAGTCTCATCATACATTCACTGACTGATAGTCTCATCATACATTCACTGGTTGATAGTCTCATCATACATTCACTGACTGATATTCATCTCATACATTCACTGACTGATAGTCTCGTCATACATTCACTGACTGATAGTCTCATCATACATTCACTGACTGATATTCATCTCATACATTCACTGACTGATAGTCTCATCATACATTCACTGACTGATAGTCTCATCATACATTCACTGACTGATAGTCTCATCATACATTCACTGACTGATAGTCTCATCATACATTCACTGACTGATATTCATCTCATACATTCACTGGTTGATAGTCTCATCATACATTCACTGACTGATAGTCTCATCATACATTCACTGACTGATATTCATCTCATGCATTCACTGACTGATAGTCTCATCATACATTCACTGACTGATAGTCTCATCATACATTCACTGACTGATAGTCTCATCATACATTCACTGACTGATAGTCTCATCATACATTCACTGACTGATAGTCTCATCATACATTCACTGACTGAAATTCATCCCATACATTCACTGACTGATATTCATCTCATACATTCACTGACTGAAATTCATCCCATACATTCACTGACTGATATTCATCTCATACATTCACTGACTGATATTCATCTCATGCATTCACTGACTGATAGTCTCATCATACATTCACTGACTGATATTCATCTCATGCATTCACTGCCCGATAGTCTCATCATACATTCACTGCCTGTTGCACTAATATGGGTTCCATAGTAGTTCACATAAACAATCTGCTCTTGTTACATAACTCGTGTCAAATTTATGAATCCGTTGAGACCCACGATTTGCTAAGTTTGCCTACCTTGTTCCAGTGGCGATCCATCCTATCATATTCAGTCGGCAGTGCTTGGATTCATTGGGATCTCTTCACCACTGCTGCACATGAGTCATGACCTTCACCGCTGCTGTGTCATGACCTTCACCACTGCTGTGTCGTGACCTTCACCGCTGCTGTGTCATGACCTTCACCGCTGCTGTGTCATGACCTTCACCACTGCTGTGTCATGACCTTCGTGCTAGGGCCAAATGGGCTGCATAATGTGCCCTAGACAGACTAGCAAGTCATATCGTGCTGGGCATATGTCCCAGCTAAAAACAAGCAAGAAATTTGGGGGCTCTAGGACTATTGTTAAGTGTGTCCATTATAAAATGAACAAGAACATGTACTCAGCACATATTTTATTTCAGTCTGTAACTTTACAAACATAGAATACATTTTTTTTTAATTTTTAAATAAATTCTTTAACTTCATTTTTTATTCCCATTTAAAATTCATATAATAATGTCAATAAAGAACAACATTAAAATAATCTTAACTTTGAGGTTTTTTTTATTTGTACTGTTAAGTAAATGTAGTAGACTTGCTGATCCTGCCTTCCACTTATTGATATCTGGAGACGAGAAAATCCTTTGATAACGAGTTCAGACAGTGTTGCAGTAGAAACTTTATTTATGTCCCTTCATGGCATTCACCGCATTAGATTAACAACACCCCCTTCCCGATTTTTTCATCACACGAAAGGGGTTTTTAAAAAAAAAAAAAATGAAATTATGTCCTATTACGAAGTTGATATTATAAGACCAAAGTTTATTGCAGTGTTTAATTATTTTTTTAAGTTATTCTGTTTGTGGATCGGGAAGATAATAATAGCGCAAGTCTGAGGGTAGAGGGTGTGTGTGTGTGTGGTGTGTGTGGTGTGGAGGGGTGAGGTGTGAATTAGGTTTGACAAACCAATACCTGTATTACCTCTATGTATCGGCCTCTATGTATCCACTGAGAGATCTTTGCATTCAGACTAACGTGAAAGGAAGGTAGAAACATTTTGCTAGTCTTTGGCTACAGTCTCAGCGACATGAATGAGTTCTTTAAATGTGGAGAATTTATTTATTTGTCATGGGCCTAGTGCAGATTTCTGCATGAATGGAGAGGGAAAAATGTAATTGTGTATTTTGTAGTACCGGCAAATTTACATACCTAGAGATTAGGTTTGTTAATATGATTTCTATCTATCTATCTATCTATCTATCTATCTATCTATCTATCTATCTATCTATCTATCTATCTATCTATCTATCTATCTATCTATCTATCTATCTATCTATCTATCTATCTATCTATCTATCTATCTATCTATCTATCTATCTATCTATCTATCTATCTATCTATCTATCTATCTATCTATCTATCTATCTATCTATACATATACGTATCTATCTATACCTCTATCTATACATATATCTATCTAGCTAGCTAGCTATATGATCTACCGTTATTCCTTTTGTCTTTTTGTCTCTGTTTCACCATATATAAATTAATCGATAATCAATCTATCAGTTTTTCTTTTTTGTCTACATCTATATATGCGAATATGTATTCATGATTCCGTCATCTGTCTCTGCATGTGTGATTCTCTGTAAGCCTGGCTCTCTGCATGTCTGGTTCTCTTTAAGCATGGCTCTCTGTATGCATGGCTCTCTGTAAGCCCCGCTCTCTGTAAGCCTGGCTCTCTTTAAGCATGGCTCTCTGTAAGCCTGGCTCTCTGCATGTCTGGCTCTTTGTAAGCCTGGCTCTCTGTAAGCCTGGCTCTCTTTAAGCATGGCTCTCTGTAAGCCTGGCTCTCCGTAAGCCTTTTCTCACCCGTGATCGACATTGTTTTATTGAACTCATACTTTACCAGTCCATATACAGATCTAATATATCGACTGGCTGGCATAGCCAATGATGCTAATATGATCCGCTCGGCGTGGGTTTGAATCCCACCAGAAAGACCACCAGGGTTATTCTGAAAAGCTAACCCCATTGTGGCGTAACTGGAAAGGGGGGGGGAGCGTAAGAATGAACCGTCCAGGGCAGTATTTACCTGGCCCCCCCCACCTGTCGGCGGCTATTGACGCATTTGAAACATTTTGAGAACGTAATGGCGGTGTCCGCCCTAGACGTCACACAATAGTACTCAGCCATTGTCGCCAAGTACTGTAGACGTCACACAATAGTACTCAGCCACTGTCACCAAGTACTGTAGACGTCACACAATAGTACTCAGCCATTGCCACCAAGTACTGTAGAGTACTGTAGACGACACACAATATTACTCAGCCATTGTCTCCAAGTACTGTAGACGTCACACAATAGTACTCAGCCATTGCCACCAAGTACTGTAGAGTACTGTAGACGACACACAATATTACTCAGCCATTGTCTCCAAGTACTGTAGACGTCACACAATAGTACTCAGCCATTGTCACCAAGTACTGTAGAGTACTGTAGACGACACACAATAGTACTCAGCCATTGTCACCAAGTACTGTAGACGTCACACAATAGTACTCAGCCATTGTCACCAAGTACTGTAGACGTTACACAATAGTACTCAGCCATTGTCACCAAGTACTGTAGACGGGACACAATAGTACTCAGCCCTTGTCACCAAGTACTGTAGAGTACTGTAGACGACACACAATAGTACTCAGCCATTGTCACCAAGTACTGTAGACGTCAAACAATAGTACTCAGCCATTGTCACCAAGTACTGTAGACGTCACACAATAGTACTCAGCCATTGTCACCAAGTACTGATCCAAGGGTTCACGGAATGGGAATCAATACAAGAAAAATTACGGTGCCTAACATTTGAGAAAGGGCGCGGAATATGTATTACACACAGTGCATCCTCGATTTTATCGGATTTTTCCGATCGCTGCCATCTTGGTCGTGTGTGAACTCATAGTATATCGATATTTAGGTGCTACAAAACTAGAAAACCAATAACAATAATGGCGATATTTAATGGTAATGGAATTTTTTAAAAAAGCGGCGCGCATTCTGATTATATGCCCTAACTACGAAAATTATTCCTTTTATAAATTAAGAATCCAACTTTGTTCCTTTTATAAATTAAGAATCCAACTTTGTTCCTTTTATAAATTAAGAATCCAACTTTGTTCCTTTTATAAATTAAGAATCCAACTTTGTTCCTTTTATAAATTAAGAATCCAACTTTGTTCCTTTTATAAATTAAGAATCCAACTTCGCGGAAATTCACCCGTCACCGTAGAGTCTGGAACCGATTAATTGCAAAAAACAAGTGATGACGTCATACGACCTGTCTTGTAATGATTCCCAGAGTGTTTTTTTTTAATTCTCTGACGTCATTTTTAGTTACACAATACATAATTATATGACATAGCAACAGAAAGATAAACTTTAAGTATATGTATACAATAATACCCAGTGAAACACCAGTACATTTATACAATGATACCCAGTGAAACACCAGTACATGTATACAATAATACCCAGTGAAACACCAGTACATGTATACAATAATACCCAGTGAAACACCAGTACATGTATACAATAATACCCAGTGAAACACCAGTATATGTATACAATAATACCCGGTGAAACACCAGTACATGTATACAATAATACCCAGTGAAACACCAGTACATGTATACAATAATACCCAGTGAAACACCAGTACATGTATACAATAATACCCAGTGAAACACCAGTACATGTATACAATAATACCCAGTGAAACACCAGTATATGTATACAATAAAACCCAGTGAAACACCGACCCTCCAGTTATAACCCATGGCTACCCCTACAGTTGTAACAAATGAAATTCACCCCCCTCCAGTTTTAACACCTACTACTATCAGTGAGATATTTCATTAAACATTTCAGATGTGATGAAAAAGCTTCACTTTATTAATTGGACTTTGACTCAACCAACTTTAGCTTCAGACAACAGTGCCAGTCTTGTCAGGCATTCTAGTTGCTCTCTCTCTCTATCTCTTTCTCTCTCTCTCTCTCTCTCTCTCTCTCTCTCTCTCTCTCTCTCTCTCTCTCTCCTCTCTTTCCCTTTGCTGGGAACTGAACTTTCATGGGAGAATTTGTCTACATTTTTTTACCTTCTCTCTCTCTCTTTCTCCCTCTCTCCCTCTGTTTCTCTCTCCCTTCCCTCCTCTCTCAATTCGGACGGCAGCCAACTTTTTCATGTTTTGCCAAGAGTTCGCAAGGTGCAATAGTTTGTCTGCCGATTTGAATACGACTTTAAAGGTCAGGTGTCGCATTCTCTCTCTCTCTCTCTCTCTCTCTCTCTCTCCCCCCACCACCATTCCCCCTTCCCCCCTTTCCATATTTTTACTCTAGGCTTCTCGCCATGCACTGAATTTCTCTCTACATAATGTGCTGGTCAACCATGACAGTAGCGTGAGTCAATGACTATTGTGTTACAGTGTTATGCTCACTCTAACCAAAATGTATTTCTATCTTGTTCTGATCAGTAAACAGCACACTCCCTTTGGACACATAGAACGTGTAATTTCTCTGTACTCTTCAGTATAAATGTTTGTGTGTGTACGACTGTACGTAGATAGCCTCACCCGTGTTTGATAATATGAACGTAGCTTGGGTATCAGAGCCTTTCATATATCTTTTGGGGGCCCAGGCAGATACTTCCAGAGATGATTGGGACTATAGGCAGATACTTCCAGAGATGATTGTGATTATATGCAGAAACTTCCAGAGATAATTGGGACTATATACAGATACTTCCAGAGATGATTGGGACTATATGCAGATACTTCCAGAGATGATTGGGACTATATGCAGATACTTTCAGAGATGATTGGGACTATATGCAGATACTTCCAGAGATGATTGGGACTATATGCAGATACTTCAAGAGATGATTGGGACTATATGCAGATACTTCCAGAGATGAGTGGGACTATATGCAGATACTTGCAGAGATGATCGGTGGCCCTAGACAAGGTGCAATATCTGTCGGAGTAGGTACATAAAAAATGAATGTAAGCATCAGATATAATAGGAATGAATACTTCGAGGGGGGCGCCCTTATGCAGTTGGGGGCGCTAGATTTTTCAGATGGGGGCGCTAGGTTGTTCAGATGGGGGCGCTAGGTTGTTCAGTTGGCGGCGCTAGGTTGTTTAGATGGGAGCGCTAGGTTGTTCAGTTGGGGCGCTAGGTTGTTCAGATGGGGGCGCTAGGCTGTTCAGTTGGAGGCGCTAGGTTGTTCAGATGAGGGCGCTAGATTGTTCAGTTGGGGGCGCTAGGTTGTTCAGTTGGGGGCGCAAGGTTGTTCAGTTGGGGATGCTAGACTGTTCAGATGGGGGCGCTAGATTGTTCAGTTGGGGGCGCTAGATTGTTCAGTTGGGGGCGCTAGGTTGTTCAGTTGGGGGCGCTAGGTCGTTCAGTTGGCGGCGCTAGATTGTTCAGATGGGGGCGCTAGGTTGTTCAGATGGGGGCGCCAGGTTGTTCAGTTGGGGGCGCCAGGTTGTTCAGTTGGGGGCGCTAGGTTGTTCAGATGCGCTAAATGATACAGGATGTTAATAGAGTTTGTGTTATAAGTCTGTATTGGCGATTTAATGTTTTTAATGTACCCATGTAAAATTATTTTTCTTATGGGTGTGTTTTGTGAATACGATATAGACTGTGCTTTGTAATTTGTTGTGTTCAGTTTTTTAATTGTATTTGTTCGTATGTCAACATATTTAAGTACAATGTGTATTGTTTTTTTTTCAAAAGTTCTCTGTTTTTACGTGTGTTTGAATACAATGTGTGCATGTGTTCTGGTAAGGGTACATGTTGTTTCCATGGTGGTGGTGTTTTTTCTCCTTCGTTTACGTGTGTTTGATTCTGAGTTGGGACCGGGGGGGGGAATAGTTCTATCGTACCTGACGTTGCCAGGCATGGTGAACAGGTGAAACAATGAATATATCTAGGTAGCACACGGGGCACGCTGTGTGGAAAGTTTGTCTTGAACGGTGATTGTGGTATTGAACCGCATATAGTCTGATTCGGTTCTTCGCTCATCATCATATCTACCCATTGATCCCATCATCATATCTACCCATTGATCCCATCATCATGTCTACCCATTGATCCCATCATCATGTCTACCCATTTATCCCATCATCATGTCTACCCATTTATCCCATCATCATGTCTACCCATTGATCCCATCATCATGTCTACCCATTGATCCCATCATCATATCTACCCATTTATCCCATCATCCTGTCTACCCATTTATCCCATCATCATGTCTACCCATTTATCCCATCATCATATCTACCCATTGATCCCATCATCATATCTACCCATTGATCCATCATCATGTCTACCCATTGATCCCATCATGATGTCTACCCATTTATGCCATCATCATATCTACCCATTTATCCCATCATCATATCTACCCATTTATCCCATCATCCTGTTTACCCATTGATCCCATCATCCTGTCTACCCATTGATCCCATCATCATATCTACCCATTGATCCCATCATCATATCTACCCATTGATCCCATCATCCTGTCTACCCATTGATCCCATCATCCTGTCTACCCATTGATCTCATCATCATATCTACCCATTGATCTCATCATCATATCTACCCATTGATCTCATCATCATATCTACCCATTTATCCCATCATCATGTTTACCCAATTATCCCATCATCATGTCTACCCATTTATCCCATCATCATATCTACCCATTTATCCCATCATCATATCTACCCATTTATCCCATCATCATATCTACCCATTTATCCCATCATCATGTCTACCCATTTATCCCATCATTATATCTACCCATTGATCTCATCATCATTTCTATCCATTGATCCCATGACGAGCTTATGGCCCCTATTTAATCGACTTGTGTGGTTTTGTAACCACCTCCATCCCCTACGGCCTACACAATAATCAAAGACGCAAAGACCACGATGGCGCCAAATAGGAAGTCTATGTTTCTTGAGATTCAAACCCGTTACCTACATGACGCTAGTGTGGATCACAATATCCGAGTTAAACAGAGAGCCACAGCCATACCCGCTATTGCAGTGTCCGTTCTACATTGGTGACTATAACCAGGTCTTCAATGGTGCCCATAACCAGGTCTACACTGGTGACCATAACCAGGTCTACATTGGTGCCCATAACTAGGTCTACATTGGTGCCCATAACCAGGTCTACATTGGTGCCCATAACCAGGTCTACATTGGTGCCCATAACCAGGTCTACATTGGTGCTCATAACCAGGTCTACATTGGTGCCCATAACCAGGTCTACATTGGTGCCCATAACCAGGTTTACATTGGTGCCCATAACCAGGTCTACAATGGTGACTATAACCAGGTCTACATTGGTGCCCATAACCAGGTCTACATTGGTGCCCATAACCAGGTTACATTGGTGCCCATAACCAGGTTACATTGGTGACTATAACCAGGTCTACATTGGCGCCCATAACCAGGTCTACATTGGCGCCCATAACCAGGTCTACATTGGTGCCCATAACCAGGTCTACATTGGTGCCCATAACCAGGTCTACATTGGTGCCCATAACCAGGTCTACATTGGTGCCCATAACCAGGTCTACATTGGTGACTATAACCAGGTCTACATTGGTGCCCATAACCAGGTCTACATTGGTGCCCATAACCAGGTCTACACTGGTGACCATAACCAGGTCTACATTGGTGCCCATAACCAGGTCTACATTGGTGCCCATAACCAGGTCTACAATGGTTACAGGAAGGGTAAAGCAAGGAGGCATGCTCCTGTGGGTGGCAAGATTCGATGTTCATCAAGGGATTAATTGCTAATCTTATTTATTATTTAAAGGGTCTACTTGCTATAGAGATTTAGTATTTAGAAGTGTCTACTTGCTATAGAGATTTAGTATTTAGAAGTGTCCACTTGCTATAGAGATTTAGTATTTAGAAGTGTCTACTTGCTAAAGAGATTTAGTATTTAGAAGTGTCCACTTGCTATAGAGATTTAGTATTTAGAAGTGTCTACTTGCTATAGAGATTTAGTATTTAGAAGTGTCCACTTGCTATAGAGATTTAGTATTTAGAAGTGTCTACTTGCTATAGAGATTTAGTATTTAGAAGTGTCTACTTGCTATAGAGATTTAGTATTTAGAAGTGTCTACTTGCTATAGAGATTTAGTATTTAGAAGTGTCTGATAGCGAATAAAGAAGACTTTGAGACAAGCAAGAGAAAAAGGTTTAAGTGCGACTCTGCATGAAGGCCATAACATAGTGGCCAAAAGAGCCCACAGAAGACTGTTGTTCTGCTGTTCAGTGGAGTCGCAACATTGCAGCAATTTAAATGTCATATTTTGTTGTCTGCATCACATAATATATGTAATTTGTTTGTCTGTATCACATAATATATGTAATTTGTTTGTCTGTATCACATAATATATGTATTTTGTTTGTCTGTATCACATAATATATGTAATTTGTTTGCCTGCATCACATAATGTATGTAATTTGTTTGTCTGTATCACATAATATATGTAATTTGTTTGTCTGTATCACATAATATATGTAATTTGTTTGTCTGCATCACATAATATATGTAATTTGTTTGTCTGCATCACATAATATATGTAATTTGTTTGTCTGCATCACATAATATATGTAATTTGTTTGTCTGTTTCACATAATATATGTAATTTGTTTGTCTGTTTCACATAATATATGTAATTTGTTTGTCTGTATCACATAATATATGTAATTTGTTTGTCTGTATCACATAATATATGTAATTTGTTTGTCTGTATCACATGATATGTGTAATTTGTTTGCCTGCATCACATAATATATGTAATTTGTTGCCTGCATCACATAATATATGTAATTTGTTGCCTGCATCACATAATATATGTATGTAATTTGTTGCCTGCATCACATAATATATGTAATTTGTCTGCCTGCATCACATAATATATGTAATTTGTTTGCCTGCATCACAATATATATGTAATTTGTTGCCTGTATCACGCTATATATGCAATTTGTTAGCTGTATCAAATTATATGTGTAATTCGTTGCCTTTATCACTTTATATATGTATTTTGTTGCCTGTATCACATTATAAATGTATTAGTAGTCTGGATAACATTTCTGTGGGCTTACTTTCAATGTGATATGAAGAACTTCACAATTTTGCCAAGTGATGTTTTAAGGTGTAAATATTGGAAGTTCCCATTAAGTGCAAAGTGGTTTAAGCAAAGTTGGAAGTTCATAACTGGTATTATATGATTTCACAAAGCAATAAAAAAAATATAAAAATTAATAAAACAAAAAAGAAACACATGTATATAGTTGCTATTTTTTTTATGACCATTAAGTTTTTTTGTCCATCAATATGCATCATAAACAAATGAATATCACAAGGGCCGTCATTCAATATGAAGAGAAAATCAGGGGAATTAATTAAAAAAAAACATTTGGTTTAGGGTATAGGATTGAGGTTTTTGAAAAAAAAAATCCCCTTCTTATTGAATAAAATGTATTTACAAGGAAATGTTACAAACACTTTCACAAACAGAAGATTCGAAAAGAGAGATTTCACAAATTGCTTTCTTTCTTTTCAATCTATCTTATTGGTTGAAAAAAAAAATTAAATAATAATGCCATTTCAATATTTTGTCAACAATAAAACATAAATAATTCAATGCATAGAACAAAGTTTGATCAGAAATACATATATAGAAGGGAAAATAAAACAAGATTTCCAAGGATCCATTTTGTGTGTGTGTGTTGCTGAATTTAAACAATTAATATCTAGTTTATAATTTAAACAATTAATATCTAGTTTATAATTAAAAAAATTGCCTACCATGTAACTGATCACAAACAAACAAAAAAAAAAAAAAAGTGAAAATTCAAACAATTTCATAATCATATAAAATAATAACTTTACACGCCCTAATGTGTAACAATATAATGTTATATGATTTTTAATAATGTTTTAAAATCATAATAATGAAAATAGAATGCATGGCAAAAAAAAAAGTAAATTAACCAATTACTGGATGAGTTGTCCTTGCATGTGGGATTACCTCCCTCATTCAATGTTTTTTTTTAAGTTTATTTCTATAACAAGAGCATGACTTGGTTATAAACTAAGTCCACTTATTTATGAGTTAGCTGGACAATGGATGATTTTTCAAAAACATGTTCTCTTTTTTACTGCCATTAATTTTTTTAAGGGTTTGAAATAATGGGAACATAAAGTACTATTACTTCAGTTCACAAAGTTTACTTGTGGGGAACATAAAGTAATATTACTTCAGTTCACAAAGTTTACTTGTGGGGAAAAAATGTAGCAAAAAATATAAAGTTGGTATATTCTCTCTTTTCAATTCAGTAATAAAGAATATAGTGGGGGGGGGGAGATAATAACGGTTGTAGAAGTACTTGTCATCCATAGCGGAGCCAACCAGTAAGGTCAAAATTTATTCAAGAGACATTTTGTGAATGGGGGAGGGGGGGCGGGTATCCTAATTTCCATTTTTTTTTAAACTTGCAAACATAAATGAGAAATGGAACCATTTGAAAATGTATGAGTGTGTGTGTGTGTGTGCGTGGGGCAGTAGACCTTGTAGGTTACAGTTGATGTGTAACATTTGAAAATATCAAACTGGTTTTTTGGATGACCCATTTTTAAAATTTCAACCTGGTTAGTTGAGTCATGAGAAGAAATGTTCTAATGTGTTGTGTAATAATCATCACAACGGCACTCACTGGTGAGCGGTGACAAAGAGTGAATCAACGAATCAAATCACTTTCACAAAAATTGTTTCATGATGGCATATTATTATTATTATTATTACGAATCAGTGAATTGAATAAATAGAGAACAATAGAGAATGACGCGCATGGTGACCGGGTATTGATGAAATGAGTGAATTATTGTCACACCCAAACACAGTGTTTGATAATAACCGAATCGTTTCTCATATCACTTAATGCAGTTTTATTTAATTAAAAAAGAAATAATAATAATTTGACAATACACACAAAAAATTAACAACAAATATTATTCTATTGATATATCTTTTGTAAACTAATACTACTTGTTGCTCGGTCTTACTGTTTTATTACGTATTGTCATGGAAACTGTCAACAAATGAGTTCTAGTAGCGGCCATTAGTACAAAGGTGGGTCACATGATTAATTAAACTGACCTTCTGGGCGACAAAAGGGTGGATGTAAATGTGATTAACACACAAAACTAAATGTGGCGAACTAACAGAACGGAACTATATGTAATGAAATGTGCTGACTTGCATAGGATAAACTTACGGGTGTGAAACATATGATACTGAACTGTGTAGAAATGTGTTCGCCCGAACTAATTAAACGAAAGGAAATAATAATTATGATGAACTGTGTTTATTAATGGTGAACTATAGGGGAACTATCTTACGATATATTATTTATCATGCAAGGATTGAATGGTTAGAGTTGATTACAAAGAGCCGAACGGAACTCTCTAATGAACTAACTGATGAATAGAATTTGATGAACTAGCTGTGCGGAACTAATGATGAACTATATGGAAGATTATGTCATAATATGTCACAAATTATATACACAAAATGTGGACCACTTCCGGATTAAAACAAACAAACAAAACAAGCGAAAAAGTCGGTATAGGAAAAAATAATCAAAGTCAGAAAACCGGTGGATCCTACTATATATATTTATATATATATATATATATATATATATATATATATATATATATAGGAATACATACAAAGTGGATTTGTTACAAATCAAGTGAAAAATGACACCGATTGCAGTGACGATAAGAACAGCATTTGAACTATACGTATATAAATCAACTGGCCTTGAAATAAAATAAAATGTATAGAGCAAAAGTGTTTTTTTTTTGTTTTTGTTTCAATGACTTAACATATCAATCTTACATGTGTAAAATATACACTAAACAATTTTATGTTTGTACAACATTGTGGATTGATGCATATGGACATGAGGTACTGCTGAGGTAATGATTGAACTGATTGCTGAATGGATTGTCTACTTGTACTGGTACATAGTCTCTGGTGGAGTGGAGGGGGGGGGGAGAAGTCAAATGCACTTTCGGGAGAGCTTTCTTTCCATGTAGACAATTTTTCTACCAATAAGAATCAAGAATGTCCTTTTCTTTTAGAAGTTGTTGATATACACCATGAGGTCATCTGCGGAATCGATTACGCTATTCGCGGGGAAGAGAAAACCAGAGGGCGAGGCCTGGGGCAGATATATGTTGGGGCCCCTAGACCGCATAACAAATGTGACAGTACTTGATGGGGGGGTGGCCTCTTTAACAGCCAGGGCTCTGTTCTGTCACCTAGTCTACATCTCCATAAGAAACTTCGTTGTGGTCAACACCTGTTTCATATTATGGGAGGGGCTGTGAGGGGGTGCAAAGAGGGTGAGGTAATCACGTCATTCTGCAAGAGGTAATATAAACGGACTAACGCTGGATGGTAGACATTTGAGACAGTTTTGTGTGTGATCTGTTGCCAGGGACTAGTAGGGCTCGTCTATGAACGTCAGTGTATTTATGAATTCACCAGCTCGACTTTCGATCATGGCTGCCAACTATTTTCTTGAAAAATATCAAGTTAGCATCACACATATATATATATAGCACATAATCAAAATTGTATTCAAGTTGACATCAAATATATATAGCACATAATCAAAATTGTATTCAAGTTGACATCAAATATATATAGCACATAATCAAAATTGTGTTCAAGTTGACATCAAATATATATAGCACATAATCAAAATTGTATTTCCTAAATGACACAATAAAATTATAGCAGTACGCGGGGCCTTGAGTGAGTTTGACAAGCCCGGGGGTGGTGGTGGTGGGGTGGGGGCAATATACCGTACCACAGAGCTGTTATGGCCGGCCCCCTCTCAGGTCACTATATTCTGCAGTACGTATTTAATGTGTTATTAGCCGCCATTGCTAAAGGTCAATATGTGTGTGTAGTATGTGTTTGGGGGCTGCGCAGCTACGTGCTCTTTGAGCTGATGTGTGTGTGTGTGTGTGCTAATAGTCTATCGGTAGAGATCCTTTCTTTAGAAAGTTTTTTTTTAAGCATACCATGGCTTTTGTATTTAGCTACCAATACCACTACCAATGCTGTTGACATCCAAATAATCCCTGATGTATCTGTAGTCTTTAATACTTTGATATAGCTACCAAATTTTTTTAATTTTTTTTTTTAAATATGCATAAACCATTTGCCATTTTTTTTTTATAAATAAAATATTATTTGCAAACAAATAATAATAATAATAATAAACCATAAATAAATCAAACAATAGACGTTCCGCAGTCTAAATAAATTAAATTTGTTGCCAGAATATAAAGCTAACTATAGAAAAAGAAATTAAATTTGTAGCCAGAATATAAAGCTAACTATAGAAAAAGAAATTAAATTTGTTGCCAGAATATAAAGCTAACTATAGAAAAAGAAATTAAATTTGTTGCCAGAATATAAAGCTAACTATAGAAAAAGAAATTAAATTTGTTGCCAGAATATAAAGCTAACTATAGAAAAGAAATTTAATTTGTTGCCAGAATATAAAGCTAACTATAGAAAAAAAGAAATAAAAAAAATAACCAACAACAATATAAGACGTTTCAGAACTTAATACTGTAGCGAATCAATGTTATCAAGTTTCTGTTACCTAGATGTCAGTGTCATATGACTGACAAGATGACATCTAGATTCGCTTGTCACAGGTAACGCGTCATGTGCTACCTGGATATGTTCAAACTTCTTTAGGGAAGGCAGAAATAAATAAAAAAGGTCAGCATTTATTTTATTGTTGATCTAATGTATGTATTGTAATCTTCTACTACTATAATGTGTATTGTAATCTTCCACTACTATGGTGTGTATTGTAATCTTCTACTACTATGGTGTGTATTGTAATCTTCTACTACTATGGTGTGTATTGTAATCTTCTACTACTATGGTGTGTGTTCGGTCATCTTAATACTTTAGTGCTTACAATCAATATTTTGTAAGATAAATCATTCTCGTTTGTGCCCAGTAGCCTTTTCAATTATATACGTTCTGTTATGATTCATATGGTTTCATTGGTTCTACGGGTGTAA